>JAUMHF010000004.1:6898643-6951220 GCA_032359275.1 Microctenopoma steveboyesi | reverse complement strand
CGTGGAAACAGGTATCAAAAGCTTTCAATGTAGGCATCAGATTTATTTATTTATGAACGTCATAAATGGCAACATTCAGGTTTTGTAATGGTAACTATATAAAAACAAATGTAAGTTCCTTGTGTGGAATAATATTCAAACCCATGTTGCTGATGGCCAATTAGCTATTACCACACTAAGATTGAACTGGACTTCTGCTGTCATGCAGGGTGCATGAAGCCCTTCCTGGCCTCTGCCTTGTTGAGGCATTGTTTGAATAGAAGTGGTGCACTGATGTTATCAAAGTCAAGGTTATTGTGGCAGGCTATGACTCAGTGCAGTTACACACTGCACATGTATCTATATTTAGCCATAGTTCGCAAATGTACAGTGACCTAGAAAACAACAATAAAACATAATCAAACTGTCCCTGCACATCAGTCAAAATGTGACATAAACACAGCTTTACTGTACAAACGTACACATACAGTTAGGCTATGTTGTTCACAAGGGCCGTGACTATTGTGTGCTTTGTGTATCTTGTGGGACATGAGTGTAATGTCTTCACAGAGAAATGGAGGCTGGAGGTGTTGTACAGGCACACATGGACACAGTTTATGTACACTTACGTCATACAGTATTTGCAGACGCACACATCTGCTATCATGAAGGACATTATGGACCAGTTAGCGTGTTTGGTGGACATACGTACAAGCATATGCTTCTCTCTGAGCTTTTACTGCTTGTTCGCCTGTTCTCATTATATCCATCTCTTCCCTCTCCCTCTTTCCTTCTCACTTGTTTGTGCAGCTTGGGAGTCTACCTTCTTAGCCTCTTGGGCATTTGCTCTCTCTCTCTCTCTCTCTGTCTCTCTCTCTCCCTCTGTTGGCCTAGCCCACACTGACAGAATCACACACACCAGCCCAGATAGCTAGCCACAAACACTCACACACCAGTTTGACAAAGGAAATAGGCCACTTTTATGGGGATATGCGGAGCGCCTGTATGTGTCTTTAGTGGATTTTAACCTGGAACTGCTTCCTCTTGCCAGGTAGAGTTTTTATACCATCATTTTACCCATTGTGTGTTTACACATTTGTCGAGTATAGCATTACTTGTGAGTGATCAACAGAGAGCTTTCATGCAAATGGATTTTATGGTGCTTTTCTGTAGCCTCTGTGGAGAAAAGAGATTTTAGAGAGTGCTGATGCAGTTAGTTTAAGTTGGTGATATTGTGCTGCTGGGAGGGAGGGAGTGGTCTGGTCGTACGGAGAGAGAGGACAGAAATAAGTTGTTGAGATGAGAGGAAACGGGGATCAGGTGGGTTTCAGTGTTCTAATTTGATTCATAACATTTCACCTTCTCTACCTGTTTGTTGTTTTTCTCATGTGTTTGCTTTCCCTCCCTCACTGTATAACTCATTCTGCAATATCAGCTTCTTAAAAAGCAGGGGCGGAAGGCGGCATTCTTTGAGAAATAAATTGTTTACAAGCATCCTATGGTGTTTTTATGCTGTGCCAGTGAGGTGGTATGGATATCCTCACAGCTGGAGGGTCTTAGAGTGAGAATCAGGGAGACAACATAAAAAAGACATAGTCTGAACCGTTAACGTTCGATTCGAGCTGAAAGTGATAGAGGAAGAAAGAAGAGAGTGCAAACGGAGGGACCAGAAGGGGAAAAAACACAACAGGAAGCACACTGGGGAAAATTGCTTTTCTCTTTTCCTCATCAGGGGAGTAGTAGGGTTATTCTCTTCGTAGAAGGAGAAAGAGAGACAGAGAATTAGATTCAGGGTGTGTGGTCTGCGTTAGTGTCTGTTGATACACAAATAGGGAGATGATTGATATTATACTGTTAAGCAAATAGTAGTTTGTGTTTCTACTATAAAAAATATTGGAGTTTTTAAAGTTTAAATGTAAGAAGAACATTTTCATCTCCTCTCTTTACTTATTCTCCCCTCAATCTTTCCCTTGTCTTTGATCGATAGTAGTTAGTGTCACATTGTCTGCTGCACACACACACACACACACACACACACACACACACACACACACACACACACGAGTGAATGTGATTCATCAGCTGGTTTTACACAGCCAGTCCCAGCGTGAACAGACAGGCAGTTTGTTATTTGTTATAACCTGGAAAAAAAAACAATGTCACACGTGTCACAACTGCTAGTTTGTCACAGGGACACACACACACAAAATGAAACGCAAAACAAAGATAAATCTGTTTTTCTCACACACATACAGTACGTACATAACCCACACACCCACACAAACATCTCTCTCTGTTCTTACTATGAAGGCCTTTTCCAGTATTTGTCAGTGGTCACATTGTTGTCAGCTGCCTGGCGTCACGGGACGAGTTACGTCAATGACATTTTCTCTCTGAACCCTCAGCTTCTATCAATAATGTCTTTGCATTTATCGACGTGACACCCCCCCCCCCCCCACACACACACCCCAAAACCCAACCCCCATGTCATTTCTCCACTTAGACTGAGCGTCCAAAAAAGAAAAAGCAACAAAAACGCAGAAAACGTCGAATTATATGAACAAAAAAGAACACAACAGTGAAACCCACCCGAGTCAGTCACGAAGATGCCCAATGATAAATAAGCCTTTATTGTCTTTTCCTATCTTTCCTCTCATCTCTACATCTTATTTCTGTCCTCTCTCTCTCTCTCTCTCTCTCTCTCCGTATGACCAGACCACTCCCTCCCTCTCAGCTTCACAGTATCAGCAACTCAAACTAACTGCATGAACGCCCTCAGAGGCTACAGAAAAGCACCATAAAACCCATTTGCATGAAAGCTCTCTGTTGATCGCTCACAAATAATGATCAACTCTATAAATGTGTAAACGCTGTCACGGACAGTGCCAGTGTTCCAGGTGGTCATGTGAGATTTAGAACCCGCGTACTTCTGCTTCGGTTAGTGTTGCTGACACACAAAATATTCCTGTGATGTTGATGCACTTTATGTATATGTTGACAACACTAGCATTGTCAGGTGTAAGCCTTTCTGGTTTTACTTGTTTCTACTCCACATTGTGGCAAAGAAGTCGAAAACAAAAATAGACCCATAAGTATTAGAATTCTATTGAACTATAGGACATTCTTCTCCTAGCGTGTAGCCTTTTAATACAATTGTTTCATTACTTAGTTAAAATGTGCACTTTAATGTTCGGGGTTTTAATCTGACATCATGTCCTCCTGGCTTCCTTTAATCTATGCAGCACCTTTTTCCATTGTCTGTGTTCTTCTTCCCTTGCCTCGATACAATGGAGGGGTCTGACAGATAAACGACTATTACCACCTCGCCTCTCTTCTCTCTGTGAAATTGAGGGCAAAAGAGGCCGGTGTATTGCGGTGCATATAATGAGACCATTCAGAGATTGATCATCTATAAGGTCTGGCCCCTTAATGAGTTATTGGCTTTACACAAAGCAATAATGCATCTGAATCTTCAGACCGCAGATTGTTCTGGATGCTCATGTCAAAACATGCCTACTGTATATTTAGTTGGCAGCGAGGTGCACACAGATACGAACAGACATACACTGTGGTCATACACTTTGTGCTCTTTGTTTTTAAGCAGTAGCAAACATTACAGTGATTGTTAATGTACAGTCATTACAGGAATATAGGAAATGGGACAATCATGTCTGTGCATGTGTGCATGAGTTATTATGTGAGTTACAGCAAATTATTTCACTTAAGGCAAATAATCGTGTGTGTGAGAATCCAAGATTCATTTGATGTACTTTAAGCACTTCCACTCATGACTTTTAATACTAATGTATTTTTACTTTTAGTAAAAGCTAAAGATGTTATCAACTGGAGGTAGTTACCATTCATTTTACAGCATAATTAGAGATTAGGTAAGTAGGACAAAGTAAAACTAAACCACAGGGTGCCGCCGCTCATTGAAGAGAATTGGCAGCGTTTGTTAGTGGGAAGCTCCTTAGGCTCATATTCTCCTATGTGCAGAAAATTGGTTATTACAAAATCTTGTGAAAAGGGAAACCATCCAGACGAGAACCTATGGTTAAAACACAAATTTGCAACCACCTTCTTAGTAACATAGTAACAAGTGTGTTCAGCAGAATTTTTAATAAATGGGCCAAAGCAAATGGAAACATGAAACCAAGAACATGTGTGTTATTGAAAGTGAGAAAAGTGATTGATTTTTCTCCTGTTTCTCTCACTGCGTTTATTTTTTCTCTCTGGACTGGACAATACTCTAGACTTCTCTGATTCTTTGAAAATGTTCTTTCAGTCAAATCAATTAAACACAGTTAATTGAGATTGATTATCTACATCATTGTACCGGCTAATTTGTCAGACACGCACCACTGAGTTAGTGAAGAACGGAGCAGATAGGGAGTGGCAGAGAGGAAGAGAATAAAAACGACAGTGTGTTAAATTTATGACAACGCTGGATTTATTGTGGTTGGAAGAGTAATTGTGAATACATTAAACAATAAGACTTCAGTACTTATTAATCTAATGTCTTACTGTGCTTACAACAACCTGGACACCGGAAATGAAGTTTGAATAGTGGAAGGGAAAGAGGTGACTATTAATATGAGGACAGAGTTCATAGACACATCTTTACCTTTACCTTTTGAGGACGAGCATGGCTGCCGCCCTGGGTTGCATGGTAACTGTGGGAGTGGTTCATATGATCGTCTCTGGGTGACTGTCCACATGTGTTTTTCTTGTGCAATCTTTATTAGAAGATTTTAGACCTTCAGAGTTTTAAGACTACATCGATTTACTCTCTGCTCTGACTTCCTCAGTATTTTTAGAAAATTAATTCTTTCAGTTTTACTTTAAGACCTATTTTCAAACTCCTAGGCCTGACTCCTAGACGAGGAAGCGTATGTATTTGGCGTTTGTACATCTGTCTGAGGCAAATTCCTTTTACACTGTGTCTGTGCCACAGCTTTATCTGTCCCACAGTGATTATGATAAGAGCCAGAGCTGCATCTAAGGGCTGGTCTTCTATAGTTTTTAAAGCCCTCGAGCCATTTTTTCCCTAAATTTCCCTTTTGTTTGACTTTATTGTGCTTTAATTTCTTTGATATTTTGGAACCAAGCCCAGGTGGACTCTAAAGTAATGGTACAGAACAGAATCAACTTTAGGAAACGGGATAAACGCTACCATCTGCTGATGTGCTGGCTCCAGTTGGATGGAGCTACAGAGTGCTTGTGTCTGTTCCCTTATTCAGCTCTTAACTGATATATTAACACAACTGAATGGTAGTGTGTCCATCCGCTTTGAGGCAGGTCACTCTGCACAGCATATTAGGCTGCTGGTGGTGCTAGTCATCCTCTGAACACCGTTGGTGCCAAATTTCATGGCAATCTGATGAACAGCTGTTGTGTTAAGACGTTTGAGTTTAGACCAAAACGCAATATCTTAATGCAATATTTTTTCATTTGTCCCACTGTTCTACAGTTGAGATGGACACCTGCGCTTCTAAATATGTTTGTTCAGTTCGACACAAGTGGTCTTGACTAGTCAGCTCATTGTCAGACCACAAATGTTAATCTACATGAAAAAACAAAATGCACATTTTCCGATATTTAAACTCTCACATTACTTCTCTATACAAGAGAAGAATCTCCACAGACACTTTTTCTGCAGGCCCTCTTCCAATTACTCATCACACTTTGTCGCCATCACTAAGTCCCCTTTTTCCTCCTTCTTTTCCACTTTGTCTACTCCACCTATTCACTCTCTTATCTTGTTTCTCACTCTCTCTACCTTTTAGCGCTGGCTTTATTTCCTTGCGTAATTGATGCAATGCCAGAGATCATGTTGTGTTGAATCATTGATGATTTCAAGCCATATCTGAGAAGGTGTGTACTACATGCACGGAAATATGTACAAACTCAGGCACAGAATAAAAAGAGTATGCACACTGCACTTGATATTTTCGTATCTTAAATGGAAACCTAACAAGTAGGCGAAAAAGAACTATGTGCTTATATGAAGCTGCTTGATTTTTATTTGTTTGCATCTGTGTGTCCACAGCAGAGAGTGTGACAAGGAACAAGTGATCATTCGATAAGACAGGTGGCTCCATTGTGTCTCTGGCTATATCTTCAACAGTCAAGGGGTTTATGTAGGTAAGACAGGGAAAAGGGAAGGCGAGGAGGGGGGGGGGCACAAAAGTAGACAGTGACTCACTCGTCTGACTTGGCACACCATGAACAAGAAGTACAGGTAAATATTGGCAGAGAGATGTAAAGACTTTAGTCCCACTTCCCTCTCTTGGTGCTTTTGAGAAAGTGCATTTCATTCTAAAAACACCACTTATACACCCAGTGAGTCAATAAGTGGCCGTGGTGTATTGGTTGTAACACTGCTGTGAACCATTCAGACAGGATCATATGGAGGTTAAGAAGGAGTTACAAGGGAAAATGAGAGGTCTGCTTCACTGTGGGACAGTTGAACTCAAGATAAAGGCAAGTGTATATTTTTAGCCTTGACTCGCTGTTCTTGACTCAAAAGCTTCACAGCATCTATGCTGGGAGAACAGCAAATTAAACTGACACCACCCAAACAAGCAGGCAAGCACGGTCTGCCAAGACCTAGACTGTGCTACTCAGAGGAAGATCCCTTACTAAAATGGAAAGGCTTTCTGACAAATAAAATCATGCAGGGTTTAGTGATTAGAAATAGGACCGGTTTTCTCTTCTGAGATACTAATAATTCTATTTTAATCTTTCACTTTCATCCATCCATTTTGTGCTGCTTATCTGGGGCTAGGTCATTGTGGCTGCAGTGAAAGGCAAGGTAGTCAAAGCACCCACTCCTTAGCAACGGTTTTTAGCTCCTCTTGTGGGATTCCACAGTGTTTCACCCCAGGTGAGATGTATAATCTATCCCGCATGTGCTTTATCTGCACCAATGATTTCTAGTAGTTGATAGAAAACTTGTTAATGGCTAATGTCCTGTCCATAAAGATTTTAGAACTTGCTTAGACTTTGGGAAGATATGTTGCACTTAAACGTCATGAGGTTATGACTCATGTAGTCATATTATTAGTGTTAATCGATCAGATATTGCGTATTTATCAAGTCTATGATTGATCTATCATACCTGGTTTAATGGACCCTTTAACATTTTATGGCAGATTTTCACATAGCTTCAGTGAGGAATAGAAAGAAAGTGGCTCAGAACAGAGCCTTGAGGTTCTGTGTAGCCCACATAAAATAGGAGGTCATATTGTTGCAGCAGACACAGTGACCCCAATATCAGACCTTAGTATCATGTAGGGCTGGGTTAGGGTTAGGAATATATATTTAAGATGAATCGCCATATACGATATATATCTCCATAAGTTTTTGATCCCATAAAGTTGTTACAAAAAGACAACTTTGGGACAAATGTTCATGTTCCAAAGGTAGTTTTTGGCACATATAAAATAGGTTTTGTAAAAAAAAGATGCATTGATGAATATTTAACTAAGAGTTGTTAAAAAAAGAAAGTGTCCTTTTATGCACCGTATAAAGCCTCTTGTTCTACCGTTAAAGTTGAGATTATGTCTTTAGTGATATTAGGGTTTTTATTTTTCGGAATATTAACAAAAATCAGTTATTCATCCTCAACACAGTGGTGGGTTCAGCTGATTTGTTAATGCATTTCAACCTGGTAACAACAAAAATTTTAGTTTTTCTATTAAAACAAAGAACCTCATGTGTTTCACATTAAGATAAAGATTCCGTCTTCCTTTTGTAAAATCAAATGCTTCACATTTAAAAACAACAAATGTATGAACTAAAGTGGATGAAGTGAAACGTTTTGTTGGTTTAGTATAGTTCAGCTTTAAACTTAGCCCTAAGTGTTGTATGATTTTGGTGTTTCCCTGACTTTTTCCCGTGTTTGTGTGGAAAGCTGAAGAGACACATACAGGACACTGCAGCAGCACAGACTCATTGAAACTATTGTTTTGTGATGTTTTCTGTTTAGAGGAGACTTCGCTGCCGCGCTGGCAGCAGCAGTTTAACACACTGTTCGTTCATCTTATGACCTTCGTTAGGACTGTTCTGCTTTTTCTACATAAAACACTCTGCTGCTCATCTGACGCTTGAAATCCGAACAACATCCACATGACTGAGCTGCTGCTTCTCCCATTACTAACCTGCTTCTCTCTCACCGTCACTCCTGCTTTTTTTAATGTATTCGCGGCTTCATGAAGCAAAGTCGAGGGGGGTGTGGGAGCTGTTTTCACAGGCGGAGCGCAGCGGGGTCTGTGAGTTGTCAGACTATGACAAGCGCTTTTAACATTTAACATTTAACGTATACAGGATATACGATCAAAATATCTGCAATGCCTTTCCCGAAGGTCAAAAGCGTAATTTCAGATATCTGCAACGTCATTTTGACTAGTCAGAATGTCTCATTGACTTGAATGGGGAATGACTTTAGGATATCTTCCACGTCCTTTTGACTATCCGTAATGGTAATTCTAGATATGGTGAACTACATTTTGACTAGTCAAAACTCTCATTTCAGATATCTACAATTGAATTTGGACTAGTCATAATTCAAGTTAAATATATCTACAATTAAACCAAAATTCAGTTGTAGATATCTGAGATGACATATTTCACTTTTGACTAGTCGACTTTTGACTAGTCACATTGTAATTTTGTAAATTTTAGTAAATTTCAAAATGCATTCCTAGATATCTGAAATACAATTACGGATATTTGAGTAAAGACTGTTAAATGTTAAAAGTGCTTGCCATAGTCGGATAACAAAACAGAGATCTATATCAAGTTTTACGATAATGCTTATTTCATATCACATTTAGAATTGATATATATTGCCCAGCCCTAGTATCATGTATCCAGACACAACTGTATCTACATTTGAGCCATATCATAGCCCATACTTTTTTTTGACTGAAAAAGTTCTATACAAAGTTCATGATTACAGGTCAAAAGTTTAGAAGCAAATACCAAATGTGCAGTAGTATCTGGGGAAGCTAATTGGAGCAGCAAAAGTTCGCAAACAGCTTGTGAAATATCATGAGAGTGGTCTGAGAGGACTTAGTGTTAGAGCGGAGCGTCTTGTGACTGTAACTTGTCATCATGAGTTAACTGGACCAGAACAAGGAGGCCTTTTCACAAGAGAAGCTGCAGACGTAAAGAAGGTAGACATGGTTTTGTTGAATAACCGATATTTGTATTATTTGCCTCTCATCACCTTAATGCATCACACTGGATGAGAAAGTGTGAGCTCGGGGCAAAAGACGAACTGGTGACACTCAGCAATAGAAACACATACGCAACACTTCAGCTTCATCTGATCTTGTTGTTTATTTGGAGGGAAAATACTCATTTGGCAGCATAATTTTGTCAAAGGGAAAAAAACTTGGGAAAAAATAACATATTTAGTATCATTAAATCCGATTTAAAACACAATTCTCCGAGTTAGAACGGTTGACTTTGTTATAATCCACTGAGGGCTCTGGAAGAGGTTAAAGCAGCATTTAAAAACCAGCAGCTTCTGGAAAAGGGGAAACAGATAGATAGTTTGCCAGAGGTAGGGATTGGTGACCTGTGCTGTGTGAGCACGCTGAACACACATGTACTATAATGAATGACAGTGGTGTTGTGTTTAGCCCTGGGTGGAAATGGTAGAGCGCGCACGTGTCATTTGGGTTGCCGCACCCCCCTGCATTGTCTGTTAAACTCATGGTTCAAGTAACTGTTTCCTATGAGATATTTAAATTTACATTTTATTTGTAAAGTATTTAATGTTAATAGAAAAGTATTAAAACAGATGTTTTACCCATATATTATTGATCAAAATATACAACAGGGTTAAGAAGAAATGTATTCAGCACTAAAATAACAAACATATCAGACATACTGTAAGATACTTGGGTGAACAAATGGCTGGTCGGCACAAACACTTAGTATCTGTAATCTCATCATTTTCAGAAAGACGTCTGTTTTGTATTTTCATCCTGTGGTCCCTGGGGGCCCGGAACCAGCTTAGTTTGACCGAACCCGTGCAGCGAGCTCCAGTGTGTTACAGTATCTAGCATCACAATTGAGAAAAAAACAACAGCACATCTCAATATAAACTCACTGGCACTGATATTACTGTATAATGTGGTCTCTCGCAGTTCAGCCAGTTACCATTGGAAACACAACCCACTCTTAGACCCAGATAGAAAGATGCATGTCATCATTCACCTTGTTTGTTTATGTTTACGCCACGATCTGTGATGCTGTGTTTGTCGTTCCTAATATTCCTGATGTGTGTGTCTCTTGGCCATCCTGTCTGAGCTACACAGGTCATCATTTTCCACATGCTATGCCCTATCAGGATTTGTTATGTAGATTGTCTCTTAGGAAAATCATGCCAGGGCTATCGTTATTTCATCTGACATTGTGACCTTCTCAAAAGACATAAACGTTGTCTGATCCTGGCAGTACAACTCAGTCACGCCAGCATGTACGTAGGCATGACATTACATAATTCAAAACAAATTCAGTGACTCAGAATAGAATAGTTAAGTGGTTTTTGCTCAAGGCAGAGAATTAAATTTTAATCACGGTGTGTCAAACTTGTGCCTTAATTAACAGATGTGACTACATTTACAATCCCTATTTATATATTTTGTAGATGTTGGAGCCTAAGGTGGATGCCCCGTCATGTGAACTTGGTGGAGGTGATCGAGGAGGTGTGTGTCTCCATCTACCACCCCGCAGCTCAGAGGGTGACGAAAGCAGTCTGTATCCTTCAAGCCCGTCAGAGCCCCCGACCCTGGGCAGTCCTCACCCCTCAGAGCCACTCACTCCTTTGGATGAGGTCTACATGCCCCTTGGTGGTTCGATGGGATCCATGGAGCTGCATAAGGTGCCTCCCACACCGCCTCCTTCCACGGAGGGTGAAGATTGCAAGAGTATGGAGGGAAACGAGATGGAGTTATGGAGAGAGGTGAAGGATGTAGAAAACAGGAGGCAGGAAGAGGAGGATGGGTCCAGCAGAAAGAGTGCAGGCAGTGAGGGCGAAGAAAAAGACGAAGCAGGAGAGGAGGAAGGAGAGAGGCATGAGGAGGAGGTCAACCTGAACCTAGTGGTGTCAAACATAGATGAGGACAATGCCTCAGAACCTCCTGACACCAACGCTCCACCCTCCTCTTCCTCATCTTCATTTGTCATCCCCGAGCTGCGACTTGATCACTCTTTTAGTGCCGATGCCCTCTCCTCACCTAATACCGATGAAGACGAGTACGAGGAAGATGAAGACGAAGAGTCCGAAGAGGAAGACGATGAAGACGACAGTGATGATGCCTATCTGCAACGCAGCGACAGCAAGCGCCGCAGCATGGTGGAAGGTGCCACCTGTGAGAAACATGGAGGTGGGGGGCTCAGCGTTCAGAACTCCCTCCGCAGACGCACCCACAGTGAGGGGAGCCTTCTGCAGGACCCACGCACACCTTGCTTTACCTCTGACAACGCCATCAATTGCCTGGAGGTTGGTGGAGCGCACCACAAGGGTGGCTGGACACTCCCATCACCCAAAACCCTGAAGAAAGAGTTGACGAAGAACGGAGGCTCGATGCATCAGCTGTGTATGCTGTTCTCTGGGAGGAAGGTAAGCAACTTCACTTTGAAATATTATACTGTGTGAATTAAGTATTGAAGTTATAACCAAAAAGCGAATTTCAGCTGATGTCATAGTGACCTCGTGTAGTATGAAGGGTTGTAGATAGAAAATCATACTCATACTACTGTAATATTGAAAGTTAGGTATGTAAAAGCTCTGGATATTTTGGTTTTTCATTCATTCTTCCATACTTTGTAAAATAAAGCTATATCAGTGACTGACTTTTCAGAGTTTTGCATCAGCTGCACAGAAATGATCTAATCAGCCAGACTCAGTTTAGTGGTTTCTGCAAAAACGATGACATCTAGTGGCAAATTAGTGAACGTGCAA
The DNA here is from genome assembly GCA_032359275.1 of Microctenopoma steveboyesi. Taxonomy (NCBI): domain Eukaryota; kingdom Metazoa; phylum Chordata; class Actinopteri; order Anabantiformes; family Anabantidae; genus Microctenopoma; species Microctenopoma steveboyesi. Next base: position 6,939,261 of record JAUMHF010000004.1, on the reverse strand, counting down.
AGAACTGCCAAGATGCTGCAGATAAAAATTAACAACGTGGTTTCAAAAAGCAATAATCGTACAGCAGACACATACAAACAGTGCATATGTATGGACATGTACAGCAGGCTTATGGACAGTGTAATACAAGAGAACCTGCATACCTTTTCAGTCTTGTATCTGCCACATAGAGTTTGAAATATATTTAGGATGTATTCAAGTTAGCAAGCACTGTGTGCATAGTATCCATTACACTACACAAAAGTATTGTAAAATGCATATGCAATGTATTTATATATAGACATCACTGCTATACAAAAGATATTTTTTATTGGGTACTTATGTCATCCTGTCAAAAAGCGTATATGACGGAGTGAAAAGCAGCAGGCTTGTAAGCCATTTGAAACAGCTTTAAGATTTTCTCGTTAATAATGCAGTATCAATCCAAAAATATGTGTCAGCAGGAAAACTACATGCTTCCTTTTAGACTAATCTAATGTGCCTTTGGATGTAATGCGAGTGGTAGTTGTTTTAGTTGTCCAACAGAGGGAAGCACCTCATCCTGTTAGCCCTGCTGCCCTACATAAGTTTGTCTCTTGTCTTTTTTCACCTTACTTTGGCCATGGTTGAGTAAGAAACAATGAATTACTAATTTTAGTGTGTCTCATTGTCCCGTAAATTATGACATAATATGCTTCAAATAAATTATAGTAAGTTATCTTGGTAAAAATATAATTTATCTTGGTGTAATCATCCCTGGTTTCTCAAGTAAAGAAAAACAGAGGAAAAAATAAAGAGAGTGATATCAGAGCCTTAAAGTTGTCTCATAGACTTAATGAAAGACAAATGACCGAGGTGATTCTTGCTGTAAAGTATCAGAAGAAGTGCTACGTTTTATCTACCTCTGCTTCCACAAATCTGTCAGCACACTCAGACGCCTTAAATGGTAGTGTGTGTGAGCTGTGCAGAGGAGGAATGCAGCAGACAGGGCCGGAGCCTATTGGTCTTGGCAGATTCAAGGGTAATTTTACTACCTATTGGCGTCATGGATACTGTTCCTTCGAGGGCTGTGTTTCCATTATTTAAAATGATCCCTCATCTTCTTCTAAACCAGAAATTGAAACATCTTCAGATGTGGAGGTGACTGAATGACTTTGTGTGCATTTGTCCTACCTAAGACCTATACGTCTTAATGATATTACTAAAGATTTGTAACACGGATTCACGGGAGTGCCTGCACGTACTGCCCTAACGGCATGGCATCGTCAGCGTTTTCAAAGCTTGTTGGGACTAATTTTAAGCATTAGAGTGGAGAGAATTCACATTGTAATTAGAGCATACATATCGCTAATGTGCATCACAATTTAAGCATTGTTTGATCTCACAACATGTAGTGTATTAAAGATTTTTTGGACTGTCACTTAGATGCAGTGAATCACCAAACTGAGTTTTCCAGACTACTGTGTTTATTTGACCTAGACTCTGGTCTTGTCTTTCTTTCCGCTCTGCATCTTTTCCTGTCACTTAATGTCTTTAGTGTCCTATCATCATTACAAGGAAAACCAGAGAGAAAGAGAGGAGGGCAAGAGAAATAATGTCATTTTGTTTGACTCAGAGATTTTTATTGAATACGTCTGTTCTGCTACTGACTAGTGAAAAATTGATTTTTAATTCCTCTTTGAAATTAGCTTCTGTCAAAGAAATCAGTAATTGATATTGCTTTGCAAAGCATCAATTGTTTAGGATCTAGAGGTAAGAAAGAAAGAAAATGCATCCCTGTGGTACACCACATGAATGCTGAGCTTTAATTTGAAAGGTCCCAGCTATGTTAGGATAGCGTGCTCCCCCTGTCAGCAGCACTATTATTTAGCATGATATAACTTGCCACCTTGTTGATGACAGTTTTAAACGTGTCACTTTAGAGACCTAAACCCTTTTCCTGACACTGTACTATCTGTCTACTGGTCTCTGTTAGTGAATGAGTTGCATCTACACAGATGTTGTTTGCAACAGACACCTGTAGACCCAACCCGGCATTTTTGGCCTTTGCAGGCCAAACTTTTTGTTTATAGGGACTAAATATTTGTTTAAGATCTGGATAAATAGCTGCTGTCTTTGTAGACGCTGGAGGGAAACAACTTTTAATGTGTTTACTGATAGTTGTGTGATGGCTTACATTCCACTTTGTTAAGGATACACAGAGGAGACGGTTTTATTTTGTAGAACGCTCAAATAGGTTAGCATGAAATTATTCTGGAAAACAGGTGTGCACATGGGTGGTATGGCAACTTACCCCTGGTAGAGAACCAGCTTTAGACTTTGCACTTTTAAACAAAATAAATGTATCTAATTTCTTTGTAAACGAGCCTTTGTCATTTTTTTGTAATAATCCATTTATATTTGAAACGAAGACATGCAAATAATACAATTAATTCATGAGTTATTTTTATGTAAGATTGAAAATCAGATGTGTATTTAGTCTCTTATTTATTTTAAGCATTATTCAGACTTTAACATCGAGCATGTTCATGCAGTGCTCACTCAATCAGCTCCTCTAATGTTTCTGTCTGAAACAAGGCTGTAGGCTATTTCACAACTAAATTAATGTTCTAAATAGTGCTGGGCAGCGATTAAAAAATGTAATTGCGTTTAATTGCATACCTTTTCTGATCTCTGTATGCTCTGATGCACGCACATATTCAGACACAGAGTGCAGTTTGGGTGTTTGGTGATGTGCTGTATCGGTTCTGTTGCAAAAAGCTGCAGCAGTATAAGGCCCACCCCCAAATGCTCTCATTGGTTGAGACACTTCTTGATGCCAATTTAAATAAATAAATAATTATCGGCCCAGCCCTAGTTCTGAACTAAATTAAATGTTGCAGTTTTAACTTGGTCATAAAGATGAATGAACCGTTACTTTACTTTGCTTGGCAGATGCTTTTATCCAAAGCGACTTACTTCCTCATGGCTCAGGGACACACCTGGTGGGGGGAGGGCTAGGATTCAAAATGGTATTTGATCTGGTATTGATAGTCAACCTACACGATTCACCTTTGTCCTTGTGGCTAAATCCAAAATATCAAAGTGGTACACAAACATGATTAAATGAGAAATCGGAACACTGACCTGTATGACTGTTTCTGTAACTCTCCTCTAGTTTGCAGCGGAGTCCAACAATAACATGTTTGAAGTGCTGTACCTTCAGAGTGGGGTGTTTTTAATTTCCCAAACATCCACTTAATGCCCACTGCTCTTCGATAAGCAGGATAAACACTTACAGGAAGCCAAACACGCTATCTCTGGATAAACTTATGTATTTTAAGTCATCCTCAAGTACCTCAGCTACATGGTACAACGAGTTCTAGCAGGACATCAGCAGTCTGGTAACAGTCTACTTTTAGTGCTGACCTCTCATTATTCCCAAGGCCCTAATGTACATGATTTTTAGTCTTTAGCTTATATTAGCCCAAATGTTGTAGTATGAAAGAGGCACAGCACTTGTTGATATCAGGACTGCAATGTGCACCCTAAATGGGTCCGCGCATGTGACCGGAGCTAATAATAGTTTGTTTTTTACTGAACGAACAGCATAAGGGGTTCGTGGAAGCAATTTGAAAATACTAGGTATCAGTGAGTGCTGGTTTCATCCGTTGAAAAAAGATGTCACAGGTAATTCACATGGGGTAAATGTGTACGTCAGGATAAACGTGTAGTCTGTAATAGCACTGTGACACGATCATTGGATTGATTTTTCTGCAGTTTGACTTTACAGTACATGTTCTGGAAGGGACAAAGGGTCTCCGGGGTTCAAATCCATGTGGCACGCAGTCTAGCCGGATATATCCAGCGAAAAGCTACATGAATAACATGTAAATATTTACTGAGCAGACTGAACAAGCCTCAGAACAGTCAACACAGCGTCCAGTAACCCAAGTGTACCCAAACCCAGAAATGTAAATGAGCCAAATGTGAAATGTAATGTGATTTTTTTCAGTTCTTGGTGTTTTGCTTCAGCTTAATATTACATTTCAATGATTATAGTTGCGTCTACCAAAATGATTGAGGGCAATAAATAGCCCATAACACTGACCCAGAAGGTTACATAAGACAGAGGAGACAGCACTTTTCATTTAGGAAGGAATTCTTGTCACTTGTGAAATCAGTACTTGCGTACATTTACTTGTGTGCTGTCTGGGAGGTTCCAGACAGATTATTATTTTTATTACTATGTTTACAAAAGCGAAAGGAATGCACAACATTGCACGTGCCTGCAATAGAGAGAAAATAAAGAAACTGTTGTCTTTGTTTCATATGCAAAAAAACTCATACCAGTGATTCCTACTAAATACGTTTGGGTATAATATCTTACACAGCTCAAAGGTCCTTTCATATTCTCCTTTTATTTCTATTACTCAACGAATCTCTCTTTGTTCTACCTATTTACTATGTTGGCTGGAACAATTAGGACTTATGTTGTAAAAGGTTATGAACACATAACACGTGGCTGAGATCCTTCTGAGAGGTTTTACTGGTCTGCTCGTGTTGCTGCTAATATTACAATCCAAGCCCCAATATATATATTATACAACTTATGAAGTGCTGCATTTAAAACCATGTTTTTTCTTTTAAAGCAATTTATGTTCAATGTGACCCGAGCAGGAGCAGGCATATTATTTACTGCCGACAATATTAGGTTTTATGGCTGAAATGTTAATGACTGTGAGGTGATTTTATTGGCTGTAGTTTATCTAGCATTAGCTGCAGTAATTAGATAATGGTAAATCTTTGAGAACTTATTAAGTTTGACCTAGACCTGGCCCTTTAATGTGTACACTGGATCCTGTACATACAATAATATAATGACAAACACACTAGACACGTAGTCTACATGCACGCTTTACTGCATAATGTTATACAAGAGAAAAGTCTTTGAGGAATAGTTTTAGTTGGAGTTGGAAAGTCAGACAAAGAGATTAACCTTGACTTAAACTATATTCATAAATCAAAGTAAAGGGTTAAATATTTTATCAGTTAAATATTTGTTTTTATCTTGTGGTACCTGAAATCAGGGGATGCTGTGATCCAGTAGAATAATTTTGTTCTTGTTTTTGCAGCTAAAGCTATGTTTCTACTCTAGGTAGCCTTGGTTTTTGGAAATGCTGATGGAAAAAAAACCATCCCCACTCAGATAGCGAGAGCTCTGGCACATGACTTCAGCATGTGAAGGCCGCTATGCTATCATTATTGCTGGTGAAGGGTGGGGATTGCCAGTGATCACTTGTGTTATGTTTGCATTCCATCTACTAAATATACACTTTCTCCTCGATTGTTGTGTCTGATAGACTGAGACAAGTACATAACATGTTTCAGCTCAGTTATTCCAGCAGGGAAGGGAAACATTATTTCCAGCTGAGCTACTCTGATAACAAACAAGAGTATTCTGAGAAGAGCTCACACTTTCAGTCCAGTCTGACATTTTAGAAATACTTTTAAATTAAATGTACATTTTTTCTTTATATGTCTATCTTAGGTTACCTAAAACACCAGCAGTTCTATAATAATTTCAGAAAATACAAATGAAAAAATACAAAAAGTTGGTTTTTTCCCCCTAAAATGAAACCAATTTGTCTTTTTGATCTTGTAACTCCTTCTGCCCAAACGAGAGCCTCCCACGCTAATCCTTCTTTGCCAGGTACGCTCCCACATGGCCAAATATTCAGCCTAAATACCTGCATCTCTTCTGTCTCTTTTTCTACTACTAAGCTCCACTTTCACACATGCACAGTTACAGTTAGCTTAGCGACATTGCTCTTATTTGTTAGCGACTCTTCGGCTGTTTGTGATAACTGCGATGTTTATCCAGCTACCTGGGTACTTCCTGCTGTGAGGCTTGAATGAAAGAGCAGAGCATGGGAAAGTAGTCTTTCCACCAATTATAATGTGAACCACAACTTTAATGGCTTCCTTTGAAAAAAAAAGCAGTTCCTGTTGGTTTCCCACTGGAACAAAGAAAAAAAAAAAACGGAACGAATGAACCACTGACTTATTGCAGGCAGACGTCCTTGGCTCGGTAGTTATAACTGTATCCGTGTTTAACAGATGTGGCCATTTGACAAAATTTGGGTAAAAGCAATGGAATTATCCCCCCTGACTGATATAAATAGAGGAGGACGATGTAATACGAGCACCTTTCAAAACAATCCAGTCTGCCAAAGCCTGGAGGTGGTGAGACTTTATATCAGGTAAAACTTCCAAACCTCATCATGCAGCATTAGATTCTACTGTAACCAACTGAGAGCAACATCCTGGCAGTTTTCATTGATCAACATTTCCTCACTGACCTTTATTTAAATGCTGTTTTGCTGTGGCTTATTTCATAAGACGTGACGGCCTGATGTCATGGCACTTAGCAAACCCGTGATCTCAACACACCTCAGTGCCCTGCAGTGTATGCAGTTGGACCGTTAAGTGAGAGAGAGAGCTTTGGATGCCGTCACCGGTACAACAAAGCCCAATCCTGACACTCACTTAATCCATGAGAGGATCCAGAAGTCCTCTGTTGTAAAGTTGTCTCGCGTGTGTTTGAATGTAGATGTTTACACACGTTATTGCCATGGCAGTATTTTGGCTGAATCAGGAACTGGTTACATAAAGGCAGACAGATGATGTCTCATATATCTGCGCGCACACACACAGCTGAACTCACATTAGATAATATCTGCAGCATACACCAGTTTTATCATGAGTGAACAAACAATAATAAAACATATAAATAATTCTGAAACCACTTGGGGATATTGTAGAGGAGACAAGTATCAGTCTGTGGAAAATGTTCTTGAACACTGTGGTCAGGTTGGAGAGTGGGCACGCCTTCACTTAAAGTTCTGTGTCCAGTTTCCAGCGCGCAGCAAGAGTTGCTCCACACTGAATTTTGATTAATTGTCTAATATAACCTAATTATTTTTACTTGCCTGGACAGTAGCCAGACGCTTTATGTTGTTATATAACTGTCAAGACTGTAACTCACTTCCTCAAATTATTTGATAATACCTCACTTTCTCTTTCAAAGCTTCTTGTTGTCTTTGACGCCTGTAAAAGTGTCAAGATGATACTTAAGTGATGTTGACATTTAACAGAGAGATCACTGTTTTTAAATGCCTGCAAATCTACAAATACTCCCGTACGTGATAATTCGTTTCCATTTTAGGAGGTCTTTGTGTGTAGACAACATTTTGAAGGACGGCGTCTTTTTGTCTTTTTGTCTCCATGCATTCTGTCTGGGATAGAAATCGTACATACAGTGAGATAACCAGAACGTGTTGTACTCCAGCTTTATGCCAGCTATGTGATCCACATTAGCACTTACTTAACCCTGGCTATCCCTGAGTCCTAATCACACACAGCTGTACAGCAGCACATGCAGAGACAGGACACACACATTCACTCACACCTCCCAGGAGACGGGAGTAAGGGTGAACAATGCTGGTGGGATGACGGGGGCGCACATGGTGTCCTTGCATGATGGGAACAGGGTCAAGGAAACACCAGTTTTCCTTTTTCAAATATAATAATGAAAAAAAGTTCACTCTGTGGTGCTGGCCTTATGGCAGTATAATCAGAACATATAAATATTCTTTATATATTATATGGATATTATATGACCCCAGCCATGTTTTCTTATATTATTTTTGGATATTATATCCAGTGTGGGCCATCCAACCATCCCTTCATCAATTACCTCCACGGTCTTTCCTGTTAAAGGCTATGGTGGTGCAGGAGCCAATCTGTGACAGGTCAGCTGTCTATAACAGGGCTGACCTGCAGACACACACAACCATTCACACTCACATTCACACCTATGAGCAACTTAGTGTCACCGCGTTAACCTAACTGAATGCCTTTGGGCTGCGGGAGGAAACCGAAATACCTGGAGCAACCCCACGCGTGCGCAGTGAGACATGAGAAGTCTACACAGGAAGGTACCTGAAACAGCCTGTGGATTTGAATACAGGTCTTTCTTGCTGTAAGGCAGCAGTGCTAACCACAATTCCAGCCATTAGTGTGGACCACTGAACCTTTACTTTTCTGTTTAATACATACCTCCTTTTCATAAAAAAACATAATTTGTGTGGTGCCTCTTGGAGCCTGAAGTCCTGAAGCACCATTCATAGTTCATAAGCACTGATGTGTGTAATCTGCTTTCAGTTTTCATTTTTTTTTCTTTTTAACGCATTCTTTTTTCATTGAAGTGAATAACAGTGAGACAACAGATAACTTTAAAAGATGGTGAGGCTCAAGATTTCTACCTGACTCTAGCTCCACATGAGATTCACAGGGAACAAGATGTTTTAATCTGTATCTCCACAAATAGGAGCCAACAGTGAAGCTAGATATTCATGACTTCTGTGTGTGTGTTTGTTTTCACTGGGAGGTGAAGCATGACCTTTACATGAGCGGCTATGTGACCCGCATCCTTCTGCGGCCGCTGTGGTCAGAATCACATTCCTACCTTCTCTCTTGAAAGCCATACATCTCATTCCATGCTTCCTAGAAATTGTTAGGCAAAAAAAGCATTGTTTGGAAATCAGCTTTCACTTTTGAATGTGAATACAATTGCTGTAGCTACTAATTGGCAGAAGTGGTACCCAACACCTCACCTCTTTATGTAAATATCTCAATTATCATGTTCAAGATGTTTCCCTGTAGAACTCAGTATCGCAGACTTTTCAGTTGGGACTGATTTGGAGTAGAATTTGGATAATAGGACTTGGCAGCCAGCCCCTTGTTACGAAATCAGACAGACAGTGTGATGAAAGTCTCTCATATGAAACTCTACTGCAATTAAGTAGATTAAATCAAATCATATGCAGTTATGCAGTGACCATTCATTAAGATGACGGCATTTCAGATATAAATAAAAAGAACGACAACAGTGCGTTCTGTAAACATTGAAATGGTTTGCACACGAATCTCTGTGAGAGTTACGTAATTACTTGTACTTACACTTGTAAGACGTTTCTCTGCAGTTCTGTCATTAAGTTGTTAAAAAATAATCAAAGCAGGGTGATGCAGTAAGCGATATATATTCATGGTTCACCTCACTGTGGCTGCAGCCAATTTGGAATCATTGTTCCCCACTGATGCTCCTGGTAGTCGGCCTCTGCGTGAGTGCCAGCACTGGAAATAAATTGTAAGGCCGCAGCTGTTAAAATTCCAAGCAGAAATGTCACTCGTTGGTCAGAAAATGTCAATAATATATGAATGGATAACACCAGTTCCAGGGCTGTGTAACCTGTCAGTCCTGCTGAACAGCTTAGAGAAGTGACTTTGTCTGAGTATTGTTCATTAATATCCTGTAATGTTGGAAGTACTATGGCAGGAAGCATTCAGTCGTGTCCTGAACTGAAAGCAGTGGAGAGTCTAATCACAAAATCACACACACACACACACACACACACACACACACACACACACACACAGGCATTTTTGTATCTGCTTCCATTATGTAGTTTGAGTAGAAGTGAGTCAGTATTTATTTTCAGATACTACTCAGTACTGTGTGATTGTATTGTATGTGTGTGAGAATAAGTGTTAGCTACCATCCAATTACACACACAATTATACTCCCCCAGGTGCTACCGCAAGTTTATTTTACCCAGAAGTTTCCTTTCATTTGAGAAGGGAAGTTGGAAAAATATTTCTAGTTATATAAACTGAAACAATGAAAAAACATGACATTCAACCAGTTATATAATTACACATCAAATAAAATGAATGAGGGAAAATGTTTTTTCAGGTTTTTTCTAAACCAAAGAACTAAGAACAAATGGTCTGTGCTTGCTACAAAATGAATACATGTTGTTACCTGGCCATCGGTTATATATTGCTAAATACTCCCACAATTGCGATTTCTCCCCCATGCTTTGTGTCTTCTCTTTAATTTCTTGTAACTCTTCAAAAGCCTCTCTTATTACTCCGGTTCCTCTCAGATACTGTGCCCTGTATTCAGTTTTGTGTCTCCTTGTACATATTTTCTTCCTATTTTCTGGCCAAGACCAAAAAGGAACTGCTGACACTTATCAAGGGCAATAAATGGTCAAATTGCCATCAACAGGAAGTCTGGTTATTTGCTTAGTTTACCAATACATGCTGTGCAAAATGACTGCTACAAAGATTCAGCATAAAAACAGCTAAGAAGTAAATAACAATTAGGCATGTTTTGACCACATTGAACAGTTATCACAGTTAAGTCGTATGTTTTTTCTTTGGATTTTGTAATAATCAGGAATCTTAGCATCGAAAAATGTTTTTTTAGCCAAGTTTAATTTATGAGACATGTTTACATCTGTTCTTCATGTGCAACACAGACAATCTGGCCACAACACAGAGGATTAATTATACGTAACCAACATGTGTTGAAGTGTTTTGTAAAAGATAGAGTTCTGAGGTGCAGTTAAGTATCGTCACAGTTATGTTACACAATCTCCCTGTTGTAGTCGTATTTTCAACAAGGTCAAGGTTATCTCAAAGATGGGTTTTCAATGGCAACTAAAGCTATTATCCAAAGTCAGTAGAAGAAAGTGTTACGCATGTCAGCTCTGTCAATTCATGCAGTGTACCTGCTCACGCCAAACACATGAACTTTTAGTTGGTAAATAAGTCAGTCTGCTATGTGCTACTGTGCCAAACTATCTTAAACTTTATTACAGAAAAAGAAAGACATTTCTGAGAGTCAGGATATTCATATTCTAGTTAAGAACAGAAGCGGGACTTTGACTTATTACATTATAATTTGTGTATTTTTTAAATAGTGAATAAATAATTTAATCTACTACTTGAAAATAGTGCTGGCTGCTTTGGTAAGTCACATGAAGTCAGTTTCAGGAAACAATTCCCCCTTTATTTGTGCATTTTATAGCATTCACATCCTGGTGAACATATGACTTTGGTTAAGTCTGCAAAATTACGTTTCCCTTCCTCTGTATTTAGAAAATGAAAACAGATAGATCAGGTCTGCAGGGACTTTTTTCTGAAAACTCTCCTAAAGGTTGATCAGCATTAGAGCTGCTCTAAACCCAGGTCAGGAGCAGAGTCACGACACCCTTACTGCAAGACGTCACTGCACCGGTCTGAAATGGGTATGACACATACACAGAGCAGAGCAACACAATGTCAGGAAACTGATTTCTAATCCAAGGCCTCACTAAATGGAATGGGAGATTGTCCGGATCCCCATAACATTGTTCCGATACTGGCTTGTCAATTTGTTTTTAAATAAAATCCAAAACAGGCTAAAGAAAAGGAAGGAAGCAACCTGGGTGAGGTCTGATGAAGAAACACAGCACCGAAACGATGAGAAGAAGTTTAAATACACAAAGATTCATTTCTTCATCTCTCTTTTAGCCTGCTCGAGGATTTAGAGTCTGGGTCAAGAATGTTTCTGAGCTGTTCAGACTATTGTCCCCACAGTGTGTTTGTTAGTGCGATGCACAAGTGAAGAATGTACAATTTGTTGATACTAGAGACAGTTTTGCCCTGTCCTACTAAGGAATAGCTGCGCATTGGTAGCCTCTCATTTCATGCCATTCTGTCCTGACTTGGGATCAACAGATATGTTCTCAGTGCACGTGCATGTGTGTCTAGGAACTTTTTTATGAATGCTAAGCTTCACTTTGTATTGTTGGAAAATTGTTGTCATACATACACTGCTAACCCTAACCCAAGACACATGCAACATGTGTAACCAGGTTAAACTGTTGTATCTGTGCATCTGCACATCCATTCCACAACCATTAACAACATGCCAACATCTGCATCGCATGCCAAAAAGGGGCTATTGCATTGTTTGATTCTCTGTTTTCTTTCTGTTTTTCTTCGATGAGGCATGTGAGCAAATAGGCATGGGTGCAAACCCCTAACCCAACACACACTGGGGTTATTTTTAGAAAGGACTGAGACTTTCTATGCTCCACTAACCAATGCCAGGCTGGCTGAGTGTGCGTGTGTGTGTGTGTGTGTGTTTCGTGTGTGTGTGTGTGTTTGGGGTGGGGGGTGGGGGGTCTGGCTGCCAGAAAGAAGAGAAAATTAGAAAATCATAAACATGAGAATGAAGTTTTCATTACTGTATGTGTTATGTGTTCTAGGATTAGGTTGTTATTTGTCATAAAACCCTTATCTGTGTGCATCCAGATACCAGCTATATACTAAAAACTAGTTTATTTATATCATAGGCATTATAGGGTTTGCTCTTTTCTCTTTCTTTTTTGTGGTCTGGTATTTTGTTTTGAGCAAGCGGTGATTTGTTGATGCCCATAATGACCTCTCTCAGCTGGAATTTAATCAGTGTGTTTCTGCAGCTTGCACTGTCACCCTCATAAATTGGAATTAAAAGGAAGCTGGAAGACCATTTAAACTCGGTATGATATCATGGTGTTGTAATTTAAAGACAGCTGCTTCCTTTAACGGACTGCTCACAGACAAGATACAACTATGTGTCCTGATTTCTAATTCAGCACTGTATGGCCTGAGTACTGACTGATTTTTATGCACATTTCACTGTACGTGTATCCATATGGATCTCATCCAGCTGGAACACACCAGTCTAGCATATAATAAGCATCCAGTTACATGCAGGCAGCTAGTTGAACAAAGCCTGACCTGACAAGCAGACAATCCCTCTCTGATGTCTAGTGGCTACACGGCATAATTTGTTCTACTGATACCCCTGAATAATCCTGTCCTGGGGGCTACATCAGGACAAATGTCTCTGGAGAGTGCTAAGTCTGCGTCCTTTTCCAATTGTTTTCTGTAGTTTCATGGGAAAGCCTGGCTGACAGCACCATCGGGACTGGGTCTCTCTTCTCTGCCATTCCCGCTGAGATTACTGATTAGATCTCTCCTGATGCTCAATGGCTAAATCCCTGGTCATCCAAGTGAATATGATCAGAGTTTTTATCTGTCTTTGGGAGGGTGATTTGTTCACCGCCAGAGCTGGTGGAGCTATATAAATTATTTTATGTTTGTCTAAATGAGTGAAATGTAATATCAGTGCCTCTAGCAGCAATGAACAAAGTCTGATTTGCTGCACTGATGTAAGTTTCAGTGAAATGCTGCTAAAAGATAACTGAATATGTTAAAATGCATATATTCTAATATAGCATTATCTAACAGAAAAGAAGAAGAAGAAGAAGAAAGAAAGAAAGAAAAGAGAAGCTGAATAGTTGAGATTATGGAAAACCCCAGCACCTTGAGCAGGACTAGCATGACTGACCATCACCTGTAAATCCTGGCCATAGAGGGGTGCTACTCACAAAATCTGTCCAGTGATTCAACACTCAGCTGGTGGAGACAGGCATCCAGGTGAAGTTACATGGAAGCTGAGTCATGGCATTTGGACTTCTTTCGTTGGCTTTGTAGTAGCTTTGTAAGTCAGTCAGACTTGGATGAGTAGTGAAACAAGAAAGAAGTCCAGTTGCCATGACTCAGCTTCCAGATGACTGTAAAGACCCTGTAGCTGTGTTCAGCTCGAGGTTAGGCAGTTACTGTGATATCCAATAGCAAAAGAAGAGTGAGTGACAGAGAGCAAATGTGTGACTGTACTACTTGATCATCAGGATTTGAGAGGTTTCTGTAAAGTACAAGTCAATACGTTCAGGCTGCTCAATGAGAAACTTACAAACTTAACATCTGTTCTGAAGGTCATCTAAAACTGTTCTAAAAGTTCCTACTTTGAAGGTCGAAATTTAGAACAAGCCCCACAAAGACAGACCATGTGCTGCCAGCTGTGGCCAGTATCTAGCTAAGATTCAACTGTGTGTTCCTGTAATACAATGGCTCATTATTTAAAGCCTCTCTCTCACACACACATACAATGGGGCAGGCCATCAGATTAGTGGAGATTGACCCCTTCCACACCCTGAAGCAACTTCCCCTTTTCTCCTAACCAATCACAGCTGTGGGTTGGCAGAAAGCGTAATGTGAAACCGGGGTCTTGGCTCAACACTTCAAACCTTGGGCACAGTTGGAGGCCAACAGAAACAACAGCCGTAGTCTTTCACACTCTCGCTCAGATTCTCCTTAATTTGTTATACCCAGGCACATACTGCTTACAAACACCATCTGCTGCATACTCTCTCAGTTTTATTCAGCAATATACAGCCCCGCATCTTGTGGGATTTACACTGTGGACTGCTGCTATGGATTAATCGTTTTGGTGACTGGCTGTGTGTGTTACAGATTGGACCAGTCTCAGTCCAACCTACATGGAAACACAGAGGACTCACTAGACAGTGTACTGTCCTATTAGACAGCTAGGTTGGAGCTAGTTAAAGCTAGCCGCCGTGGCTGCATGAGAGCACTGGACCATCTTTCTGTGTGGTGGTTGGATGATGCAGTGTGTGCTCTCCTTCCTCTGTCCTCAGCTGAGCTCCGGATCCCCCTGTAGCTGCGAGGTCAGCCCTGACGGGACAAAGGAGAAGAAACCTAAGAACCTGTAAGTACTGTCATTTCAAATCTTTTTGTGTTTCCTCTTTTTAGTCATTCACTTTTTTACCAGATGCTCATTTAGAACCTGTGACATTGACTAATAATAAAATAATGAAAACTAATGATTTGACTTCTGGGTTTTAAAGAAAACTTTGTGTTTTTATTTATATACATATATACACGTGAGAAAAGGTAGGAACGGTAATTACATTAAAGACAATTTCAGTGTGGAACAGTTAAAAGCTACAGTAGTACAAGTCAGAATGAGCCTTTGAATCAACATGTGGGTAAAAAATTCACACTGTGTTTTAATGTCCTTTATTGTAAAAGGATGTTGTTGCTTGTGTGGTAGACCGTGGGGGGTTAACTGAGATATCAGGATAGAGGATGTGTTTTCTGTGGGTGTCATTGGATTAGCCAATGATTGGGATATATCCAGTGCCCTTTAAATTTTTGGTGTGGTCTGTGCATTTGGTGCACGTGTTCACAGACCTGCGGATGCACACACACGTTTTACGCTAAAGGTGACTGTGGGAGCTAAAGCTAATCATTTAATGCTGCCCATTTACTTAATGAAGTGGTAAATTATGTGTGTGCCGCCGAGGAGTGTGGCACCATATGTGTGTCTCACATTCCCAGTGGTGTTGTGAGAAGTGAGGTATGCATTCAAAGTGTTTGCCCGGGTGTGTTTCTGTGAATCAGATGTGCGCGTCGACGCCTCACTGATTCATCAGCTGTTGAATGAGCCTTATTCACGCTCCTGTTCATCAAGATCAAAGCACTGTTCACACCATGAGGACAATGAAACCACTCACCCCGACTGTTCTTGGGCCTGATAGCTACCGGTTCTTCTGCACTAGCTGTATTTGGTGTTGTTTAGCAAACCGGCAGATTAAGTGATTAAGATTCCACTGATTTGTTTCAAAGGTCTCGCCTTATTGTCAGCTGTTCCAAACAGCCCCAACCTTACATGTTTGTTTAATAAAACAAACACTTCATAGAACACACCGTTGATTTCTAGGGATGTTTGAAAATGTGTACTTGACAAATAAAAGCAAATTTTCCAATTCAGTAATAGCTTTTTAATTGTTTTTGAAGTGATTGTAAACTTAGCTTTTCACTTTATAAGAGGCGTTTTTAGTGTTGGGGCATCATTGTGACATTGATTGAAACAACTTAATGTCATCGATGCACATGTACATTGTGTGTTTATAACCCCCTGTTAAGTAGATTTCAAATGATGCTGACTCTAGTTGTGCCTGAAATTAATCCCAGATACGTGAAATGTCATTGAACAGAGGGAAGTTAGAGATTTGTCAAAGTAGATGTTTTTAGTGTTAGTCTTGATGTCACGTGTGATGGTGATGATCTCGTCCTGTCACACTCTGAGCTTATCTCAGTTTGGCCATTAGTGGTATATTTGCTCTTTTTCTTGTGCCCATAACTATCGACTTACATCTTGCTCTTTCCTGATACAAGGCTCTTTTCCACAGCACAGTGAATTCATTTCCTCTTCACTCATGCGTCATTTAGAATAACAAAGACACTCTGGCTCTAACTTCCTAAGAATTATTTTCTCTCATGCTCTAATTCTTTTTGCTTTGCTTGTACATTTTGACATTTTCTGCTTCCAGCACCTAATTCTTTTTTTTTTCCTCATCCTCTATTTGCACATGTATCTGCTCATAATTAACAATACTTTGCTGTTGTGTTGCCAAGATACACGTACAACTCCTTTTTTGTGTGCTGTGAAAGGCCACGGTGGTTGGTATTTGTTTAGAAACTGTTTTGAATTAATGTGAGTCACTCAGATGTTAGACTGTTTCAGGCAAAAAGGGTCCAGTTTACACACAAATGACTAAATACACATTAATTGGACTTTAATTGTTTACCTCCCAATTAAAAGTAAATTAAAAAGGGACACTCCATGCAGGTTTAGATTAGTGGGACAATCAATGAAGAGTGACAGTACGTTTTAAAGGCAGAACTGGGGTGCCGTTAACTGAGTTTATAGACAGAGCTAGGTGCTAATAGCTAACTGCTGTGGATGTGCAGCGTGGTAAGTAGGCATGTGTATGAGTGTCAGTTATTACACATGATCAATATTATGCTTTGAAACCTTAAACCTCTCCACGGATACTAAGGTATAGCATTCTGTCAGCATTGTAGGAGTTTAAATTCCCATTTCTTCTTTCTTGGACAGTAGCTTTGGTTTTCTCATGCTTGTGATTATGGAGCTGGTTGCTTCAAACATAGAAGAGAACAGAACTATTTTCTATTTGAGTGAACTGCAGCTTTTCCTGTGATGAAACTTAAAACGAATTAATCCTACAATTAATCACACGGAGCTCCACCACTGTTGGTAAATTGATACAGACGAACAGACCAGATCATCTCAACTTCCCAACCCAGAAAACTAAAAACATGTTCACGCAACACTATTTGGTGATTGGGTGAGCCTCGGGTCCGCCTTCCCCAGCCCCCCAGAGCTATATAAAGCTCCACCAGAGCCTCTTGGGGGCTATAGGAATGTGATTGTCAAACAAACTGGGCCCTATGCGCTGCCACTCTTGACATAGGCTTACATGCAGTCAAATCTACACACTCACCACGCGGACCTGCGTTCAGGCTGGCACCCATGTTTCACGCAATGGTTGATTTCTCAGACAAGTACCTGGAAAGGTGAGTGTGGTTTTGTGTAAGCTTTGTTTTTTGTTCTTTAAAAAATTAGAAACATTAGAGAAAGCGTGGCTGGGAGCGGGAAGAGTTGCTCTAGAGGTGTTCAGGGAGTTATCTGACCCCCTGGATCTCATTTGACAGTCACTGTGAGAGACAAGAATCCCCCGCGAGGCTAAAGAACTCAAACTATTTTGGAGGAAGCAGCTTTAACTTCTAACTTGAGACCGTCCCTTTTTCTTATTATACGCAGCCTGGATTTCAGGAATAGGATTGCTCATGTGGTCTGTGTGGATAAGACGGTGAGTTTGCACAGAACTGGAGCTCATTTTAGCCTCGACTGAGGAAGACTGTGAATGTGATGGTGTTATATTTATCGACACAATTTAGGACAATTCCTTTTTTCATTGTTCTTCTAGGAACATTGCAGAGTGACTGACTTCCTCGTTGTTGTGAGCCACTTTATAGGTTTTTCATCTTCTTATTGTGTTAAATCCATGTTTATAGATATGTGTCCAGACTGCTTTGTCTGTGAGGAAAGTACAGGACTCACACCCAGTTAATCACGTAGTCCAAGTAGTGTTATTTTAGGTGTTACAGCCACGCTGACACAACTCTTTGCACATTATACTTGCACAGATGCAGATGCACAAACCCGCATAGTGTTACTATGTTTTCACGTCATGGGCACACAGTCTTCTGTAAATAGAAAGTGGCAGAGGGATAGAAAACATGCTTGAATGTTTCTTACCTTTGGCTTCTCCTCTCACCTTTTTTCATTGCTAAACTCCAAATCTGACAACTGGTGAACACTTTGTAAAAGGTGAAGTGAAGCAGTGGATTCGGTTTGTGCATGTATAGTACACTGTGATTTGCAGTATGTCTGTCTGCACCTCTGCCCCATGTGCTCCCAGAACCTTTCCCTGGGAGTGCGGCCTACTTTTCAGAACACCAGGAATAGCCAGTGGGGTGCTATTAGTGCATCTAATGTGAGCCACGCAAAGAGGGAATAAAGAGTACGGAAACCTAAAGATAATTGCAGCGCTTAAGACATCTTGCTCCTTCACTCAAGCACATGAAAGGGTCTCTCTAAGCACAAGCAGACACTAATGTGTGTACACAGACATGCTGTGTTGAGCTACAATCACAGTCGTGCTTTATTTCTGGGTGTCTTCTTGTTATATCATCCTAGTTTGATAATCTTGTGCACACTTTTGCAGACTAAGTTAAATGTATTTACTCTAATAAACCCATTGGAATGTGATAGCTGCTGAAATGAATCCTTCCTACCAGCAGTGAAGATACAGTGAAAAGGAAAGAGAAGCAACTCTGAACAGAGAGTGGGAGCCATTAGGACGTGTGTGAGTGTGTGTGTGTCTGCAGGATTCAACCTCCTTTTCCTGAGTTGAATATAGAAATTTAAAGGTTTGAGTCAACTGTGGTGCTCTGCGTGAATGTGTATTTGCCCAAACTGAAGGAGGAGCATAACGTATATTCCATTCATTGAGCTAATAAACACGGGCAGTTTAATTTGTGATAGTTTCAGTTGAGATTCCATGCAAGAACAAACACCTGCCACCTCTTGTAGGATGACATGTTAGCCGGTCAGACTGAGGAAATAAGTCTAATGTTACTGCTGTCAGACAACATGGTTTTGTATCTGGCGTCTGAAAATAAGTGTAAAAATAAATTATGGGATAATACTGTTGGTTTCTCTAAGGTGCAAAAAAAGCTTTCTAAACACAGTGCAGCTTGAGAGTTGAGAATATGAATGTGTACAACACCCACAGACAACCACATGGTGGCAGTATAGAAGCATATGTAACTCTTGAAGTGACTTGTTATGACATCACTGTCACATTATTCCCACTTGGGCTCAGCTTGTATATAACCAGACATAAATAATAAAGTGTCCTTTGTGAAACTACAAACTATTTTCCAGCCCTTATAAAATACAAGTTTCTTTCACCCCTGCATGCACTGACAATACAGCTCTTTGCTCACATGCGCCCAGCTCAAGACCTAATTGCCTCAAATACAACCTAAAATTAGAACAATTTAATAATTCCGGCTCTGATGTTATGAGTTTATTTAACAGCAAGCCAGTTTTTATTTGGGTAATAATGTCCTTCAGGCGGGCAAATGTGAGCTATTCACAAGGTCTCTGCATTACAGCACCCTGTTGTTTCTATAAAAAAAACAGACCTAAATTGTGTGTTACAGCTGTAATATCTGGTCTAATCCTGTTTCTATGGGGCACTTTTGCTATTTCAGGCAGATGATGAGTCATCTCACTTTTAGGTAAAATTAATAGAATTCAGGTGAGATTAAGATAAAAGATAGAGATAGATTGTATTATGATTTTGATATTGTGATTGTGATATTATTTCTACATGTCGCCGTTGTCTACTTTCTCTTTTTCTCCTCACATATAACTTGGATCCTTTACTTTGACTGAAAGGATAAAAAGCTTTTTTCTAGCTGTCTCGTCAGTTTTATTTTTTTCATTTGGCATACACATTTTAAATAACATATTTGTAAGTTCCTCCCTGTTAAATGTGACATCCATAAAGGCTCCTTGTGCCTCTCTGAGTTGCCAAAAGTAGTCTACATCAACATGGTCCTGAGTTTAAAAGCCATTTTCCAGCATACAGTTATGGTGTTTCCTGTCCAGGAAAGCAAACTCACACCAGACTGTTGTTGGTTGTATTGTCTGGTCAGTCCAGCACTGTGCTGTGCATGGCCGCTTCCTAAATGACCCCTCTCCCTCTTCCCTGCACGCACTGATGCAGGCTTGGAGTTTTCCAGCACCTGTGACTGGCGTAAAAGAACCACTGAAGTGGCACAGGTGCATGTTTGTGCTTGAGTTCTTTACAAGTATATTCATGTACAGTATTTGTGCTAGTTGTCTTCTGAGTGCATGTTAGAATGTAAGTGTCTATAACCGGAAGCCATGTTTCTTAATTTAGGGTGTGCATGCACCCCTGAGGCTTGTGGGTTGGCAGCGGGACAGCTTGCAGTGATTAGGGCCAGTGAGCACACGCACCACTGTGCTGCATTATTAGCAGGCCATTCAATCCACAGTGGAAATCAAAAGCAGGGACTCAGGAAATAGGTGTTGAGTGAGGTCACATCCCAGTGAGACAGCACGTGCTCCAGGTAGGGAAAAGCCAGGACACTTATCATGGGATTATGGGAATGCGCAGAATTCTCTGGGACCCCATGGGGACTGAGGGTTGGTGCATTACCCTGTCTGAGATTTAAGGTGCTGCGCGTGTGAGATGAAAGTAGAAAGGTGAAATAGGTGAAGTGGGTGGTCTGCAGGATTTTGGATGCTGTTGCTGCAGGGAAGCAGAAGAGTGAGGAGGTCACTGTGCCCTGTTGCCTCGGCCCTGGGTCGGCTCCCTCTAAGCAACCCCTCAAGGCACACGGAGAATGGCGTGATGAAGCAGAGGAGTGAGGATTGAATCTCTCTCCTCCTTCCCTGCCACATTTGCTCAGTCCCTGCCAAGGAACCTGCCAGGGACACATCTACGAGGAAAGACTGTTAGAGATAGTAGATTGACAGGAGAGACGCTCACACAAAACGAGGAAAAGGAGCTTCGCAGACGCCTTTTGGAAAAATTCTGTCCAACATACCTGACTGAAGACTAAAATGTACAAAACACATCATTCATTTTCCTCTTTTCTGGTATTTGTGGGTTGGATTTTACATGGATTGGATTTACAATTGCTGAACTTAACTGGTCCTTCCCATGCGTTGGATTGTTTCAGTTGTGGACTTTGGACTTGGACACTCAACACTTTCTTCCGTCTCTCTTTTTGTCCACTTCCTCTCATTCCTTTCAACCTTCTTTCATTTACTCCCTTGTCCTGCCTCAAATTCCCCCAAACCTCACCTCCTTCATATTCATTACTCTTCCTGTCACTCTTTCCCCCTTCTTTCTATCTTTATTTCATCCAGGGCCAAAGACATGAAAAACCGGCTTGCTTTCCTGCGGAGGAGGAATGAATCCCCAGGAAGCAACCCAGCCAGCAAGCTAGACAAATCTATGAAGTCAGTCAAGTAAGTGGCCACTTCCTGACAGCATGTGCATGTGGGTGTGTGTGAGACGGTTTTCCGGGTCTCGCCACAACTGGCGCTGACCTGGTCTAGGAGGACAGACGAGTGGGCAGTGAGAGAGAGATGTAGTGTGTGGGGCATTTATAAAATAGATGAGATGATGTGTTCAAGAAGAATGTGCGTCAGAAGGAAGGGAAAGTGAATTGTTTGCAAATTATCCAGGAAGTCTATTTACCAAATCAAATATGTTCCCAATTGTAAGTGATCAATGGGATATTAGAGGCTGATTGTTTCCATGCTGGTACAACGATGGTCGCAAAAGCTTGAAGAGTGTGAAAGATAACAAACATTCTTTTATGTTTTATATAATTTCATGAGCCATTTGGCAACTACACACAAATAATAAAATTACAGTTTCTGATTTTAAATTACAGCTACAACTAAACAAACTTGTCGAGATAAGTAGTAGTGCAGGAACCCAAGAAAAGCTTCAAAAGCAGATTCAACACACGAATCAACAGAATGAGAAACAAGGTGGCAATGTGTAAAAATAAATTTGATTTGATTTGTCACAGTAGATGTAAGAATGCCTGCCAAACCCGAAATGCATAATCAAAAGTAAAGACTAAAATGTGCTTGATTAAACAGCAACTAGTTTCCCGCTGTGTTAAATAAGGCCTCAGATGGACTACAATGAGTGATGAGCATGATTTAAAGCAGGGTACAGAGTGGATGAAAGGCAGCAGGGGGCAGACAGACACCAGTGGGGGGAGGAGGTCTCTAAACCCAACAGCACATCCCCCATTGGCTGGCTGAAGTCCCTCCCCTGCTTGCCTTCAGTGGGAATATGAAAGCCAACCCCCACCAGGCTGAAGCTGAACGTCTCATGGCTCTCAGTGTGGGAACCATTCATAAAGCAGAGCTGAGTGTGAGGGAAAGAGCAGTAGGCACACAGCGGAGAGGAATCATCTACTTCCACGTTTCCATCTACTCAACGTAGACAAAGTTCTGCGGATGGGTCACACAATGAGAAACCTGACTGAAATGGGCTTGTTAAAGAACCGCTCCGCTTTTATCTGCAGGCCCACCCCGGAGGAAGCGCTGAAATGGGGTGACTCACTTGACAAACTGCTTGGACACAAATGTAAGTTTCTCTCACTTTCTTTACTCTCCTACATCGACTATCGTGAATTTAGCATTTATGAATAATATTCCTGCTTTAGATTAGTGTTGATAGTGAGTAAATATGGACGCAGTGTGCACTTTGACATTAGGAGGAGGTTTGTAAGGATGTGTGGATTACATATATACGCATAACTAACTAAGTCTGTGACGTATGTAGAGAGCACAGGGGGACTAAAACAGGCAACCTGCACGTATATTGCTATTTTTGTCTTCCACAATTCATCTTCTGCAGACATTCACAGCCAGCGTCACATCTGTTCCTCGTTGGGCTTCGTTGGCCCCTTTCTTGTCTCTCTTCGCTTTTCCTCTCTCTATCACCTCTTGCCTCACTCCTGCTTACCAGAGTGAGGTAAGAGATGACAGCTTGCACTGGCACTGCTTATCTGTGTGGGTGACTCATGGGAACGGAAAGGTGCAGACAGGACCTGGGGGTGTACGCCACTTCCCACTATTCTTTCTTCGGTGTGCCGTCTTCCTCAAATCATTAACCTGACTGAAACTTGAAAAGCTCAAAGTGCCCGAAAGATTCGTTTTTTCCCCCCCGTAACTTGAAACAGCCTCCTCTTTGTTCATTAACAGCATGTGCACAGGTTATGAATAGATGTCATGCTGAATAGTAAGGAAAGACCGGGTCAGTGGGGTGATGTCACTCGTGGGATGTCAAACACTTTAATATATCCTGCGGTGTTGGGAGGGTTTTTGATGTCTTACTTTATTCCGACCACATGACTCATCTAGTTATTGAGCTATTTCAGGCGCCGAAACTCCACGAAGGCTTCGGCTGTTAGGTTGCTATGGCACTCTGGTCAACTCTCCTTTTGTTTATCCTCATCCTCTCTGCTTTCCCTCAGATGGCCTGGCAGCGTTCAGAGCTTTCCTGCGAACAGAGTTCAGTGAGGAGAATCTGGAATTCTGGCTAGCATGCGAGGAATACAAGAAGATAAAGTCGCAGTCCAAGATGGCGTCAAAAGCGAAGAAAATCTTTGCAGAATACATTGCTATTCAGTCATGCAAAGAGGTGAGTGGGAAGTCTGAGGAGTGGAATCACAACAGCCAACAACGTGTTTCTTTAAGATAGCAGTGTAATCTTACCTTTCCCTCACGTTTCGTGAAATTCCTCCTGCCTGCAGGTAAACCTGGATTCCTACACCAGAGACCACACTAAGGACAACCTGCAGAATGTGACGCGCTCCTGCTTTGACTTAGCGCAGAGGCGGATATACGGGCTGATGGAGAAAGACTCATATCCCCGCTTCCTGCGCTCAGAACTCTACTCGGACTTAATCAACCAAAAAAAGTCCAGCTCCACTTCAACTTCGTCTTCGTCATAAGAGACCAGAAGAAGACCCGGGGAGAAGAGAAAGATGATGGAATGACTTGAAAAACATACAGTGGGTGTGTGGGATGTGGAGTTTTTTTTTTTTGGTTTTATCATTTTCATTTCTCTCTGTCATCCTGTGAACTATAATGTTTTTTGTTGTTATGGCGTGAGAGGACCCATCGTAGCCATGGCACTGCAAAGGAATGTAGTTTACCAGGTTGATGGATGGATGAATGACTACAGAAACCCACAAGCGAGGGCTGAAACAGGAGCTGGACACTTGTCTGATCACTGTTGCTTTTCTTTTTGTGTCTGTCTCTTGTAAAAAAGAAAAAGACATTCATGTGTCTCCTCATGTTTGTATCCAGCTGTACTGGTGAAAAGGAGGGTTGCTTAGAAAATATCCTGCAGACATGAAAACAGTCTGGTACTGTTTTGTCACTTTCTACCTTTATTTTGAAATTCTCTCTATAAACCCCCTCCTTTTCTCCACCCTTTCCTCTGTGAAGCGACTTCAAATCTGTTGGTACGACACAGGCCCTTTTCTTTATGGGTCCAAACTGTATGACGAAGGGGGAAAAACCAGTCTGAATGAAAACTAGTGTTTCACATGCATCTCTGTTAACCCCGGCATCCTCTCAGAAGTTTCTAGAAGTGACTTATTCACTTTCAAGACGTGCGAAGATGCCACGTTCGTTTGACTTGGACAAAGGTGGAGACGGTGATGGGCAAAGAGCGCAGATGTATAAACAACAAGACTACAAATCACAATGACGCCCAGAGAAACAGGGAAGAGACGACTTATGTCCTGTCCTCAAAGACTGTTCACAACCTGAAATTGAAAAAAGAGAAGAAGAAAACAGTTTCTTTCCACGCAGACATTTCCTTTAACCTTGTAGCTTATTCTGGACTAGTGGAGGAAGCATTCTCAGGACATTGCTATGACAGGTTTCATTTGGTGTTTCTACACACTCACTGTTTTTCTATGCTTTAGGGATCTAACTTGCACACCCTAGTTCTACTGAGCAATACACAAGACGTTGCTTGTCCCATAGTCAGAGGAAAACAACTGCTTCATGTTGTACAAAGGTTTGCTTATTTATTTAGATTAACTTACTGGATGCTTCTACGGACACCCTCACACCCTACAAAGCACTCAACTTAAAGCTCTCACTTTCCTCTTAACCACCAAACAGGTCCTGAACTTTAAGTGCAATATATTTTTTTTAATTTCTATGTTATTGTTATTTTTGGTTTGTTTCATTTATTTGAATTATTTTAAATTTTTATGGAAAAGACGAACAGCTTGAGCTCTGCATTAACTTTATTTGTCGAGAGAAAAACAAACAAACAAACATAGAGCTATAAGGTCGACTTACAACGTACAGTTTCAAGAACAGTAAGTAGTTTAATAAATTTTAAGCGAGTGATTCTAACTGTGTATTAAACTCCGGCAGCAGGCAGCTGGGGGTGTTATGGTTGTAAATATAATTGTTTAAGAAAACTTTGTGTTAACACATTTAAAAAACAAAAACAAAAAACCAACAGGTCTCTGCTGGTGACGAATGTGGGACCCAGCTGTATCTATGTAAATATGAGAGACTCAAAACTATAAGATGACATGTATTGTTAAAATAAAATAGGCAAGCGAGAGCATCTACAATCTGCTCTTTTCCCCAGTCATACACTGCTTGTAAGGATTTTTCTGAAATGCATTTTATCATTTTCACTGTTTACAATTGAAAATGCATCTCCTATGAAACAGTAAAGTACATTCAGTGTCATTGCTAATGATAAATAAACCAACCAACTGATAAAGTAAGATGTATTGTCTCTGGCTTCTTCTTCTTCTTGTGTCTGTTTCCATGCAGGAATGTCACTGCATCCAGGGAGCAGCTGCTTGAATGCTTAAACTCAGCTTTTACACCTCACTACTCATCCACATAGCTTATTCAGTCTGGGGAAGGTTAGTGAGGCGAATGTATGCACCAGACTGGTTTCATTTCTCACCTCACCTAAATAGGATCATTAGGGGGACAATAGCAAAGGTGTGAATAGTAGAGAATCGTTAGTATATGACCCCTCAGACCCCCCCAAGTGGGTCAGAAGGTGTGGTTTCTCTAGTGGATGTGTGAAGGGGTTTTATTGTTCATGGGGAGACTGGTGAGATCATTGTTTTAGTTTGTCAGACACACCACTCATTGAGGAGTTATAAGCTTCTCCGATGACTCTGAACACGACAGCATCACGGTCTAGCAACAGGACAACAGACAGAGCGGTGTTCCTGGTGGCCTGGTAGCTCAATGGGTTCAGCGTCAGACTGGGATGCAGCAGGTTTGAAACCCTGTATGACTCCTAGTCCACCCTCTACCAGGTGTGTCCCTGAGCCAGACACCCAGCGCTAGCTCCCTGTAAGTCGCTTTGGATAAAGGTGTCTGCCAAGCAAAGTGAAGTGAAGAGCAGGGCTTCGAGTGTCCACAGACCTGAGAGCCGCTGTCAGATGTCTTTCCTTCTGAGGGTGTGGGGATGTTTTCTGCCAGTCAAACAGCAGGTACTGGTCTGTGTGCAGTGGTTTCCTGTAGATTTCTATTTCTATGTTTTTATGTAGTCATCATATTTCCATTAAACTGGTATTTACCTTTCTTCTTCTCATTTCTGAAAGCAAATAAACAAACATTACATAACTCAGACAATATCTGAAAAACGAGGGAAACAAATTACAAACAGACGGAATACTGTCATATGGTTGTACATAGTTGGACATCCAGTTGATCATCTGAATGTCGTTGTGCAGTACAACATCATTAATCCAATAAAAGAAACGATGGCAAAGACTCAATCACAGAGATGTTTGGGTGTACACAGCACATGCACTCCCACACAAACTGCTTTCATGCATTGTGTGGAATGAATTGGATTTAAAGTGAAGTAGTATTTGAGGAGTTGGGTGAACATCTTGCCCCGATCCCAGCTGTTGTACTGAAGAGACGAGCGCGAGAGCGTGACGCGGGGTCGTGTTTTCTTGGGTTGTTGAGCTGGGATGTGAGGAAACAGAGGTCTGTGGGTGTGTGTGTGTGTGTGTGTGTTTGCCTGTGTTTGGGGGGTGGATCAGTCTGAAGTGGTGTGGGAGACAGTAGTAGTAACAGCGTCTAATCTTCTTTACCAGCTGCCATCTGTTTTGACAGACATAGTTTCTTTTTCCAAAAGGAATTGTCATCAAGCTTTCCATCGCTCCTCTGAGCCTGTTTCCTCTCCGTCTCGCTTCTCGTTCACTGCCTCTTTGTCTTCGCAACCCACTCTTGTATTCTTTAACCCTCGTGTTTTATGCCATACAATGGAGGTTCCGCTCTTGTGCTGGATCCCCTTACCAAATCCTTTTGTTGAAATTTCCTTCCTCCCCGCTGTTTCACACTGTCTGTCATTGTTTTCAGACTCAGCTGTCACATGAGCCCCAAAACACTTGTGTCCTTCAATTCCAAATATGGCTTTCAGTGTTTCCTTCCCTGTTGCACGTAGAGTAAAGCTGGTGAAAGCCGAGTAAAAGTTTGTCAGCAGGACGTGGCACGAGAGCCAGTGCTGTTTTCTTTATTTAAAGGATTTTTTCAGTGTTATGTGATATTATTATGATATAGTTGTCTTGTCTGCTCAACAGTGGGAAAATATGCTTCCTCTCTTTTTATCTTTTATTGGAAAAGCAACTGGTGTACATGTTGTTCTAAAGACATACATAGATGTTGTTGGGCCTTTTTTGGGAGGCCAATGATCCCAAGCCCAGAAATATAGTAATAATCATGCTATTTTTTCTATATTCATATGTTTCATACAAGATATAACTTTTCTTAAACAAGTATATTTATCTTTAGTATTGACAATTATCAATACTAATAATAAGTATAAAATACACATATATATATTTGCTGCATGTTTTAATAAACACAACCCGAACATGTAGACTGTTAAAAACAAAAGACTCGTAGACTCATTTAGACTGTTATTAAAATATAAAGAAGTATAAAACAAAGTAGACATGCTAGAAACCAAAGACAGGAGATGTTCCAGAGAAAGAAAGTGACCAGTTAGAGCCCCCCTTGTCTATTTAGAGACAAGCATGAAGTCCCTAAAGCCACAGCTAGGAAGCCATTAGCTTAGCTTTAGCAGAGGCATACTCTGTTTAACGTATTGTCTTAACAAAATCAATCACTACAAGCAAAACCTACCGCTTCTACATTTCTGCTTTTGTGCAGATTAAACAAAAACAACAGAATCATTTGTTGATTGGCAAACTTTTGACAGACTCTGGCTCATGCCTCTGCTTACGGCAGCCGGCTGCAGCTTCATATTTAACGAGCACATGTATTTCACGAGACAACAAATCAGTACAACAAAGACCTTAAAACATTTGTTAAAATATTTAAATAGACTCAACTATTTACTTCGACTTTGGAAACATCTATTTAAGACACAAAACTGTTAACTGGATGTTGAAACTATTATTCAACATAGTTTTTTATGTCTTTATCAGCTGACCTCAAAACTGAGTTCTCAGACACTGTATTTCACATCTGTTTTTAGCAACATGAAATCATATGACCCACAATATGCAGTCATGCTGAATTCAGTGCTACTTCCCCTCCTGACTTTATCTCTATTTGTGGAGCAGTCCAGGGGCTTAAGCTTTGATTAATCCTTAATTCTAAGATCTGCCTATCCTTTCAACCCTTGGCAGGTTTACAAAAGAAACACCACGTCTCCCCTGAGTCCCCCACTGACTCAGTGGACCCCTCAGTCCTGTTGACTGTCCAGGGAATCCTGTGTTTGCTTTGTTGTACCTGTAAGAACTGCACAAAACAATGGTTCTCATCTGCAAAGCTAAGTACAATGTTTGTGGAACAGATAACGCAGCATCATTTTACTGGAGCATCTTTTATATCTGGATTCCAATTTAATTTAATTTTCAGATCACATCAGGGTATATTGATTTTCTTGCAGCTGCACCTTTCCAACATATATACAGGCTTCCACAGTGCCCTTAGTCTGGCACAAATGTAAAATACATTGAAAGAACCAAGGTAATCCCTGTGTGCTGAGCTCATTATGCACACGGCACACTACCTGCCTTCTGCTCACCCCCACCTCCTTTCAGTTTCCATCATCACCACGTAGCCTGGTAGCTTATGCAGATGTCGTCATTGCTGCTGGTAGATAGGGAATTTAATAACAGTGAGACACGGGAAGGAGGACTAAAATGAAACAGACTTATCCTGCTGGCTTCATACAGTGTGTGGCCTCCTAAAAATAAATCCTCATATATTAAAGAAAACATATTCATATTGTTGCCTTTTACATCGATAGCGAGTGAAAAGTTCTCACATAACGGTATTACATGCACTGAGTTAAAAGAAGGTCTGTGTTTGAACACTACATGTTCGTTGTACAAACATCCAATGATCAATACGCACGTGTTGCACAGCCATGTTGAGGTCCTTTTGAAACTTTTAGAACCTGTGTTTTATTGTCTTGCCGTGATCCCGACTGTGCTGAAGCTGCAGGGGAAAGCTCACGTGCAGTACGATGTAATTTGGATGTCATGGATTGGCAGATTGCTCCCTCCTTAATCAAAGTGTTCTGCGCTTAAACACCGGTTTTGCTGGCGTTGTCAGCTGATATCATCAAACCATCTATTTCATTGCACAACAGTTTGTTTTTTTTTGGGACCCGGCACATGCTCTCTCCTAAGATACTCGAATCAGTTTTGGTCTTTCTGAAGGTCAAGGACACAGTTATCTTTCCCGAGGAGAGGTTTCGGAGATGAAATCACTCCTGATGGTTCCTCCACAATGAAGCAGCATGAACTCAACACTGTGTGACACTTTATTTCTGCCCAGTCGAGAATGAGCTGTTAAACCTAAGCAACCTCCTGAAATGTCAACCAGAAGCCTGTTTTTTGTCCATACGTGCATTTTAAACCACCTGATGTCTGACTTTTCACTATCATCTTTCACTTCCAGTCACCAGCTTCAATGACATTTAGGACAGAGACACTGGAATGGCACGAGAGGATCTGGCATTTTTGTTTGCTCGTGTTATCCGTTTACACCTTAATCCTTTCTGGAGAAACTATTTTATCTTTATGTTATGAAGAAGTAGACGCATTTTCTGATTGATCACTGTCCTCCTCCATACGTTAGAATGTTTCCAGTTACCCCTCCAAGCTTTCTCGTCTCACTTTTCAGCTGTTTTGACATAAACCCAATTGAAGTGAGGAATGGGGGCAGTGTGTGTGGGTGTGTGTGCGTGTGTGTGTGTGTAAGCAAAACACTTAACAACAAGAGAAGGGAGGAAAAAAAGCAGGTGGGATTTCCACTGCAAAACACTTAAAATGATGAATGCTGTACGTGCAGCTACGCTAAGCTCTAATAATGCACTTCACTAATAGGATTGTAATTAACCAAAAATCCACTAACCTCATCAGATTACTAGCCAATAAAAACACTAAGTTTACTAAGCCTGCTTTCATGTCAATATTCTGCACTTCTCTTGTCAGTTTTGTGCGACTTCTTTTCATTCATTCTTTTGAATTCTGTCAGCCATCATTCTGTCCTTCAGGGACACCATAACATGATTTACTTACTTTACTTGCTTTTTACCAGAATAAGAGATTTTCTGTGTTTCGCAAGGGTGCATGTGACTATTGCTGGTTGGGATTATGTCCATGTTCTATCACCTAACTAACTAATTTATAGAAGTAAAAAGTAAAATACTGAGGTGTTGTCACATGATGGTCATATGAAACTACTGACCTGCAAGATGCAAATTAATGCCCACAGCAAGTATTTTCATCAAGGAGAAGAATCCACTTTAACGGTCATTGATACATTTTTACATGTGACAACGAAATTTATTCTCTGGTTTCAACCACTGAGCTTCCAGGCCGCCATAGAAAAAAGGATTTAAAGTTTACATAAGTGACATTTTGATGATAAATGCTAAATCTAGTGTATTTAAATTGCAAAAATACATTGGGTATTGTATTTCTATTGACATAATATGCATCTGCCGTTTCAATGTCGTCTTGGATAACATTTCTCCTGTGTGAAGTACTACAGACTTCCCTGAACTGCTTGCAGACGGCTGATGGCAACTACAGATGTGCGCTCCTTCCTTGCATTGTTGGTTATGTGTCTTGATTCACACTAACGAGCCACTCTGGGGTGGGCTGACATTAGTAAGTGTGTATGTAATGCAAAGTGGGGAAGTGAAACAGAGGAAATGAATCAAGCTCATGATGTCACCACAACATGGCTAATACATTGTTCCAACGTCTGCTTTGACTCACAAACTAGTTCACATATTTTCATCACAGATATTATAAAATAGCCGAAAGAAAGGAGTGAGCAATGCTTGCTGTAACTGAGGAAGCTTTCATTGTGAGTCGAATGAGCTCGGTTTCTCATTCGTCCAGTCATTTTGATTTTGGTGACACAGATCTGCAGAAAATGTACTTCGCTCATTCAGTTAGTTTTGTGTGTGTGAAAATGATTAAAGCGAGTAAAAAATAAACAAGACAGAGACATTTTTAGAAGCACAGTCTCCCTTTTGATGTGGAAATGCCCAGTAGGCTGGAAAAAATCGGAAAAAATGCGAGACATAATTGTAGGAATGATGATCCATGACTGTGAAAAGATGACGCTCACATCATTTCATGTGACCGTGAATTTTTCTGGAGCTGAACACAGTCTTCTCTGCATATCTCAAAGAAGTGAAGCACAGAAAAAGACAAGTGTGTAATTTTCTCCTTGGTTAACTGATTTCACGCACTGGTGAAAATAGAAACAACATCCTCAACAACGTCAACGCCTCATCACCTGAATCAGCCAGAGGGTAACGTTCCTAAATACTCACATTCTTTACATTTTCACCCGTCATTAATAATGACGTGAAGGGTCATACATCACTGCCTGGAGGAGCTTTTTAACGTGAGAAACAGCATAGGATGTGTGAGGGGAGTTTGTGCAGAATATCACAGCATAAAAACTGGATTTTAAGCCTGGAGAAGACAGGAATAAGAACAACTGACACTTCACCTATCTCTCGTTTCTCAGTTTCTTTTTTGTGGAGCTCTTAAATCTAAGGCTGTTTGGTTAAGGCCCATCCAGCTGTGATGTGAGGAAACACCAGCATCAGTCATCTTTGATTTGGTTTACTACTGGACTATACTACCTGACCCAGCTTTGTGTGCCGCTGTATTACACAGCCCGTGCTGGACACATTTTAACCTTGTTAGATAAAGTCAAATTACTCATCTCGTCTCTGCTGCCACGCGGCTCTGAATTATCTCAAGGTCCTGACTTGGAACATACAGCGAGGCTGGGCCAGATTGGAGGGAAGAGTTTGGACAGTTTGGATAGTAGCTGTACTAAAGCAGTAATCTGTCATTTTTCAACACTGGCTGTATTTAGCTGCTGGTTTAATTTATAGTCAAGTGGAAAGTGTTGAGATGGAAACTTGAGCACGTATTTTGTCCTGTTACTGTAGCTTGCAACAGTGCAGAACGTGTTTATGTGTAATATTTGCCCTTAAATGGAACTGAAACTGTAGATTCGGAAATAATTTGTGCCACTCAGACCATCTGATCATCACCAGAACAGAAATATTCAGGCAACATTCATTCATTCATCATTAATCACTGTATGATTTCTAGCCGAGAACACGACTTCACACTATTTCAAACTTGAGATTCTTCTGAATGAATGTTTAGTTTATGCATAGTCATTAGTTATGCTCTAAAAATAAGAATAAAACAGCTTTAACTGTTCTAGTAAATAAGTTAATTTTACTCCACTCCACAAATCAGCAGAAATCATTATAAATATCTTATTAAATACCATCTTTTCTTAGTTAAGTACCTTTACTTTTGTACTAGTAATAGAGGCTAGAAGTAGAAACTGTTTTCTGGTACAATACTTCCACTTTTGTGTACTTTATATATTTCTGATGCTATTTACCTTTTTATATAAGTCAAAGAACCAAAGCCATTTCAGATACACACACACACAAATACACACACATAGGCAACATGGACTAATCAATACAAGGTTTACACATGGATTAGGTGTACTCAGCTGCATATGCTTAATTATTTATCCTGCTTCCGTATTTTTTTTTCTATCAAATGATTATACAATAGCTCAACACTAAGCAGACAATCTTACAGCTTTCCATTTATTGTCTAGTTGAATTCTTAGTTGTGTATGTGTTGCAAATACATCAGGTGAAGTGCTGTAATGTGTCATTAGAAAGACTGTGTGCGCGTGTGTAGGTTATTACTCATTTCATATTATTTTAGTTTTAATAATAACATTTGTAGACATGTATAGAAGCATCACACAGGATACTAAATATAATAATAAGTGTTTTTTTGTGTCTTCTTACAGAAAAACATCGACTTGTTAAAAAAACTTATTTGGGGCACCACATGGAAAAGAAAAGAAAATGTATTTGCGGAAGATTGGGATACAAACACTATTACATGGAATGCAGTTTGCCAAATTGGCATCAGATCTCATCCACAAATACAAAATCCTCCTCCTCAGTGGGAGAGACTTTTGGACAGCAGGC
This sequence comes from Microctenopoma steveboyesi, assembly GCA_032359275.1. Lineage (NCBI taxonomy): Eukaryota > Metazoa > Chordata > Actinopteri > Anabantiformes > Anabantidae > Microctenopoma > Microctenopoma steveboyesi. The sequence goes on along the minus strand of JAUMHF010000004.1, from coordinate 6,905,935 downwards.
ATCAGTCTGAACTTCGCAGTATCAAGTTTATCTGCCATCGCTAAGAATGTGGTGACTGATTACATTGGATCAGCTAAAGGGGTTTACAGTGGTTTCCATCTTGGCGGTGTGTCATACATCTGCAAAATGGATCTCCCTGAGGATTTATGAGTCAGCCAAATCTGTGCGAGTCCATGCAGGAGGCCGCAAAAAGAAAGCAAAGGCTCAAGTACTCTGTAGTTATGTCGCAGTTTCTAAAAATAATACCAATAAGGATGAAGTGACAGTTTCAGTTTTTCAAAATAAAACATGGTATCTGATAATAATAAATAGGAATACTGTAGTGTTGTATATCAGGGATCAGTCCAAATATCAATACTGTGTTAGTTGGTATACAGTACCAATGTTGGTATTGACTATGATCTCCTACTCCCTCTGATTTATATTGTCAGAAGTCATATTCGTCCACTTGTATATATTGGTAAAATAAATATATTGTATTGTTTTGATATTTAAATCCATAGAGTGTATCTTTAAATCTACATAAGTGCTTTTACTTCAGATTTAAATACATTCCAACTTTTCCTGGAAGACTCTTTCCTAGAGGGATTTATTGAAAAGCCATAACTGGCCGATGCCATGTGTTTATGTGTATATGGCTGGCACAAGAGTACGGAAAAAACCACACTGTAGGAGCTTGGCCACATGTCATGGCCACAATAAGCAGTTTCTGACTGGTTACTAACTCCAAAACAAACTCACAGCAGCAATCCTTTTATATTATTTCATCACCCTTGCAAGTCTTTAATGTATTAGCAAGCATTTCCAGTAGACATAGGAGGCGTCTAACCTCTGAGTGGCAACGCAGCCTACATGGAGTTATTTATTTGTTGAGACAGATAAAATGATCTGACTCGTTGATTGTCCTCTTCCTGTGTGTCTCATCACTCGCGGTGGTGGGTGGGTTTGGTTGAGGAGTGGCACTGTCATACAGGATAAGAAACTGACACGTCAACAGCGGCTCACTGTGCTTCTGGCCACATCCCGTGACTGCAGACTACGAATTCTTCAATGGTTCATTTATAGGTTGCCAGTTACAAATGTATGATATATGTCACATAAAAATAGGCAAAGAAAGAAAGGGTTGGCTGTAAAAGGACAGTGGACATAAGACTGTAAATCAGTGCAGTTAAATCAGTTCTTTAAGAGTTAATGTGAATTAACAGTGAAAATGGTGCTTAGTGATATTTTATGAATTAAGTTAATGGCTATGCTACTAACACTTAACACGGTTTACCGCAAAAACACGACTAATATTTGGTCATTTTCAAAGAACAAAAAATTAAGCTTAAACTGGGGAAGCTGCATGGTGACATTTCGGGGCAACAGAAATAATGCTACGTAACCTCACAGCAAGAGTAAAATATAGTTATTAAATGGGAGGAAAAGCTGCTATGGTGAGGAGTGGCAGACGATCCAGAACTTTGGTTATATGGAAATAAGCAGACAGGGATGAGTCTATTTAGCGGTGTCCAGGTGGGTAAACAGGTTAATCCCTGCCTCACAGCATCATTGTTCAGATTATGGAAATGTTACTTTGTAAACAAGCCTTAGCCATAAAAACAGCAACACACACATTATATTATATACTATGCAGTCGTCCAGCTAAAGTTATCTGGAGGTTGAGTCATGGCAGTGGGAATTCTCCTTCTTATTAAGGAAGAGACAAGTGGGACAGGAAGGAAGTCCAGTTGCCCTGAGGCCTGCCAGCTACCTGTGGCATTATCACACTTTTTGTTCTGTATTAACTGTGTTTATTCTGCAGTTACAGTAATCCAGAAATGTCAGAAGTCCTTTTCAAAAAGCTTTTCAAGTTGTTAATTTTGTAATCCCCTTGTGTATCATTAGTTGATTACCCCTCCTTTAGGGGACATGTGTACAGTGCTGCCTACTTGTTACATCACCATGAGCAAACACATGGGAATTTTTGACATCTACTGAAGCAGCTCTGGTCTTAAAACAGCTCTGCTTCATTGAGTCAACTCTTCTTATTAAAGACATAACTTCATTGTTAAAAAGGATTTTAAATGTTTATGTGGTTGGTGGTTGGACAATGACAGAGAATCAACAGCCACAGAAACCTGGTAAAAAGTGATGACAAGTAAGCTTTTTCCACTGTGTGAACGCTTTCACTTGCTTCAGATCTATTCTTGTCCCAGACAGTGTGTTCCACATCCCTATGAGGTGGATAGCAAGAAAATGCTGGTAAAAATGGCTTGGCAGCTCCTAGTCTCCTGGAATCTTTTCTGTGAGCTTCTTCAAAACAGCGCGGCATTACTAATTTCACATTGTTGTGGGATCCAGCCACTCTTTTATCTTTTATCTTGTCTTGACATTACCAGTTGATAAGTTCAAATAGTTAAACATCAAATTGATCAAGAGTTCCTTAGATAACTGAGCAGGCTTCTCTTTATGGGTTGCAGGCACAAGTTTACGTCTCTGTGTCCAAGACTGATTTACATGTTTAACTTTTGACTTCCCACAAATAAGACTTTCTTTCAGTGGCTGCTGTTGTAGCAGCACAGTGAAGCTGCTTGTGTGCTGCAATGCTGCTGAATATATGCACATCAATTAAGCATCTGTTTTCATGGTAAGAACATTGTTATATTGTTTGTCCATATATACCTATTGTTGTGCTAATACACGTACCTGTGTATGGGAGTTTGTAAGAATATTTGTGTTGCAATTATTTTTTCAAACTAATGATCTTACATGAAGCTGTTTGATTCATCTGCATCTGTGTATAGAGCAGTGAGCAAGCCTCATCAACTGCAGTTTCATAAAAGCAGTTCTGTAACTCATTGGAAATGTCAAGGAAAGGCTTCAGTGAACATGCAGTTAATCACGATAAACCTAACAGGAACACGTCCTCCCCTTGCCCACAGATATGTTACCCAACACCACAATGGTTAATGTCAGCATGTACTGCCAGGTATTGAGGGTGGCACCTTGGTGGAGTGAAAAATCTGTATTACACAGTATGTGTGACACAGAGAAGAGAAATTCATCTTTTTTTCCATTTAACACAAAAATAGAAAATGACCAATGCTGGAAACTTACAACTTGTTAGTAACTGTATAAAAAGAAGAAGAAGACGCATCAAATATTTCTGTACATCACTAAATTAAATGTTCCTCAACAGTGGGTGTGCAGGCAGCCCAGCGACTCATAAGTTCTTTTAAAATATAAATACTATGATCATGCATGTAAGTGATAAAAGTATGATATATTTTTTAATATTATAATAATATTATTTATATATTAATATTATCAAATTACAGTATGAGTTGTAAATCAAAAACACTTGAGTTTTTTCTTTGAAAGAAATGTACAGTGTGACAAACATGAGATGCTGTTGAACGATTTCACGCGCTGTTCACACCAGATGTCCTAAGAAGTAGTTGAAGCAGTTCTGTAAGAAAGAACGGACCCAGATTCCTCCTGGACACTGTGCAGGGCTCATCCACAGCTACAGACAGCGCTTACCTGAGGTTATTGCTGACAAAGGTGGTTCAACTAACTATTAAAAAACTGTTTACATCAAGAGTGTTTTATCTGGTTTATTAGCTTAAAAACATTGTGTTTGTTGATATTTGAAATGCATTTGGTGAAGCTCAAATCACATTTTACGACCAATGGGTGCAGCTATAAGAAGAAATCATTCCGAGCTGTAATAACTGTCATTAGGTCAAAGTTTTAGTTTGTCCAATATTGGTTTATAAGTTAGTTTATGCTAATTAGCAGATGTCAGCATGATAATAAGCTAAATATTTGCCCAGTTTGCCCAGTGGTTTCTTTCCTTGAAAGATATAACACCTGCATAAATCAAGACTCACTGTAGCATCATCAACAGCCCATAAACAATACTTGGGCCCAGTATACGCTGCTATAGCTTTGAATTTCTGTTGTCCATGACCCGTTGTCAGAGACATTTTGGACAGATCTGCATGTGCAATAACACTGACTTTGTTTGAAGAAACATGTCCAATAAACCCATTAAAGTCAGCTACAGCATATACAATGAAATTGTGCCAATCAAAACAGCCATTAAGGACTATGACTAAAATAAATGGAGGCATATGTTGCAGATGTGGCCATATGATGTTAATGAAAATAATGCACAATACATTTGTGCAACATTTTCACTTTGGATTTCTAACACACACACACACACACACACACACACACACACACACACACACACACACACACACACACACACTGTTTTTCTTAGTGACTCACTCTTGCTATTTCTTTCGGCCCCGACTTTCCATTAGTCTCTTAGCAACCAGGTCTTGATCCCTCAGGACACATGTCAGGGAAATCCTCATCTTATTTTCTGATATAAAATTAGAAAACAGGAATCAACAACTGGCAATATAATCCTTGTTTCTAGTCCTTTCTGGCTTGACAGCTGTAACTTAGGCAAAATGATTTAGATGATATGAACACTGGTGAAGCTGCAAAAGCTCATAACTCATCCTGGAGACTCCTGGACTCAGCAAATCTCTGTTTTCTCTATTTTCAGAATTTTGTACGTATTTTTTTAGAAATGTTTATGTCATGTCTTGGAGAAACTACGGATATGAAATTCTTTTTATCACTCCTTTATTACTCGTGTGCAGTCATTTACAAGGTTTGAGATTGGTTCTACTGTTTTCAGTTAAATTCCAGCTACACAGCTCATTCCTATTAATCTAACCAGTTTAACAGTTAAAGCTTTTAGGTATTTTTTTCACCTCCCTCAAAATATCCGTTGCCAACAATAATATTTTAGCTGGCAGTTCTCCTCCTCCTCAGCATGGGAAGGATGAACAAATTCTGCTGAACCGTCTGAGACTAAAAATATCTGGTATTATAGCAGAGGTTCTAGCAGGACGGCTACCTCACCTTACACTCCTCGTAACAGCCTAACATTTCTCAATAGCCTTTTATATAACATGCCGCTTGCAGTTTTTCTCAAAATATTTATTACATTACCAGTTCCTCCTTTTCCAAGGTCACACACAAATTAACCTTAAATATTATTCCTATTTTATCCCTAGATCATCAAAGATAATTATGTTATTAATCCTTATTTTAAGAGAAGAAATATCCAAAAAACACAGAACCCTCGATGCAATTTGAAAGCTTTCTTCTAAAACCATAAGTTTATAATAAATACCATGTGTGAATACTGAGCAATCAGCCATCACACCTGGCATTTATTAGCAGTTTTCTCAGCTATTAAATGTTTTAAATATAATAAAAGCAGTGCAGTTCATTCTGATTGAGCTGATGTTATAACAGGAAATGTCTGAGTGTGCCACTTAAATCAACTCCTACTTACACACATCAGGCTAGTAGATGGGTACAGTGTAAACAGACCATTCAGCAGAGAATTAACTAACAAATGTGAGGGCGTACAAATGAATGAATGGAAAAGTACACTCACACACGTGTCAGATGTGTGTGTGAGATGCCACATTTCAATAGTTATGTATACCCAACCCGAGCTCAGTTCAGAAATGACGCGTGTTTCACGTCACACTGTGACTAATGAGCTTTAGCAGCTGCTTAAAAAGGGCTGTGACAATAAATAAAAAAAGCAGCACTGGGGGAAGGTAAAACATTACAATGTATATTACTTTCTGGCCCCTTACTGGAAATGTGTCCAAACACTGTTGACTACAAGAGTGACGCCAGTCCTGTGTCTATTCAGAAACAAGAAAACATAACAGTTTTTTTGTGTGGTGAACATTTTCAATTCTTACGTAAACAACACCAGTTTTACTGTTTCAAATTACTGTTCATCTGTAGGATGGATGCCACTGATTACATTTTTATGACACTCATGTCTTGTCACATGAGGTTGTCTGTGTTTTCCAAGCTTGAAATATGACTGACCATGGCCCACAGCAAAACTGTGTCTGTTTCCTTGAAGAGAGGCACAGAGAGAACTCTGCCTTGTCTGTTTGTGAAGGCTAAAAGTGTTCATGTTAGTATCTGCTTATACGTTTTTTAGCTTTTTAGTCACTTTATATTGGAGAATATATATTTACAGTCTCTCAAATTCCAGAGAATCTGTAACAAAGTGACAGTCCGGCACACAATCAGAGCACTAGCAGCTGTATCTGTAGGGATCCTGTAGGGTAAATGCTCATTTTCATGGTCATAAATGTTTTTTAACTTCATGACATTTGGAAAAAAAGGCGAGTACAGCATGGAAGTAAATACTTAAGCACTAGACAAAAGCACACCAACCCCCATTTCCTAAAATCTAAAAATACTCTTAACTGAATTTCATTCACAAGTAAAACCATAACAGCCTGATACAAAGCATCTGGGTCACCACAGAACTGCATTTCCACTCAAGCCTCAAATCGAAACTCATCGAGATTAGAAATCACGTTTTGGTTTAGCGTAATCCTCAACTCCGGCAGCACGAGCAAAGTGTTAAGATTAGAAATGATGCGCTGACGAAAAAGCACGTTTGCATGTGTGTTTATGTGACTGTGCACCCATCTGGATTTGTGTCTCCCAGCGTCACAGGGCAGGGGGTGGCGGGTGAGGGGGAGTCATCCATTAAGGATATTTGATGACTATTTTTAGTTGTGTGCATCAAAGCAAAACAAAGGATTAATCACATGTTAATACTCACAAACATAATGTAGCAAGTTAGGATGCTGTTTGCAATAATAAAATATTTTAAGAAGAAAATCCACATTTTGACAACTCTAAATTGCAAGGTTACTTTTTTTATTCTCCTATTGCTGAGGACATATTCATCAAAGTGTTTGAAGCATCTGTGCGGCTTCATTATCCTTTCTGCCAACATGCCTTTCAGGGGCTTTTGAAAACTGCTTTTAAAGACAGGAGATGGTTCTTTACATAAAACCACTGACTGAACAATGAGAAACTAAAGGCATAGAAAAGAATATTCCTCTGCTTTCTAAGTCAGTTATACCTGTAGGTCAATTATGTAATATCACAGAATTAGAGCATGTGCTTCAGTGACTCAATTTCTAATGCATGGTAAGACAGGAAAAGAATCGACATATTCCCCAAAGGAAAGGAGGACAGGACAGTACAGGCAAAAGTGTACAGCCTCACTGGTGGGATTATTTTTCACACAACCTTTGCATAACATTTGCACATGTGCCCATGAACGCTGTCGTTTTCACTCAAAGGGAATAGTTAGGCAACAACTCTCAAACAGGCTGAGGCCGTTATTGAACTTTTTGTAGATTGAATAGTTTGAATGTGGAGGGAAG
>JAUMHF010000004.1:6882192-6896317 GCA_032359275.1 Microctenopoma steveboyesi | reverse complement strand
TCCTTGCATCATACTTGCTGATGCATCTTCAGACTACAGATGCCTTTGGGTCAGCTACGTTTCCCCTTACCCGATCGGATCAAACAAACCTTTCCATAATCTTTATTCTGCATTACTTTTGGCTCACAGACAAACCACTGTATAAGAAGTACAAGGACAATAATATGAGCAATGCATCTAAAATGTCTTTACTCTGGATGCTGATAACAGCGTTTACATTACAGCTAGCTAATTGTACATCTTAAAATCGTAAGTAACTAGCAGTGCGTCCCAAAAGATTTAATGTTAAGGTAAATGTAAAATGTATTCTGCCACAACTAACCAGATTAAGCAAAGCGGGTTATTTTGTATTTACAAACTACGCAGTGTAAGTTTACCCATTAGAAATAGCGAGTGTTGTGTGTCTAATCAGCTGTTCTCAGAACGGCTGTCTGCTTGGTCGGAGGTCAAATAGCCTGTCACTTGTCCCCTGCCACAACCTCCGCTCCGTGTCAGGCCAAAGGTCAGTGAGGGCACCATATGGAGCCAAACATCCAACTGCCAACAACAAGCACTCACTGTGTTTATGTAGTTTCTTATATTACTCTAGGTGTTAAACGCGTTAATACAAATGAATATACTCTTTAAACAATACATGTTCAACCTGGGTCGAAGTATTAGACCAAAAACATATGGTAACATGAATCATTGAGCCTTTGCTTATAACAACACAAACAGAGGGTCATTTATTGTACTGTTGTATTTGTTCTCAACTTTTTAAGAAGCCATCTGCCCCTTTGAGAAAATTTGTCACATTTGTAATTTCTGGCAAGTGTACTCCTCCATCTGCAGATGGAAAAATCTTTTTGTTTTCCTTCATACTTGGGGTGCTTTGTAATCTGTCTCTCTGACTTGGCTGGCTTCCTGGTTTTGTTCTTTCATTCAAGTTATGACAGATGGTGCATTTAGGTCATTGTCACTGTTTTCAATAAAACTAAATTCAATTTATCTATCAGAGTATGTTTTTAATTTAGCTGGTAATTTACTCAGCAATGTGGAGAAAGACGTCAGCAGTGTTATACAGCTAAACTGTGTTTCATTGTGCTGGACTGAAGCTTTGGTTGTTTGTAGTTTGTTTCAGCCTGATCTTCACATCTTTGAAAACCTTTTTAGGCTCAGAAAACAAAGTCTTCCGAGGACCTCTCACAATTTCTAGTGGTGCTGAAATGTATTTGTCCAAAGAGGTTCATTTTCCATTTTTATCTTTCACCTGAGGGACAAGAACAGGGTTTGTTTTTAAGATGAATCAGTTCTGGAGAACAGCCAGATGGCCAAAGAATGACTTTGGCACAGACAGCTAGAGAGAAGGGAATAAAAGACAGATAAAGAATGGAACAGGATGACCTGACTCTATATATGTAATTTTGAACTCACAGTGAGCTGCAGACACGGAGTACTGAACCACTCTTGTGATAAGGTACAATCAAGTGCAGGAAAAAAGAGAGAGAGGTCAAGAAAGTGCACTATTTGTTCAGAGCAAAGCAAAAACCTGCCTTGCCTTTGTATAGATGTATACATATAATGTTGTATGTAGATTGATGTAGGTAATACCAAGCCAGTACCAAAAAGAAGTGGGTCCTTACATTTAATAAATGCTTGAAATGTACTGTTTAATAAAGTGGTACAGAAGAAAAGATCAAACATTCCTTTCATTTCTTATTTAAGAAAAAGTGAATTAGCCATAATCATATGCATGTGATAAAGGGGTGGGATCAATTGACTTAACATAAATTGCAAATTAGACATCACCTTGTGATTCTTTAAATGTCTTTAAACTTACCAAGAAGTTGAGGACAATCTTTTATAAAAACGTATAATGTTACTATATATATACATAACAGGTTGCATTGTTTAGTTTCTTACACATTTCATTAAAGACCTTGGTTGCCTTGTTAAAATATTCCCTTTTGTAATTTCCACTTTGACCATAGCTCAAAGTGCAGTGAAAATTATACATATACTGCATGCATGCTCATATAGTCTCAGTTCTTTGGTGATGATTTCAGGTTGAAGCCTTGACTGTAGATTTACCAAAGATAAAAAACATCTGAATATAGAAAGTGTATAACTATAATTAGCTTTGGAAAGGGCATTACTGTAATCAGACGCATTTTGTCATTGTGGGCAGCAGAGGTTTACTGCACGATCACGGTATGATTTATTCTTAGCTTCTTCCTTGAATCTTTCTTGACTACTAGTGCAATCACAAGCAGGTTTAGTCATTTTATACTGATATACCACAACTATAATTGCTACGGGCCTTTTTACTTTGAGCTATTGTGATGAAATTACAATAAAAATCGAAAGAGCCTGGAACCTCTGATTACCTGAAAGGTTGACTGGAGGTTATCATTTGTGTTAAAAAAGCAAAGTGTTGCTCACAACAAATCTGTTTTTGAAAATAGTTTGATTTGTCTGTGAGTGAAACTAAAACTAAAAGTACAAATAGGTGTTAATTTAATTTCAGTACATGATATATACCATAATCCTTAACCTTCAAAGTCATGCAATGGAACTTGAAATGACCGATATAATACAATCTCAGAATAATAACGACAGGACAATTTTAGGGCATTGTTTGTATGTGCATTCTGTTTTCCCTTCACCACCACTGATGACGAAGGAGCAGCTGAAATCTCCAGAAGGCTTAGAAGTAGCTACTAAATGAATTTGTCTGATGATTGTCTAATCAGTTTCAATTTACAGTAAAATTTGCCATCTTACCGTAAACTGAAACTGATTAGATTTTTATTTTTATTACAAGCATATTCCCCAAATCATCTAACTGTTACAAGTATAGCCTGCTTTTTATATGTGGTTTATGATCTATTTTTGCCTGGTCTGAGCATCAGAACTGAACCGGTTCCATAATCCTAAATAACACACTGCAAGAAAACAAGAGGCCTTTGATTGGCCTTTGACAAAAACCTGCAATTACCAGTGGCAAAATAGCAAACAACAGCCAGGACTCTTACCTGCTTTTAGTTGTTTGTGGTTGAAGAACAACTACTGTTTTTCTCTTCCAACAATACATATTAGATAAAGTATGAAGCTTGCAATGTAATGGCAGCATTGAGGCACTTGACATTTTAACTGACAACAGATATTATTCAGAGATTGTATCACTCTGTTTACCTATCGGTGCTACTGTTTCTAACATGCTTTGTTTAAATCAGCACTGCTGTCACTCTGTGCTACGGCTTAAAAGTAGCTGTGTTTGCACATGAATGTCGACATATGCATGAGAAAATGTGCAGTATGGGTGCAGGTGTTTTCTTGTTCAGCCTTGCCTTTTGATGTATATTTCTGGTTTAAATATTAACAGGTGTCTATTTGATGTATCTGGTTTTGAAATGCTCACCAGTAATATTCATTGTCACCTTTTGGGCAGTGACAATGTTTGTGGATCAGGTTTGACCATTAAGAAAAGGCACTATTGGCAGCTGCAGTTCTAGAAAAGTATGAATTTGTACTTTTATTTTGATACAAAACCACTGAAAATGTGACTGACATGCAAAAGCTTACTATAACATAACATAAGAACCATGAGTCAAAAACAGATTGAATTACGAAGCAACATATATTTGAACAGTCTTACTTTAAAAATCACTGAGAGGCTTAATGATTTACAGAAGAAATGTGTTTTAAATAAAGTCAGCTTTAGACACAGTAAAATTCCTGTGTTCTAAATTGACAGCAACAACTTATTCAAAGGTACAATTCTGCAGCTATTTTTTCTCTGTATACATGTTATTTTGTCAGATTTTGGAAGACCTATATTGTAGTAACACCAGTGTGGTAGAAACTGTCTTCTAATTTCTGTGTATATAGCTCTTGAGCGAGCAGAAGTTTGGCGGCTCTCAAGCTCAAGTGGGTCATTGAGGAAAAAATAGCATCCTTGTTGTCGGCAACTCTCACCTGTTGGTTCTTCTGCCAGTTGAAGGAATATTTCTCAAAAACTAGGTTGAGAGGAGGTCAGGCCAACCTTGAGCTGTGAAAAGGCATTCAGGAAAGATGGATTGTGCTTTGTTATACTGAGGAAACACTTGCTACAGCCAAAATGTCTGAGGTGCCAAATGTTTGAGCAATAAAAACTACTTCCTCATTTTTCAGTTTGTTTTCCGCTGCTTTGAATAAGTTTTATTCAACCCCTACTTGAAACATTCGTTCTCCTAGTTTAACAAAAATAGGAAACTATCAAGCTGTCTTCAGAACTCACCAGTTTCTCAAACCACTTGCTGTTTGCAGGAAGCCACTGATATCAGCAGTATTCAAAATAGCTATATTCAATCATTTTGAAAATGCAGTGTTTGACTAGACTAGATAACTGCTCATTATACCATGCAGCATATTCAAAATGCTAGAAGCCACGTCTTGACGCAAACAGTTGATCTTCTTGCTAGTGCTGTCGTTCTTGAGACCGGTCGAGACCAGTTTTAAGGAGTCTCGGTCTTGTCTTGGTCTCGATTCTTTTTGTCTCTGTATTGTCTTGGTCTCGAGTCTTTTTGGCCTCGGTCTTGTCTTGGTCTCGGCCATAGCGATCTCGATGGGATGGGGATCCTCACAAACACTATCATTATTTCTTACGCGACTCAATTCAAATGCACCAGTCAGATGCCTCTATTTTAAAAAACGTTACATTGTTAACATTTTCTTAACACGTGACAAATCACACACTTCATACACATTGCATCATAGCGAAGTCAGCAAAGAAATGTCCGAAATGTCCGTGAAGTCGGCAGGAATAAACTTTGGCTTTAAAAAGCACTTTAAATGAGAGACATAGAGTATGTACAATATAATTAAAAAGATAACATACATTTAATTTAACAAGTAATAACACTTGCAATGCATGCAAATAATGTGATGTCCATTCTAGCCTGTTTTTGGTCTTGGTCTTGGTCTCGCCTTAGGGATGTCGGTGTTGATCTTGGTCTTGTTACCCCAAAGTCTCGGTAGTGTCTTGGTCTTGATACCCTCCGGTCTTGGCAATGTCTTGGTCATGGTTTTGGTGGTCTTGACTACAACACTACTTATTGCTCAGTTTACATTACACTACTGAGTTTACTTTTGGCCATTTTTATAACGCCCTAAAAGACATAAAGTTATGTCCCCAGAATAAATATTTACACTACGATCATCATAAAAAAGCTCTTCTGCAACATACAGAGACTTTAGCCTCACAGCTAGAAGGCCCTGGGCTGACAGCTGGGATACCAGCTCCCTCTGTGACCCTTATGAGGACAAGTGGTTAGGAAAATGGAATGGATAGATATTTCCATAACATTGTTGCTATGATCTATCATATTTAACAGCACTACCTAAATTACCACAATAGTCTGACTATGAATGACGCGCTTTCTTGCATTCAGAAGTGCCTAAACTAATGAGAGAATTATCAGGGCCAGAAAACAGTGGAGGCAGGAGAACATATTTCAGAGGTGGGAGATGTAAAGCTGATGAGACAGAACAGACCTTTGCAGATCAACAGCAGAGGGAGACACAGAGGATAAAGGCAGCAGGTTTAAAAGTACAGATGCAGTGTACTCTCTGGCCGCTGCATAGAAGCAATGGAAGTACAATTATTGGAATGCTGGTGCTCTCTGCTGGACAGAGTAAATAAATGCAGCATACAGAGGAACAGAATATAATTGTCACATGGCAAATGTCAACACATTGAGTCTAGATCATAGATCAAGACTTCACTGTGTTTTACTCGCACCCTCAACGCTGATTTTTGTGAAGTTGGAACACAGTTTAAAATGTAAATAAAGGCACAAACAATTACAAAGAAAACATCAAATGATGAAGATGAGAAATTTAGTTATTTTTAAAGAAATAGGTCTTGTCTTGCTAGAATAAGCAAGACCTTCTCCAAAAAAGACATCTGGATGGCAGCACGTTGATCTGCACACACACATACTGTAGATTTATTTTCTGCTCCGTATTAATGGTGTCTTCATGTTCATGCTATCTATGCTATGTGCATTAATATATCTTTCTACTATCACAAATGCTGACTTTTAAACTGTCTGCTGATAACAAGTCAGATGGTCTCACTATTCTATTAACATATCTTAAAGACCTGATAGAACCTTATTATCCCAGCACAGCACTTGTGGTTCCTAGAGTTTCCAAATGTAGAATGGGAGGCAAAGCCTTTAGCTATCAAGGTCCTCTCCTGTGGAACCAGCTCCCAGTTAATGTTCAGGAGGCAGACACCCTCTCTACCTTTAAGACTAAACTTAAAACTTTCCTTTTTGATAAAGCTGATAGTTAGATATAGAGATGGATCAACTGACTCTGAACCATCACTTAGTTAAGCTGCTATAGATTTAGTCTGCTGGGGGACTTTCCTGACACATTGAGTTTCTTTTCTCCTTCTCTCTCTCTCGCTCTCGCTTACCATGACATCATTACATGTTGTTAACATTGTGTCTCCTCTCTTCCCTAGTTGTGCTTTGTCCTTCTGTCTCTCTTTCTGTCTGTACCTTTCTGCAGGTGTCCTTGACCTCAGAGTTGTGTAAATCACCTTGTTTGCTTCTGACCACATTTAACAAGCTCAAACCAAGAGAAGGAGGCAGTGTCTAAATCTATTTAATATATGTTTACATTTTAGAGTTTTAACTTGCATCCGTGAATGCAGCAATGAACTATGTTAACTCACAATGTTTCTTAAAGATGCCCAGTGCAAAAATTTCAACTATAAAATTGTGTCTGTTTTTAGTGCAGTAAAAATTGGATTTTCTTTTTTAACCCGAGTCTTTTAATGATATTATGAGATATACATGATCATTTCCCCAAATCCTTCGCAACCTTTCCCATTTCTAAAAACTCTGGGATGATCTTTTTATACCCTGTCATGAGAATGTGCTGTTGCCAAATAATCAGATTATTTGGCAACAGCACATTGATATGTTACAACAAAAGATTTTGTTTTTAGCATTATGCAACTTTGCTGTTTTTTTATTTCCCAAGTCTGAGCCTTTTCAAAATCAAGTTGGTTTCAAAATTCAAACAGATAGGAAGAAAACACAGATGTAAAAGAAAATCTGATATTTCAGATTTTAACATTTGATTGTGATACTTTTCAACATTCCAACTTTTGTATTATGGATACAGTCACTCTTTTTTCCTGTGTTGTTTTAAATAGAATATATTCAAAACAGACAATGTAATACAAGTTTTTTACATGGTCAACAGAAAGAAAAATTAAACACAAGACCCTTCAAATGAACCTTTAACAGAGGCGTCATTTACCAACAGCACTTACCAAAGAATTAAGATTGTTTTGTTTGGTTGTTCCTGTGTCTCTGTGGCTTCGTGTTTAGCCTTGATGTGTCGTTAGAAAGAAAAGTTCTCTTGCAAACCACAGCAAATTTTTTCCAGATTTGCATCCATTCAATCGCATACTCTCACAAGGCAGATAGGCATAATGCTGCCTTCACCAAGACTTACTTCAAGAATGCTGTTTCTTGTGCAGAGATAGCATTTAGTATGACAATGATTGTGCATATGGCTTAAACAAGCTTGACCTAAGTATCCTTGATGACCCCTGTATTTATGTTAAAGATAAATGCTGTTTTTTTTTAAATAAGTGCTGCCATGACAGATATATTATAAATTTAAAATATTAATTGTACACAATAAAGCACATCATATTAGTATTATTATTTTTGTTAACATTTTACAATAACTTTCTCTCAAATAACTCTACCTCTACAAACCTATACTGTACCAGCTCATAAACTGTATCTGATATGGCGAGTTATTTCTTTAAACTACTTTTTTTCTTATTTTTAAAAAGAAAAAAATATTGTCAATTTTCAGAGTGGGGTTTTGAAATCAAAATGTGTTGGCCAACCAAAACCTTGTTTCACACAAGAAACCCAAACATGCTGCAGTTAACAAGCTGTAATTTCTGTTCGTATTTTAGCACACATTAAAAGAAAAATAGTCTTGATAAAGTTTGCAATAATCATTTAGTGGATGCAATAATTGGTAACAATTACTTTCAAATTACGAATAATAAGAACATTAGGTTACACTTTGCAATTCTGATCATCTATCTGAGAAGCAGACTGGTAATTTCACACAGAAACAGCCCTTGATCCAAACAGTACTCACCTAATCAGATTAATATTAGAATTATTTGAATATGGAAAAATGAAAACATCACCTCTCCGCAGCACATTTTTGTGGTCCTAACGCGGTGCCTGGTGTCATAATGTTCTCAGCTCACATGAGAATTTTCCCCTCTGCGTAATTTCCAGTCTCTTTTTTCTCTGTGTAACTTTATGCTCGGCCAACCTCTTTTTGCTCTCTTCTTCCCAGACTTTTTTCTTCCTTTTTCTTTTTTTTTTCATGTAGGCTAATATACAGGCCGGCGCTGCAATTTCGGAATCTGCCCTTGTATATGGCGGACGAAAATTTCCACGGGAGGAACCGCAACACAAACCCCGTGTGCGAGGCAGGAACGGAGAGCCTGCACGGACTTAGTAAACCTCGGCAAATTCATGCCTCATTACGCCATTACTCTTTACTAAAATGTAACGCGGCGCGTTGCGGAGGAAAAACGCGCTGTGGGGAAATTTTTTAACATTTGGAATTTCTCATAACTAATTCACAATTTTTTTTTTGAGGAAGCAGTTGTGCAGTCACCTCTGCTCGGGGAGGGAAGATTTCTGGAGCAGGAGCCAGTTTCGCATGAGCTGCATCGTTTTTGGAGGTATGTCAAACCGCAGTGTTGTCTTTTTTCCTGAATTAGAAATCCTAAATTTGAGAAATTTCACTAGCGGGTGCCAAGTTTCTCACCCCTCTACTCAATAATCGAGCTCTGGGGGTGTTTTTGCACTATTGCCTGCCGCTGAACCAGGTGCAGCCTTTGAAGACATCCGAAATAGACCTAATCTGTTGATGTTTTTTCCACTGAATATTCCTAATGAACTTTCCGTGTGACCGCTGACTTAGTCGTCCGTGCACACAGTTGGTTCACACTGAAACGCCGTGTACAGAGCATGAGATCAGGCGATAGTGGCAACATGAAGGACGATGAGGGGAGGAACAATCTGAAACACAAAAACCTCCTGCAGCCATGTTTTATGAATTTTCCTGCAAATTTGAGCTTGAGTTGCTTGTCTGAAACTCGCGCAGCACTGACGGTGCCTCTGGTCGCATTTGACGGCTCGTCGTTCACTGCAAACGGACGAGAAAAGGCAGCAAAGTGTCGACATGTCGAGATACATTTCGACTTTTATTTTTAGGAAGATAGAGGGTTTTAAATCTGAGTGTCATTGGCGCCACCTGTAGGCAGACATTTGGAGAAATTAAAGAATTGCAATGAGACTAGTTTAGAGACTCATTCACTGAATTGGATATAAGTGAATTGAGCCACATGCTGTAATGCATTTGAAATGAATATGCGAAAGTAACTTTCTAACCCTAACCCGAAAAATCACCTTGTGGTTTTCATGCTAATTAAATCAAAATTACCCTTTTATAAAAACTGCATTCAGAGCAGTGTGCAAAGTTAATTCCTTCCCATGATTTGGCGGTTTTGTTAATGTAAAATATTATGGTCTTGAATGGGTTTGTTAAAGGTTTAAGGACTTTCATGCAGAAAGTCTTTTGATGTGCCTGCACTCTGGGTCATCAACATTAAACCTAGGTCTGTTTAATCCATCCTGTATGTCTACAACTTACCTGCACTTCTGCTGATCCTATTAAAATGATTTGGCTCAAATCTCTATTTATGTGCAATGTTGTGTATACAGAAAGTAATTTGCCACTTTGTTAACAAGGAAGAATTTGGACTTTTTATTTGTGGAGATTGGAAATGTGTAAGCGGAAAAGAACTATTCGTAGTGAACTGAATAGCACTGGAAGAAGAGGGACCATGTCAGCATAATTTGAGGGCAGGAAAAACAATCACAAGCAGTGCCTCTACTGTTTATATTAATCTTGCACATACCAAACAGTTTCCTATCTTGCATGGCTTGCTTTTATTTTAATGTAAGGGAAATTGCGGGGGCCATTTTGCTGTGGGTAATTTTAATACTGACCTTCAAATCTGTATAAATTCAAAGACTTGGTGGAAATTGTATGGCTGGTATTCAAAATCTGGGTGTAAATTTTGACCTTTGCTTGGAAAGTTTAATCAAAAAGCAGCTGTTTCTGTTAAAGCACAGGAATGAAAAGAGGCAACCAGTGTCATGAGTTTAATAGGGTTGGATCACTCTGTGAGTGATGGGAGTGTTTATATGCACAATACCTGAAGGAACAAGTAATAAGTTATAAAGCTCTGTGGAATAATACTGCAGTATTACGACCCCCCCCCCACCTTAAACCTCTATTAAATTAAAGGGAACTTTATTGTGGAGGAGTTCTCATTTTAACTAAGGTAAGAGGAATGCTGGTTTGTCATTACTTTAATGAACAGAAGCTTTGTTTCACTGAAGATATTTAGAGCGTATAGTTTGGATGGAGAGGTGAAACTCATCCCCACAGGGGCATTGTGATATGCACAAGATGGTGACGGATAATATCACAGCCTGTGAGTTTGTGAAACACAGTTGCTGCTCTGACTTTCATTAACTTAGCACAGAGGTTTTGCTTTCTGTTTAAATGGTAAGGTTTTTTTTGTTTTTTTACTGTTATGTCAGTTCTTTTTTATTTGAGTGTAATTACAGATTCGTGATTTGTGCTCAGAAGCATTTGATGAAACATACATCATCTTACGTTCTGTTGTTTTCTTAGTGGCATGTTGAAAATGTCTGAAAATGGCCTAACTTAAATTGGTCTCTAGGGAACAGCTTTTCAGGGGCTGGGGCTGCCTGCTTAAAAAAATTCTGTGCATTCTGCACATATTTTCCCTGCCTTTTCCTTTGTAAAAATGAACCTTATTGGTTTCATGAATAATGCATAAGGACGTTCAATTGCTGCAGCAATGAAAATTAGGCCTGTTTACGTGCAGCGGTTATGTACACAGAAGCTTCTTTTTTCCTTCACCATTTTCTGAAGGTAGAGCAGAGCCTGAGTAGCTTGTCTGAAAATACAAATTTTCAGCAAAGCAAATCTCATTTCTTTGAGTGAAAAGAGGAGGGGTGAAACTCCCGCGGGTTTAATGAATCCATAAATCACAATAGTGCCAGGTTTGCTGCTCCTGCGTCAGTGTGCAGTGTAATTTTGATTTTCATCAAAAATTTAATCTGCCAGCCTACAAGGGTTTAGCAGCAGACCGGATGCCGCCCTGAATTTCTAATTTTAGGGGCCTGATTTTGAGGATTTATTTTTGTATAATTCAAGTCTGCTTTTCAATATCTCTTGTTATTAAATTTTAATTTGTGGTATTAACATATAGATTGAAAAGGTTTTTACGGGGGTTTTTGAGTGTGTGCTGATGGAATTTTACTAGACGACAGTTTCTTTTTCCAGAGCATCGTTTGTGTGTGTGTGTGTGTGTGTGTGTGTGTGTGTGTGGATTGGGGGGGGTTATCCATTTCTCTGCATTATTGCTTTTTTGAAATCATTGGTCATCCACCATCTTGGAAGACATTTATTACAGAGGATAGGGAGATGTGCATTTGATTAAAGAAAGGGAGAAAGCAAAGCATTTAGTGTGAAACAGGTTTTGGTCAACCCCTGCTCTTAGTCACTGACTCTGCTCTGGATAATACATGCAGTGATAGCAGTGATTGAATTGACCCCTATCCATCCCTCATTTTAGCTGATTTCTATTTTTAATCTCCCCTGAGTGCAAAGATTTTCATGAGCCTTAAACAAATTT
Source organism: Microctenopoma steveboyesi (assembly GCA_032359275.1). Classification (NCBI taxonomy): domain Eukaryota; kingdom Metazoa; phylum Chordata; class Actinopteri; order Anabantiformes; family Anabantidae; genus Microctenopoma; species Microctenopoma steveboyesi. The sequence goes on along the minus strand of JAUMHF010000004.1, from coordinate 6,884,493 downwards.
GTATTTTATATTTGGAATATCTATTCCAGTCTACTCAACATGCAGAACACTGTGATTTTTGGCAAAGTTAGATGCCACCCAAAGTAAGAAAGTCTCTATATTATGAGCACACAGTTATATATTTGCTTTAACCAAACATAGAGCAGTGATTGAGTTACTTCATTATTGTGCAGAGCCAGATACAGTACTGCACAAATATAGGCCAATTATTTTAAGTACTTTGAATAAGTGAGGAATTCTGAACGGAGGTATGTCTTGGAGATGTTTAATGTTTTCCTTGTGTATCTAACCTCTTTATTCTGTAACCATAGGTAAATTTTGTGCATACATACGTCGTTAATGTGCATGCACTGACATTTTACAGTGCAGCTGGATTCAATCACTAGTTGACATTAATCATAATGCCACTTATTCATGCATACATTAATACCTGTTACACTGAAACAGTTTAGAAATCCTTGATATGCCACAACCGATGTTTTAATTTAAGTATATGTCCTGCTTTGTGGCAGTGTTTATCTCATCTATTGCTAATTTGTTTTATTTTGTTTACGTTATGCTTTATTTGTGAGCATCAAGCAAATGTGCATCTGGTTCAGATTTTCTTTCTGCCATGGTTTTGTATATTACAGATTTTCAGAAGCCTCAAACTCTAACAGAAATAACAAAGGGCCAGATAGTTAAGTTTGCATTTTAACTTTCGTTAGAGGAAACCAGGCTACAACAGGCATTTTATTTATTCAGGATTTGCATTTAAAATTTGCACTGGAAATATTACAGTGATGCCAAAGACATTAATCTGATGCAGATATACACGTGTTCTTATTTAACTTGATCCCAGATGGCACAAGTCCGGTGAAGTTTAGTTTAAGAAGACAACGAGCTGCATTTTATTCTTTCACAGTAATGCTACTTTAGTTAACCAAGACAATATTAGTTGATATACATTAGAAATTGCTCATTGTGCAGTTTAGGTGAACCACAAAATTGCCCCCCATCACAACATTGAGTTCACTGCTTGATCTCCTGCTGGGAAGCTCTTTGACCCCATGACAGAGGTGGCAGAGTAACACAAACTACTGAAGCAAACATACAAGTACTCTCCTAATAATAAAAGTAATTGCACTATAGGTAGAAAAACAACTTTCAATTCTTTATTAAAGTTGAGGCAGTGAGTTCATGTGTTAAAACTTACCATGTTTTGCTACTAAAGTTCTCCATTAAAAAATGTCTATTATATTATAAAAACTGCTTAATTTGATGCTGTTAATAACATGAATGTCCAAGTCTAGTCCAGATTTGTTCCATGTGTGCCTAATAAATAATGTGTCTTTAGAAATTTAAAATGTTTTGGCCTTCTTAAGTTTAATTAATGTACAGTTTCAAGGAGACAGTCATTCAACATTCAGTTCATTTATTCTATTCATTAATTGATCTTTTAGTTAACAGCAATAAAAGAGCAAATGTTGAACCACACACTAGTGAAACTAAACTTTGTAAAGGGTAAATATATTTATTGTATTATATATTACTGGATTATATTTCTTGATACATTAACATGTAAACACCAGCTGACAAAGGAACATTTGCACTTTTGGCCAGTTGTTTCTAACAGTCGGATTCACTCCCTAGGGGTCAGATATATCTGACATAACATTAATAGGAGAGAAGGGAAATTAGAAACATAATTCTGCTGCTAAAATCAGTTTTCATTCCAGAGTAAATGTCGTGATCAATTCGCCTCCTTTAGTGTGAAATGTATAAAGAAGTGTTAAATGCATCAGTTTAGAGTCTCTGTGTATGTGCTGTCTTCATTTTATTTGGCGGGTATTTAGGATTTAACAATGATGACACATTGCCTTTTGTCTGTGTGAGGGATTAAACTTGTCACGGTAGAACATTTTCATACCATTGTAAGTTCTGCCAGAACGCTGCCAAATACTGGTGTTGTTGCTTTAGAAATTGTTTCCCTTGGGCTACATTTTCTACATATACTGAGGATATACTACATTTCGGCTTCACTGGATTGTTTGGTGTGCAGGGGTTGACTGTTAATTTTACACAGGAACTCGGTTCACATTGCATTTTCAGCAAGAAGATGATTGTAAAAACACAAGCAGCTACTTTTAAAATGGCTTATTAAAAACACACACAGTCCACATTGCTAAGCACTTAACTCTGGGCCTAGTAAAAATAAAAAATAGTTTATACAAAACTTAAATCTTCTTATACAGGTCCTTCTCAAAAAATTAGCATATTGTGATAAAGTTCATTATTTTCTGTAATTTACTGATAAACATT
>JAUMHF010000004.1:6853233-6880955 GCA_032359275.1 Microctenopoma steveboyesi | reverse complement strand
TAATGTTTATCAGTAAATTACAGAAAATAATGAACTTTATCACAATATGCTAATTTTTTGAGAAGGACCTGTATGTTGAGCAAACTTTCCAGCACAAAGCAGCAGACTCAAGGCTCCAACTAAACTATTATCACATTTTTATTTATTTTAGTAGTCGAAATCACAGCCTTAATGTATTTGAAGTGACGTAATCTCATTCTCCATGAGTCAGAAACATAAAAATGGAATCCCGTTCCCTCCTGGGTGCTATTTATTTTTGTGGACATCTCTTTTGTTTGCACAGTGACTTAAATCATAAATGGTGCTGCATGTCTGCAGTTAGGCTCTGTGATTTTAATGGACTTTTCCAGAAAGTTACATACGTATACTCCTATGTAATATTGTAAAATGTAAACCACAGCTTTATTCTTCTTTGCTCTGCAGCTTTTTTGGAGAGGGCGTTTGCCATCAGAACAACTCAGAACACCAGAAATAACTTTGTTTCTTCTAAGGGTGTTAATTCACTGATTGGTTTATTTAATGAAACGGAGGTAGGTACATTCATGATTGATTAGAAAGAAAACATTTGATTGTGTCTTGCATTAACTTAACTGATTAGAAAAATGCTTCCAGCTGTAACATTTAACTTGTCCTTGAACAGGACACTTAAAGGGGAAAACCAACCATTGCTAGAATTATCTTTTTCCAAATGACAGTTCAGTCCCAAAGCTAGAAAATGTAGAGCTGACTAGTTAATTTATAATGCCACTAAGATGTCAAATTTGGCACTTCTGCATAGACAATAAATGGATCACCAACTTTGCTGACTTTGCAGATTCATGTGTGAATTGCATCCAAATGAGGTTTACTTTTAGATTTAAATTTGCATTTATTCAATTGAAGGTAAAAGTTATAAATTTGTATTTCCTAAACATGTGTACTACACAGCAGTAGTTAATGACTTCCCGTTGGTGTTACTGTGTACTCTGTTTCCCTGACTGACTTAGATTATTAGATATCAAATAAACAAGATCTAATGAAAAGATAATTGTGATTTGTTGTTGCGTTAGTTAAGATAGGAGAGCTTGTCACATATCTCGGCCTCTGCTCGTTTCTGATGAAAGAAAAGGAGGAAAGAAGGATGAAAGTTGGGAGGAGTTCAAATCATAGTTACTAGAGATTAAAGCTGTATGAATTTGGTATGTAACTTTTCTGACATTGATGCTATGTGGTTTATTCCTTTGGTGAATAGTTGTAAGGAATCTACTCTTCTTAGCAGCAGTTTTTTTTTCTTCAGTGGTTTTAAGATGCTTAAAAAGGTCTCTAAGATTAGCTGTGGATGTTAGCCCTTCTTGGTGGCAGTTTCCTGCTCACATTTTCAACCCATGGAAAATGTGGATAAAATTACACAGGTGCACAAAATTGCAGCTGAGTGTATGCTTCTGGTTAAACCGTATACTGTGACAAGACTGATGCAAAGGGAAATTGAAAAACCTCAAATGGAAATTGGCTGAAATATGAAGAACACAAAAGTCTATGCATTAATACTCGGCATTGAAAATGGCATGTATTGTTAATGAAAGTGAAATCGGACAATTGTTGCATTGGAAAATCTACTTGAAATAAAATCCTAAATGGCAACTTTTACTTCAAACGGGTGGTTTGCCATGATGTTTTGGGCATAGAGCACATGTTCCACTGACTCTGGTGATCTCTTGACCTTTTCTGTTGTTTCCATTAAAATTTCCACTTGGTTGGTTTAGTTTATGAAAAGCTACAAACACTGACAGAGGTCTCACAAAATATGCAGTAAATTATCAGCTCCACATAAAAGTTACAATAAAATCTGAAAAGCTATGTTCAGGGTTGTTCCATACAAAGCTATACAAGGTATTAGGAAATCAACAAAACACATCTCAATCAAAGTTGTGCTATGTTAAGTGTTGCGCATAATCTATGATTTACCTGAAAGCACTTTTTAGGGTAAGCTGTTAAACGGAAACCTGAAAATTATCCAGCCTTTGGGCCTGCTTGCTAAGGCTTGTTAGTTATATGTCATATCCAAAGAAAGGTATATTTGGGCTATGAAAAGGCTTGTTGTTGCTGTATTGGTGCGCTATTATTAGAAGAGCAATTTTCCCTTTTTCCATCGTATCAGTCATCCTGGCACAACTCTGTTTTGCTTGGTTGCATTTTGAGCACCTTCTCTTGACAAATCCTTTTATAGTCTTGTTCTGAAGTGGCAAGTTGTGTAATTTGGATATTTCTGAAATTGGAGCGTTTGGGTGCCATAAAGCTGTGGAATTTGACATCACAGGTAACTTATGAACAGTTAATCCATTCTGTTCTTCATGCTCAACAATACAATTTTTTTTCCGACCTCTAAATTGCAGTGTCACGTTTTGAGCTCAGACATGAGAGGGGCTTGTCTGAGTTTGTCTTCTCTTACATTTTCTATAGTTGTCAGGTGCTGGTTGCTTCTGTCAGGTGTCTAGACACAGCTTTTCTTTCGTATATATGTTGGCTGTGTTACAGTATATTAAAACAACACTTTCCGTTTGTCCTGGCATTGCTAACTCTAAAGTGTTTAATGCTATGTTGCATATAATGGGCTAAAGCTACAATTGATGTCCTGGTCATGACTGTTAACTAAAGTCTGCCTCTCTGTCCTTCCCCTCAAACAGAAGCACAGGCTCACAGGAGGCGGAGTCATGAGTGCACTAGAAGCACCCAATCCTGGGAAGGAGAAGGTGGATGGTGGGAATTCGGCCACAGATGGCCCCTCACCAGCATTAGCCTCAACAACCAAGAACACTAGTCCACCACCTGTCACAGTAAAGAAAGAACCTGGGACCTCTGAGACGAGCAATGGGAAAGTCGGTGATGCCAACCCTGCTGAGATCTGTGTTGTCATTGGAGGAAATGATGCAGGAGCAAGTGGAGGTGGATCTCGTAGAGCTCAGACCGAGGGTATGTTTGCCCTTGGTACCCCTCCTCCAACGAAGAGCACAGACTCATGTATAGGTGTGTGAATATATGAATGTATACATGCATCTGTGAACTACAGTCATACCTGGTGTCTTGACACTGGCCTTGCTTTCTGACTGTAGAAACACACTGCACGGCAACGTTCGGACAGTTTTTGTTGGAGCTTATTTCTACAGAGGAAATGGCTCCATTAAAATCTGTTGACTGCGTTTGAATGATTTGAATGTAATTTTCCATTCCTTCTGTGAGCTTAAAGGACATTCTTTTCATCTTCATGTACTGGGATGGCAGTTGATATCTTTAAGAGATATCTCTAAATGTGGGTGAATAGAGATTTCTGCATGGCTAGAAACTGTGCAATTAGGAATTACAAAATATACTACTGAAGTCCAATGTCTGCCTTTCATTGATTTGCAAACTTGGAAATTCTCAAGTAATGACGGGGACGTTTATGCTTATCCCTACATTATCAGATGTATGTGTGTACATGCATACAAATTCATGTATAATGTGCAAGCGTCAGTTGCTAGTTCATTGTGCACGCGTAGCTAATACAGTCGGATCGGTATTCAAGATTTTTATACAGCAGACCTGCAATAAACTCTAATCTTTATGAAGCTTATAACCATTCTGAACTTTAGGGTACCATAATTCCTTTAAATTATATGGATAAATTGAATGATCTGTCAGTATAATGCCTAACCCTAACCCGATATACAGTATATCAGCAACACAACATGCATACACCAGAATGATCATAAAGTTGAATTAACACCTCTATTAAAAGCTAACTAGACATTATTGCCTAGTTAGCTTTTTAAGCTGTACCCATGAACATGTTAACATCGTTGTAGTGCAGGACACAGTAAATGCTGGAAGACTTTGGAATCTTCGTTCACATTAGGGTGAAACACGGATGATGCATTTATTTTTATCTGTTAAATAATTTATCAGATAACACTAACTGACGGTTGGTAATATTTCATAGATACTTAGACATAGCCAGGGCATACATATAATTTGGTTGATAAGGATCACTAAGACAAAGTGAAATATATTTATGTACCGTGCTCTCCTGCTGATACTTTTTGCTTTGTTTTCTGAATTGTCTTGCAGGTTCCTATGTATGTGGAGTGTGTGGGAAGAAGTACAAGTACTATAACTGCTTTCAAACACATGTCAGGGCACACAGAGGTAAGACACTGTGTAGACACATTTTTTTAGGCTTGCTTTGTTTTTCCTTTCGTGACATTAAGGTCTTAAAATTATTCCCTTCCTTTATATGACTCATGCATATCTTGCTTTGGCAAGTAATTATATTCAAATGATTTAATTTCTTTTTTGTTTGGGGGGGGGGCTCAAGTGATTTTAATCAAAGAGATAGTGAATTTTAACTCAAGTTAGAAACCATGAACAGATGTGAATCTCCTGTGTAGCACTCGTCTATTCACAGGTTTCTTTAAGGCTGAATTGTTTTTTGTACTATAGAAACGGAGAGCATGGTTGGAGATGGTCTACCACAGACACCTAACAGTAAGTACACTCTCGCACACTCCTCCATTAAACATGATCAAACTTATCGGCATGTCAGCACAAGCTTTTTTTGATGCTTGGGTGTTTCAACAGACATCTTGTTATACTATGTGTTTTAGCTTTTCATGCAGCAGACTGAAGGCCAATTCACCTAGACAGTGTTTTTAGACATTTTTTTTATCTGCCACTTGGATGTGTCATGGTGCAGATAGATTTCTATTTTATCAAATAGAGACATGCACGAGATGCTTGTCGTCAATAGAACACCCTTTTTTTTTAGCATTTCAATGTCACTGTGAGCTTTCTAGTTTCACTTTCTCTGCCTTATATAGTGTGCAGAGAAAAACAATATAATCGGATCAAAAAACATCCTTGATTTCTTTCTGCTCAGACTACATGAAAACTATGTTTGCACTGTACATTTCTACTGTCAATCTGCCCTGGGAAGTGGTGACAATTGTATTTTCCACTTTACCTCTATCCTGCTAAGAAAACAAGAGCGCTGTTGTCAGTTTGTAAAATTCTCCAGACAAAAGAAAATCTGAAATGAGGAAAAACTCATTTGGGGGAAAACAAAGATGCCACAAATAAAACAAAGCTTGCATTAAAAAAGAAATCCATGCTTTTTTTCCTCTTTTTCTTTTTTTAGTGTGTCAGATGCTTTTAAAATAAGGTCACCTGGATAATTACAGCTAGGCCTCAAGTTAATGCTAACAAGCAAAATTGTCACTATAGGACTGGAGTGGTGAGGGGCTTAAGGCCCTGCTCTGCCAGGACTATTTACGTCTGCTGACATTAAAGGGTGCTGTTTTTTATTAGTTTCACTAAGAAGTAACGAGGCCTTTCACAGCAGCCTGTTAATAAGACCTTTGGCAGTATTTTTTGTGGCAGTGTATATTAATAAGTGGCTTGTGTGTTGTACCTAAGGGCCAAGTTCAATTAACAGGTTAAAAATTATTCTGAAACTTGCACAATCTATTCAAATACTTGTGTATACTACTGAACTGAAAAATCCATTCTCAGTGTATGTGCAATGTAGGTGTCAAATTTTCATGTCACACCTTTTAAAAGTTGCACATCAAGTCAATGGTGACGAGTGTTATAGTGAGATTTAATGTGTGCACAGAATAACCTTTGTTAAATGGGTCTTAACAATAGTTCTGCACAAAGAAGATTAAAAATCCCACCTGGGGGAACAATCTCAAACACATTTAAGTGGAGGAGGACTTTAAACTGAGCTGTCTTTCAAACCTTAACATACACTGGACCCTTATTTTGTGACAACACCAGTTTCTCTACATCAAGTGAAGTAGACTTGAAGCAACCTATAGATAAATGCTGTAGTATGAGCATGTTCCTCTTTTAAAGGCATTATATATCAGCTGCCAAGGCATGTATTTATCACGCATCTTAAAATTACTCCCAGAAATCACAGTGAAAGTTTGATTATGACTAAAAATACTCGTACCTCAGAGTAGCACTTGAGAGTTATTTATAAAGCTTCCTACTTGCACTCTCAGCATTCATTATGTGAATGTGCACATCGCTTAAAGGCAGCAGTATCATCATGGCAGAGAGAAAACAAAGGGCAATCATTATTCAGAGAGAACAACAGCAATTCTTTAAGCTGTATAAAGGATAAAACACAGTCTAAAGGTCTGATACGGGGTTAATAAGCAGACTACAGAGGCTGCTTGATGAAAATTGCTGATATATTACATTTTTAAGAGGATAAATAATGATGACTGTTAAACCTTTTTGGGAGCTTGTCCTAAATGATTGCTTACTCTACCAACGTATTCAAAGTCACTGAAAGACTGAATACAGCTGTTAAGAATAATTGAGACCAGATGATAAGTTAAGTTTTTAAAATGTTACTTATTTGAAGGAGTGTGGACACAAAGACAAAGCAGGTTGTGAAGAGTTTTAGTAGTTGAAGAGGGTATTTAGGGAGCATGGCTATAGCAAACTTTCCCAGGTTCAGATAAGTAAATGACCAAAATCAGCCTGCATTAAAAAAACAAAACAAAATGCAGAGATTGATGGGGGTGTGTAACACAACACTGAGGTTATAATGCGCCTACTATGAGACAAAACTTTATAATTGTTGTATAAGTTGTATAACTGATAACAAATATAGCTTTAATTAATGCTGATAGAAGTTAGTTTTGTATTACACTGTCATCAGAGTGGTCCAATGAAAATGATTTAGGAGTCTGAGAGCACAGGCTGGGTTTGAGGAATCACTGGTGAGGTTGTATTTGAATTAATATTGTAAAAATGAAACCTAAAGACTTGTTTTTGTCTTCCTTTGCACAAATATCACGATTGTTATAGCAGCATTCCTGGAAACTTGGGTTAATATTTCTCAACCATCTTAATATTTTGAATCAGGCTGAAATTTAGACCAAGATTAAATATATGACAACATAAGTGCAACAGGAGAAGAAGCTTGAAGCTTCCCACGCACACTCATCCATTTTACACCACTGCCAAAACTAAAATGAAAACTCAATTTACAAGTGTGTTCCATGGCATAACCCCGTCATACCTATTATTCTAAAATAAAATGGGTTTAGCATTTTCAGTCTGCAATGAAACATGTAAATGCAAACTGTATTTTGCCTTTTTAAATGTGAAATGTGTCATGGTTTTAGCACTTATCAAATGAAAATTTAATAGAAATGCAGGTTTGCATTTTGATTTAAATAATACCAGACTTGTTACGTGAAATCTTATAGTCATTGTGTCCTAACTGTTCTATACCTGACTGTATTTTGACCAGCGGACAGAACCATCACAGGTAAGTCCAACCTTAAAGGAACATGCATCCATAACCTTACTTATTATCTTACCGTGTTGTTTATTCTCTCTGAAACTGTCCTCACCTATGCTTGAGGCAATGATGTGATGTGAGCTTTAATTATGCTGACAAATGCCAGGAACCCACTAATTTGTGGAAAATTATTTTAGTCTCATTAATTGGTTGGGAAATTTATAGGATATGCATAGTATTAGAGCCTTGAGGTGTTATAAGCACAATTACAGTTAGGTGCCATAATAACAGCTCTTAGTGGTATTTTCCTTGCTGCATACATTTAATGAATCTAATCAATCTGTTGTGAATGGAAGAAGATATTTGTTTAATATATTTTTTTCTTATTGTGCTATATTGTACAATATTTATTACAGCTTTGGAATGCCTCATAAATTCAGCACAAAAATGGTGCTGCTTGAATTAACAGAGTCAGAATGATAAAACATGTGGGTGTGCGTGTGATGAGGGGTCTTTAGCTGAGGTATCATTGGTATGGTGAGAAGACTGCTCCATCATGAACTGGAGAAAAGAGGTTACAAATATATTTTGTCTCACACTTACTCTCTACCGTGCTGTTTATGCAACAGCTTGCCGTTAGACAGGATTTCACTCTGTTGTGCCAAGAGTCACCTCACGTGTTCTTAATTGTCAACGGCCACCTGGCTCTACAATGCCTCCCTCTGCAATAAAATTAGCAAGAGTAGAGCAAGTAAACTGCATCCCTTATGTCCTTTCACTCTTTTTCCCCCCTCAGCAGAAAATAATTGAAAGTTAATAAACTTTTAAATATGCAAATGTGAATCAATATTAATTCACATTTTAAAATTTATGCTTGCATGATTTGGGTCATAATAACATTTCTGTTCAGTGTTCCAGTTATAATAACTTTATTCAAATCATGTGCTAGCAAGGACATAATAATGGGACCATTTACTATTTTTGCCTGTATTATATTTAATTTATTTATTATTGGTTAGTGGTATATCCTAAACATGTGAAATCTTGCGAACAGCTAATTTGCATTGGACTATTTTATTTTTTTAGTAGTAAATAATATTTTTGCATGAATATAATTGCACGTATAGGCAGATGTTACTCAGCACATTCTAATTTTACCCATCGTGGATCAGCATTTTTGGCTTTTTTTTTTAATTTCATGTTTCTCTGTCAGTCTGAGGTTGTGTTTTTTTTTACCTAAGGCAACACACAACTTTCGAAATATATCTGCAACAAGCAGGTATAAAATAAACTGTTATTTTCAAATGCAAAATGATAGAAACACAGCCTTGCTTTCTCTGACCTCTTTCTTTGGCATCATTCTAAGTGAAAAGCAGTGGGACCCTTTGGGATGTTCAGCTACTGTTGGCATTCAGTTGAATATGCACTATACCTGCAATGTCCTACCCTCACTGTAGGCTACTATTGTGCGGCATAATAAAGTCTTGTTCTTCGTCCTAGTTGGTTATTGTCTAGCCAGATGCACCATTTTATGATTGATCGTTTTTGTCTCTCTCTGTCTGTTTATCTGCAGGTAGCTTCCGTTACTCCTGTGACATCTGTGGAAAGAAGTATAAATACTACAGCTGCTTTCAGGAGCATCGTGACCTGCATGCAGTCGATGGTAACCAGCAGTTTTTACATAATTTGAATTACAATTTAGTTTTCAATAAAGGTTCAACACTTGAACTTGAAAGCCATTCATAAGTGAACTTTCCCTTTCACACTGTCGCCATGTTTAATTCAAAAGTAAAAAAAACACTGTATTAAATAGGGAAACAGAGTTTTTTTGTTGTATTTTTGTGGCAGATGTTTTTAAGTGGTTGATACATCTAGAGTGCAGACAGACCAGTTCAGCACGCAGGCTTTTTTACCACAGAGCCATCCTAAATGTGGTTTGGCATTGTGTTGCTGAAATATGAAAGGCCTTCGATGAAAACCTAATATGGATGACAGCATATGTTGCTCCAAAACCTGGATAAATCACCCAGGATTTATGGTGCTGGTATTTATGCTGTGATGGTGTAAAGTCATGTTTCTTTCTGTTCCTACTTAAAGGATTCAGACCATCAAACAAATGTTAACATTACACAGAGATAACGAAAGTAAGAATCTTAATGGTCCTTGAGTGAAAAAAGAAAGTAGTAGTGGTTATGCTAACCTACTAATGTAATCGTAAATGCAGTCGTTTTAGGTAACTAGCAATAAGTCTTTCACATTGCTGCTGAGAAATTATATTTCAATTCAGTTACTTTGGAGGGTTTTTTATGCAATGTCTGAGCACCTAGGGACTATGACCATCTGATAATGTTTTTCAAACTTGTACAGAGATATTTCTGGAAGCTTGATGCTATTCTGTTAAAATCATCCAAATCTACATTGGGAAATTCTTAAGTGCTTAAATTATTTCCAGTGTGTTAAACCTGCCACATACTTACTTCTGAAAGACTTCTGTGAATATGTGATTATTTTTATATTCCCATCCCTGTGATTTTTTTTTTTTTTTTTTTTTTGCCTCTGCCACAAATTTTTCCTGTTGCACATTTGATAATTTGTCTTTGGGCTATTTTCAAGCAAATATTAGGTATCGGGTATTAAATGACATTGAAATAATTGCGTTGTGTTTAGCTTTTAATTTTTAGCATCCCACTCATTTGATTGGTTGCAACGTGTCATGTATTAACAAAAGAATATAAGTACAAAATATCTTGTTTCCTCATTACCAGCACTTCAGTGTAGCATTAAAGATAAAAAACAGAGCAGATATAAATATTTAAGTAAACAGTGGGATGCCCTCCCCGTTCTACAGTTCTCTTTATAAATTGAAAGCAATGATATGTATTTGGTTGCATAACTTTTCTGTTGCATTATGTTGTTTCATTATTGAAATTAATCCGATGTGAAAAATGGAAGTTAGGGACATGACATTTTACTTTTCAGTTCTTAGCTTAATTGTTGTGTTTCGTTTAAGTCAACGACAAGGAAAATCTTAGCTTTTGAGCAGCACCAAAGTAACATTTAAAGAGATCTATGATGAAAGTGGGAAAATATGTGAGGATATTATATCTTAAAGAACACAGGTAACATGAATATTTAGGAAAAAAAAAACATATTGACCTTTAAATGTATTGTTGTTTAATTCTTATGTTCCTTCTCTGTCTCTCTCAGATCCTTATGAACAGGTAGTGTTACCTGTAGATGGCCTTAAAGAGGAGGAGCCTGTTGAACCCTATCAGAAAATTGGACCAAGTAAGACTGTTTGATGTACTTGATTTAGTTCCACTTTGTTCATAAAAAATGTCCACAAGATTGATTGTGAGCCTGAAATGATAACACACCTAACCCACTTTAAATCCTTTCTGTGAAGCCAACTTCTCCACTTTTGTGATTGTTTTACCCTGCAGAGGAACCAGTAATGTCTAATTCTAGATACATAATCAGAAAGAGTCTTGTCACAGCTTGAATCCGCCTGTGTCCAGTTTAGTGTGTTGGACACAATTAAAGTAAGAAAAAGGACTCGAGTCATGGCGATGATCCATGTTAGAAAAACGCATACCTATGCATATGAGTTAACGCCACAGTGGAAAGGTTTTCAGAACATGAGTCCAAAAGTCCTCCTTTACAGGGGAAAAAGCACTCGCCCACCTCCGCAGAGACTGCGGGTTCAGCCGACGGCAGCGGGTGTCCCTTCAAACACAATTGGCAGTGTTCGCAGGTGGGAAGCCTGCGTTTATAACTGCACTAATGACTCCTACTGATTGGGGGGATAGTATGAACCTTAGTGCATAATGAAAACCTTTTGCTTTTTGCAACAACATTTTGTTATAGCTACATGGAAACTTAAAATTTGAATTTCCAGTTGGGGAAAAGGCACAGTCACCAGCTTGTTCCACTTTCCCACTCTACTAGGACTTGTTTTTTTCTTCTCTTGTGATACAAAACATGATTAACAAAATGATTCTGTCCTTTTCTTTTTTTTTCATTGAGCCCAACTAGTTCAACCATTTGGGTCTTGCTACATACCTTGATACAGTATAATGTTTTATTACTGTCTGTAAGTTTGATGAAAAGAGAGGTTTGTTTTTGTGTTTTGTTTTCTGCAGAAACTGGGAGCTATGTCTGCGAGTTCTGCGGGAAACAGTACAAGTATTTCAACCCATACCAGGAGCATGTTGCTCTTCATACACCAATGGGTAAGCATGTTTTCTTACCACTTAAAGCTTTGTAATGTCCTAGAACAATAACAGCATTTCATATTGCTTAAGAGTTAAGTTATACATAAAATCATCTATGGATCACTTTGTTCCTGTTTCCTTTTTTTGTTGTCTAATTATTCTGTAAAGGTATGTTACAGATTTAAAAATGTCTTTAATTTTCTTTTTAAATGTGGGTTTAGCATCGTTGTGAGGAACACACATCTGTATTATCAGAGTTCATACCTCTGTTCTAAATCAGAGGACTGAACTACAATTCATTCTGAGACTCTCTTGACGTAGGTTCCTTTGATCTGAAGACATCACGAGTACAAGAATGCAGTAGCCTTGAAATGAGTAAATTTGGCCACAGCCAGACTGGTAAAATAAAAAGTAAGCATCACTTTGTTTCATCTTTATTTTGTGGTAGGTAATGGGATTGGATGTATGACAATGAATGTATGAAATAATGTTCGCATGCCTTCTAACTTCCTCATAACACACATCCACACAGAACACGGCAACTAAACGAGTATTAAGGAGCAAAACTCTGTATCAAACAGCTTGACACTATGTGTAGGCTTAGAGCAGTGTTTTTTTTTTTTATTGCCAGAATTTTTTATAAATTTTTAATGGGACTGATACAAGTGCAGTCGGATCTTGAATTGAATTGAACTTGAAGATGGAGATCTCCATCTGTGGTATTACACGCATACATGCCTCACGATGTTACACTGATCATGAAATAGGGAAAGAGAAAAGCCTAATAGGTTGGATGTATGGTTCTAGGTCACCTTCTCAGTGTATTTGCAAAAACCCTGCTGGAAAGTATTAACCTTTAAGTGATTGGTTAATTGCACAATTTAAATAATTCACTAACAATGATCCATTTCCTGTTCTGATGGATATTTTTATTGCCTGGAGCACCACATTAAAAGAATGATTAAAAACAAATCGGTTTGTCCAGTTTCCTACCAGAACTTTCTTTAGAGCTACTGTCTTATCTCCAGTTAGACTCAAAGGTTTGTAAAGTAAAGTAGAAAAAGATTATTTTACACCACTCCTTTGCTTCACCAAAATTATTTTTCTCTTCAACTGTCATAAATCATTGATGCTTCTTCTAACTAGTACTGTATTTTCTGGTGCATGACACCCCTCCACCCCCTCCGATTTCTTTGCTAAGAAGCCATAAAGAACTATTTAAAGCAACGCTCACACTCGCGTCTTAGAAGTGGGTCAAAAAGATAAAATGAAGATGGCAAATTATTCCCATATTTAAATCTAAAATTAACATTTGAGTCCATCGGCAAAGCTGTTAGTGTGATTGACTTGCATGCTAAACTAAAATTAAGTGTGAATTTCATGTCGTCTGCATCCTTTTTCTATTCTAACTGTTTTGTGGGTTGACAGCTTATTATCCACATTATTTAGCAGGGGCATGTCACTCGTTTCTCCTGTGTTTTCACCCACAGACAGTCCATTCAGGCGGAAATTGGAGAGCGCGAGTCTGCTCGATACAAACAGTTCGCAGAATTCAAGTGGTGAGCATCGAGTCAGTTATTTTATGTGGAAGTATGTTCATTTACGTAGAAACTTATCATTTCTGCTTCAGCAGTAAGTACTTTCACTTCTGCTCCAAAGCAAGTAAATGTTTATGTTGGGAACAGATACAGTGCTTTGATAAGTTTTCCTCCCTGATCCTTTTTTTTTTTTGGCATATTTTTACGCTTAAATGTTTTGGATCACTAAACAAATTTAAACATTAGACATAAAATGCAGTTTTTAAATAATGATTTGCTACACCTGAACAGTGATTTGCCACATTTTTGGAAAAGGTGAGTTGAATTTTAAGTGTCTCACGCGGGTACGGCCATGCCTTAAATAAAAGCTGTCTGATAAAGGGAAACGGAGTTGAAAAGCAATGTTATGCCAAGATATAACGAAACTTGGTCACAAAGTAAATGATATATAGGGAAAGGGTTACAACACCATTTCTAAGGTTTTAGGAAACATTGTGAGAGACATCATCCACAAATGGAGAACACTGTGACAACAAACCTTCCCAGGACTGACTGATATAACAAAATCACTCCAAGAGCACAAGGTCTCACCGAGGAGCTCATAAAAGCCCAGAACAACATCTAAAGAACTACAGGCCTCAGCTGCCTTAGTTAGGTCAGTGTTCATGATTCGACATTAAGAAAGAGACTGGTAACATCTATGGGAGACTTCCAATGCGAAAGCCGCTACTGTCTAAAAAGAACACACGGGCTATTCTCAAAAATCAACTTGATTAAGCTCAAGATGTTTGAGCAAATATTCTTTGGACCCATAAGACTGGATGTGAACTTCTTTGAAAGTGTGCGCCCCATAACTTATGGAGTAAAACTAACACCATAATAAACCATCTGGTTTAGGGGGGAAATATTTGTGTAATATAATCATTTGTTTGATGATCTTGATGAAAAAAATTATAAGCAAAAAAAAAAGGAGGGTGGAAAATAGTTTTTCACATCAATGTAGAAGTAGCATTTCTACAGACCGCATATTGCTACTGACTCCTCTTCTTTAAATTGAAATGAAAGGGGAGTAGAGGATGTAAAGAGGTTGTATGACCCTGCATCAGTTGTTACTATATAAAGTCCAGAAGACCTGTTATTATTATAAGGCTCGTTTCTGTCAATTAGTTTCTTATTGGAGGTTTGTCTGATTTTCCCACTGATTTGAAATTGTTTGTTAGGTTGGAAGAATTATGTTGCACATTCCTGTGCACCAATCAATATTTTAATCAAAATCTTATGACTGTTTTGAGGTTATGTGCTTTTTATTCCAGGCCACTGGCAATTAAACCTGATCAAACCCGACTTTATTTAACTAGTCATGACTATTTAATGTTATTGAGCTGATCAAAGATTCAAGACTTGAGCTTTGAAATTATGTTTTAAGTTCAAGCTTTGCACACATCAGCGCTTCAGTTAAAGGCTTAAAGCTGATGTATCATACTTCCTTTGTGTCTTTATCACCTTCAGTTGAGAGCAGGGGAAAAAGAGATGCAGGCAAATGTGAGAAATTGATTGTGATACCTCACAATCAATGTGGGGTAATAATTTTAGCATCTTGTTACTTCTGCTGGAATGTGACCTCTCTCCACGGAGTTATTTTACTTTGGGGGGATTGAAGAAGGAGCAGGGACTCTACAGTGGCAGTGAGGCTCAATTTAGAGTACATGGCAACCAACGCAACCAAGACTTTATTAGGTCAAAATTACACCTTGTTTTTCTGTTCGCTCCTGTTTATTAAGTGGCATAAATGGAGAAAACGACAAAATATTTCTCTGTGGGTGTAACTCTAATGTTGTGATCATTATTGGGTCAATATCATCATCTGCACACTTCTGATATGGATAACGTTTTATATAGATAAAATCTTGAACCCTTGCTGCTTTATTGCAAATCATACTGAATGAACAAGCGAACGGACAATAGAGTATAGGTCACTTTATTTTACACCCGTCTCTTGTCTACAGGAACTCCGAGCCCCCTGGTGGCAAGCTCTTTCCCTCCAACACAGAGTAAGTCTAACCCCACCTTCTTTCTCAAAATGAAATGTACGCATGCTGCACTCATTCTCATTTCCCTTTTTTTGTCTGGTGTTCATCAATCTTTGTTAATTTTACCATTGTTTGGTACAAATAGCGTCTCTATATTCCACTTTATAGTACAGATTATTTGGATTATGCTTCATTGTCATGATGGAAAGTCCGAATAGGAAGGTCAACATTACGCTTAATATACAATTGCACTGATCGGCCGGCAACTAAGCACTGGCTCGCTCCTACTGTTACAGGTATCTTTTTTTGAGGGGAAATTTGAACTGTGCTGCTTTGCAGATGTGCAACTTTTAAATATTTTAAAAGTAATACAAAAATCGTCACAGTTTTTAGAAGTGCTTTCAAAAACCGTGCGTTTGGCAGGGATCCATTAGTAGTTCATTACACAGACTACTAGGTGGGAGGAGAGTATTTTCATTTTTGCCTCCGCCAAAGAGTCAACACTCCTCTGGGCCTTTTGATTTTTTTAGAACCCTACACTTGTGGTGCCTGTGGCATCCAGTTCCAGTTCTACAACAACCTGCTGGAGCACATGCAGTCCCACGCTGGTGAGTCCACGACGACAAATGCATGTTAAGCTTAGCAGAGAAACGAGTACACAATGTGAACACACCCACCGTGGCTGCATTGCATGTCAAAGACTGAATAATTACACATAATACCTTCTATTTATATTGAGGTCTAGACATAAAAGCTTTGTATACAACCCATTTGCACAAAGTTTCACATAATATGCTTTTGTAATGAGGGTTGTTGCAGATCTGGATCTGAGAATGCTGGATAGCTTTTTTTTTTTGTCACCATATGAATATGCAGCAGGTGTCCTGTTTACTGATAATTGTCATTTATTTAATTTACTTTGTATATAAAATGTCAAAGACTCTTTTTTTTCCAGACTCTTACTGAAGTGTAAATGAGGATAACAAGCAAATATGCAAATGTAAGAAGCTGTAACCAGATCTTTGATAAGTGACTGTGTAGTTTGTTTACCCGTTATGTATACATTTAGTTGCCCATTCTTGCATGCAGTTCAGAATTGTATAGTTATCATCTGAATCGTCTTGGGTCAAATTTCTTTGTGTGACCTTGCTCATTTGTTTCAAAGGAACAGACTCAGGGAGGCCAGCTGAAGTATCTTGTTTCCTTTCTGTTGCTGACAGTTGCTTTTTGTTTAATTTTGTGTCATGGTTTTAATCTGGACATATTTTCCACTTTCCACAAACTTTCTCCATTTGTAAATCCACATCATTTTACTGCATCAAATCTGATCTTCGATCTCTGAATCTCCTCAGCTGACAACGAGAACCATACCAAAGGGGACTCTCCCAAAACCTCCTCTGCCTCGGGTCCTCAGGAGCAGGTGTGGAGAAGTGCTCAGGCTCAGGCCCATTCCTCAGTTAAACTACAAATACAGCCTCAAAATATGTCCCAGAGAAACCATACTCTAAGTCGTAAGTTCCACCTCAGATTGTTATGCCACGTCTTTATCATTCTCTGTGATCCCTATTTAATTTACCAAATGTTGCCTGCCAGTATATTGAATAAAAAAACCATTACCAATAATTCTTCTGCTCTACTTTCTTATCCATCTCTCTTCTGTTTGTTCTGGCAGAGAATAATGGGTTACCTGAGAAGGAGCGGCAGCAGGTGGCCGAGCGCCTCTTACGGGTAATGTGTTCAGATCTAAGCATGCTTAATGTGCTAAACAGCAAGGACTTCCTGAAGCTGGCACAAACCCTTGTGGATACAGGTGCTCGTCATGGTGCCTACTCCACCCGTGATGCTCTTGGCAACATGAGTGCCTTGGCTCTGCGCCAGCTGCCGCGCATGTACAACCAAGTTAAAGTCAAGGTCACATGTGCCCTCGGTTCCAATGCCTCGCTTGGCATCGCTGTCACCTGCCACGCCCAGACATCTGGTCCAGATGCCTGCTATGTCCTAACGGCCTATCAGGTGGAGGGATCAAGACTGAAGCGCTATGTGCTCGGTGTGAGGGAGGCTGAGCTGAGGGAAGGGCCCGAGCAGGTTCATCACTGGGTGCAGAACGTTCTGTCCGAGTTTGTAATGTCGGACATTCGCACTGTGTATGTCTCCGAGCCCAGAGTGTGGGCAGCGGGATTTGCAGGCTCGCCACTGGGAGGCGGCGGCCGGGGGAGGATATGCTTGCGATGCGCAGGGTGTTCACTTGGCGCAGTTGTCCAGGCTGTGCTTGGGAAACGCAGCCTCCAGGCTCGAGGTCTCCATGAACTGGCTGAACTTCTCGCAACGTGCAGAGACATTGCCTCCTCCACCACTCTGGCTCTCCGCGACGAACAGTGCACCAACACGTCCACAAGCACAATAGAGGACGGTACTCAGGGTAGCCCCCCGCAGTGCCCCACTCCTCCTTGTTGGGATCGTATGGCTGAAGCTCTTCTGCAGGTCCATGCCCACTTTGAACACATTTGTGAGGCTTATGGACGCAGCAAGGCCACAGCTCCGCTCCTCCAAGGTCTCAACAAGCATCTGTTAGGCACACTGGCTTGTCTGCTGGCACCCCTGCGCCTGGCGGCTCTGGAACTGAGTAGCCAGAGGAGACCAACCTTACAGCAGGTGCTGCCTGTCTACCTGCGCTTGGAGAAATTTTTCACATCCAAAGCGGGAGAGGCTGGCACAGGCACAGCGAGCAAACTCTGCCACTATTTCCTAGAAGCACTTAAGGAAAACTTCAAGGTATTGTACTGGTGTTTTATCTGTTGAATTAAATATTTTTTACGTGAAAAGTGAAACCTTTCTTCTTATATGACAATGGAATTAAATTCTGGGTGTCTCTTGAAATCTGTCAATGCTAATGATGGTACAATGACCATTGTAGCTAATTTTTACTAATAACATGCGAGTCTACTGAACCACTTTTTTCCATTCAACAAGCCACATTTTTCTAATATGAATTAAACAAACGTGAGATGCCAGGTTTCAGTACTTGGCCACTATAGTCCAAACAGAAAGTATTGATGTTCCATCCAGTGTAATCCTTGTTTTATGATTATTGTTATATGAGTGATGAGATAATAAGTAATCTGTGGTTGAGAGCCTTAGAAAGTACTTAAGAAAGCCCCTCGGGAATGGAAGGGTGAAATGTTCCAACCAGTTGCTATTGGCCTAAAACCTTTTTGAGACAACCATGACCTGGATGACTGAGAACCTTCACAGATCTTTTAGAAAGTAGTAAGTGTCACTGAAGGGTTTTTCTGTCTCTAGGTTGAACGAGCTCACCAGGTAGCCATGGTCCTGGACCCACAGCTCAAGCTGCGTTCAGTGCCAGCCTACCAGCATGAAGACATAATTTCCCGTGCTTGCGAAATGGCTGCTGAAACCAGAGATGGTATGACAGGTGGTGGAGGTTCAGGTGGTGACGAACGGGACGCTGAGGGTCCACCAACCCCTAAAATAAGCCGCATAGAGGGAGGGGGAAACAATGGCGGCACCTCAAGGGGGACGTCCTCATCTTGCACAGTGTCTGGTACTGATGACAGTCAGAGCCTTATCAGACAAGAGATTTTTCAGTACATGGCAGAACCTCTCCTCCAAGGCACACCTGATCTCTTTCAGTACTGGAGCTCAGCTGTGGGTGAGAAGTTCCCCAGGCTTGCTCGCCTGGCATTGTGGCTCCTTGCTGTACCCGCTGTGGGTATACGCAGCGAGTGTGTGACTGTGTGCGAGCAGAGCCTTGCTATGAAGAGGCGGCAGCAGGTAACCGCAGAGGAGATGAACAAACTAATTTTCCTTCGTTCTAACTTAGGCTAAAAGCGAAACCTCACCAACCAAACCTTCACCTCCAACCAGTGACTCTAGACTATTATTTATATGCTGTAGGTTTAGACCAACTGTAAAGTTCAATGTGTATGGACATTTAAAACTTCTTGAAACAGACAACTACAGGAAAACTCATATTGTATAGGTTGCAGGCACCCATAGAAAAATATGGCTTATTGCTTATTTTACATGAAGAAAGGACTGTTGTAAAGTACTGTGGACAAATTGTAGGGGTGGAACGGTAACTCTCAAAAGATTGTCCTGTTTGGTACGGTATCCTCGGTTTGGACGGCCTTCAGTCTTCTCATGGCCAGTGATTTGAATTATTCCAGCTTAATCACTAAACTGCAACAAGGCTATAAAGCTGTTATTCTCACAGGATGGCTTCATTTTCAGGTAAAATCAGCCTTCAGTGCTTGAAACTATCGTCACAGACCTCTGAAACAAATTCTACTACACTATCGGAGACAGCAGTAAATGCTGTAGCACCTACAGTATGACGTAGAATTATCACGTTCATTGGTATATGACCAAAAAAATCAAGCAGTGAATCTTCACTGCCATTGCACCTCTGACAATTAACTGTATTAGGTTTATGTTTTACAGTTATGCACCACTGAAAAGTATATTTTATTAATATAAGACGGGCAGAAAACAGAGCTAAATCATTGATGGCTGCATCAGTGGCCTCAGAATGTAGCTGCTGAACTTTTGCATGCACTGTATGCATCCACTAGGGTACACACATAGCTGGTTAAACACGAATTCCTATATAATACCTTTCTCTTGGTTTTATGCTACAAGTTGTAAAGAAAATGACAGTGTTTTTCATTTTCAAAATTAACTCTTATGCTGCTACTTGAGTCAGACTGCTAGACTTGCACAAAAGACTGACATAGTAAGGTTAAGTGAATGAAATCAGGCTTACTACTGACTTTTCTTTACAAATATTATTTTTTAAACGCACAAAGAGAACGGCATTATATTAGGATGTGTGTAATCAGTTGTTACATGCAGTCTGCCAATTCCTTGCACCGACGAGGAATTTAGAAATTAAATCGTATATCAACCTTAATTACTTCATGCCACAACCTTGCTTGCATATCAGACAATTTGTGTCTGACTAGGTTATAGTTTCCAGTGCTGGTCTTTCAGGAATGTCACATTAGTCAGCTCTGTGAAAAGGCACACCTACAGTCGTGTCTCTACAATTGAATTGTTATGTTTTGTTTTTAAAAATCCCCGTTTCCCATGTTTGCACATTGTCTTTGTTTTTTCTGTGTATTTGTTCTGCTCAGTAAGAAGAAAGGAAAGTTTTACGTTTTCATACTTATTATTCTAATATATGTGATGCAGTGAACAGTCTTCCTAATGTGACCCACAAAAATCCTTGTTTAAGGCAATAAGCTTTATCATAGGTCATACTTTCATCTATCAAACTCCTGATGCTCCTACCGTTAATTATGAAAGTATGATAGTTTCTTTGTCAAGTCAATGGGATTTTTCTCAGGAACGAGCAGGCACCGCAACTTTTTCCTCACTGTACCGAAAACACACCAAACTGTGACCTCGATGCCGAGGTATGTACTGAACCGTGACTTTTGTGAAACGTTCCACCCCAAATGCAGTTAGTGCCATTTGCAACAAACGAGGAGAAAAAAAAGCATCTCTGAGGGTTTATTTTCTTCAGGATAAAACAAATTCTGCCAGTACATTCACTGAAGTCAACACATGCATACTAATGAAGTGGAGATATTTATTTTTTTTAATGAATTCTAAAATACATTTACGTGAGCTAATACCTCCTAAAATGACTTGGGTGAATGGAAGTTATACTGTAAAATTTGTTTGTTGCCACTGGTACTAATTTGTCACGTACTAGTTTGTCATGTCGGCTTTTGGGACTCGAGTTTCTTTCATGTGATCACCTTAAGTCCTAAAGTCAGAGCCAACATCATGCCTTTATTGCTGTTTGACGGTCTCCTTTTCACCATGGTTTCTTAGGCTTGCAGTGTTTTTTTTTTTTTCTTTATAGACCCTGGCAGACTTCTTGGCTCGTGCTTGGAAACAGTGTCCTCCAGTGGTCAAATGTGAAAAGAGATTTATTACATGTATTACAAGTTTTATAAAGGTTGGACTGATTAACCATGTCATCTCACAGATCATAAAGCAGGCCAGGAATAATTTTAACAATTACACACTGAAGCACAAGTATCCACTGAATGACTTGTACTCACATGAATCAGTTGTAGATTGAAAAACCAAACCAGTACGCGCCACATTCGTGTATGTTCTTAAGAATCCGCTGCTCCACACGAAAGAGCAGGTCATATTTACAACTGCTTGACCAAACCTAACGTCTTTTTTTTCTTTTTTGACAGACACTACATTACCCTTATATCTTTAAACACTAATTGTTAAACATGAAACAACATAATGGTGTCTACATCTGTTCATGTTCTCCAGCTTTTGGCCACAGCTTAACCTCTGGTGACATTACACTCCCTCAGTCTCACGTTTATTATAGTTTAGGCCTGTGTGGTGGACAAATTCAAGCATCCATTTCTAGAATTTACCATTTTTAACTTGACCTTATAGTCTCTACTCTAATGCATTCCGTGTAAAATACTAGACAGACTATGAACTGCTGCAGGTTTGTGATGTCCCTGATGAAAGATTGTTGTTTACCAGAGGTCAGAATCATGGTCAAGCTGAGTGCTGGGCAGTTTTGTTAAACACATAAGGTTAACACAACTTCATGTGACTATAGCTTTAGGTTGCAGGGACACGGGGAGTTAGAAGTGAGTACACTGCATACAGAAAACTAAAGGGCATGTGAGTAAACAGTCCAGTGTAAAGACAAGAACAGCTCATGGTCTCACAAATGTGTTTTCTTAGACATCTAAATACTAGTCTGTTTTCATTTATATAATTCAAATTGACACCTTTTATTAAAAATGCACATAAACAGCCTAAAATGCTTAAATTACGTCATTCAGAGTTGAATGACTTTGAATTTTTAGATACTGTAACCCCTTCTTACCTCTGTTCACAGCTTCTGTGCGTCTTTTTTAAGCTTTGTTAAATGGTTTTCTTCTTAATAGTTAATTTTGACAGTTTGTTTTATGTAGGTTGTCTAAATTAATTACTATAAATATTGTTATGCCTAGGTTCATTTTGGTTATTTAACTTTTTTTTTTAAGGCTTGTGGAAGATGTATGATTCAGTATAAGACATACATGATTGCATGGCGATCATTTGAATTCCTACAATCAATATGTACACTGCTGTTTTCAATCTGATTATGTCACATTTATATTTTGGTAAAAAAAAAAAGTGCTGTGAATTATATTTTAAATTTAATTTTATAAGAATCAATCCACTGTTTTACCTCACTACTCGGAAGGTAATGTGATTTAGTGATTGGAAATCAGTTGTTTATGCCCAATTTAGCTTTGGTCAAAGAAATAGTCAAAATACTGTACTTCATTTTGCAGTTTAAGCAGTGAGCCTTGATTGAACAGATGAAGGGATTTTTCTTACAGTTTTCAAATAAGTATTTTACATAGGATATGCTCTGGGACAAAATGCCATTGTTGACGTGATGATGTCAACTTACTTTTACCTAGAAATAGTGTTCATTTTGTTGATTAAATGAGAATTATATCTAAGATATGCATGCTTTTAATAAGAGTACTGATATATATATATATATATATATATATATATATATATATATAGTTATAAGCCAGTGTTTCTCATCAGAAGTGAATCATCTTGGCTCTGAGTAGATGTTACCTTAAGACAGTCATCAAGAGTCAGATAAGCAACGCTAGACTAAATTATAGCCTTTCGAGGTGGGAGTAGCGATGCCGATTATGGGTTGGATCAACGTCACCCATTTTCCGAGGATGTATTATGTAAATACAAGAGAACTGCTGTTTTTATGCCACAAGGGGGCACCTTCATTTCAGAGATAAAATAGGGAGCACCAATAACATTATACCTCTTTTTTCTACAGTAGCATTTCAAAAGGTTTTGATATACTAGAAAACTCAACTTAGATACTGTTATTAGAAAACTGAAATCAGCTGTAAGTTTTATTTTGTTTCACAACTTTAACTTATTCAGATAATAAAGGTTCAATTGTAAAATATGGTATAAGAATGCTTACATGGAAATCTCTTCTGTTTAACTATGGATTATAGTCTGTATTATCAATCAGGTTAAGAACTTAGTGTTGCTTTCATCCTATTTTACAGGCGTTTCTTCTTTTTATACTCTGCTAAAATGCAAAAAAATGTGTTTGATTCTATTCATTTAGTCTTTTTTATCGCACTTTGGCAGCAGATTCCTGTGTAGATTCAGATCTGAGTTGTCTTGTTAGTAAGCCTAATTTATACTTTTGTAGCAACACTATTTTTATATAATGGCAAAGAAAGGGTTCAATGTCTTTTTTTGTTGTTTGTTTTTCCTGTGTCATATATGACAGCGCTGTTCAATGTTTCTTGAATACATTACCCACTGTAGTATGTGATGTGTGAATAAATTCCAAATCTGTGTCATATTGTGCTGTGCATACAGTCAGAGCAGCAACTGTTGAGGAGAGGGTGGACACAAATGGAATTGAAAAGTATTTTATTTCCAATGGTACAGTTATATTCTTGAAATGCTTATTGAAGGCATGTACAGTGTTTGAATCTAACATGTTTAGTTACCTCCTGCCTGCATTTTGGACTAAAGCATCGTTTTTTTTTCCAGTCAAGTGAATGAAGTGCAGTAAAATGTTTAGAAAATCAACTTCCTTATGTATGAATCATCAAGATATTTGACCACTTTCCTGTAAATGAGAATGGTTGATTATTTTCAGTATAAATGAGGACTCCCACCCAGAGAGAAATGAAGCAGCGCTTTCCACAGTGGTGGAGGGGGAGATGAGGGCCTCAAACACATGTAGAGGGGAAAGAGGCCTTATATAAGAGCAGAACGATTGAAGACTCGCATGGGGAGTGAATATACAGAGACTGCTCAGAGGTGCGTGCAAGGGTTCCCCAGGGACTACGGCCAGGGCAAAGAGCGAGGGAGTGAGACAGAAAGAAGGAAAGAGCGAGCAAGTGTTCGTCACAGTCTGCTGTCTTTTTTCCTCCTCTCGTACCCGGGTCAGTCGGCCCCCAAGGTGCAGCAGTCTGCAGCCATGCAGAAACACCCGCACTCTTGTCTCTTCCACTGCTCCCAGTACAAGGGCTGCCTACCAAAGCTTAATTTGCAGCACATGCATTTGCACAAGTTTTCCTCCCCCGCTCTTCCTCTACTCCCTCACCAACCCCCTCGCCCACCACACACACACACACACACACACCGCAACTTCCCTTCCTCAACACCCCGCTGCTGAAGGTGACGGTTTTCCACAAGCTATTACTAGAGAGAGATGCTAAGTATGTTTTTGCTTAATGCGGCAACGTTTTGTGAGCAGGCCCTCATCTTTAGTCATTAAGAAAAGCAAAATGTGGGGAAAATGACCCACCCACTGGACAATTGCTTCCGTTTTGTTCTGGGTTGCAGACTTAGGCAGTTGCAGATCAGCTATTTCTCTAAAAGTATGAAGTATGTGGTATGTGGCTGCTTTGCATTTAGCATATATCAGCACAGACCATTGACGCTGGAAATACGTTTTTTCTCCTCATGGGTGTTTTAAAGTTTTAATATTATTTATTTGGGCTTTGACAGCAATGTAAAAGGGGGGTGGGGGGTTCCCTTCTGTGTAACTGTCTGTGAACACCAGGTGGCACTATCTGGCTTTTTATAACTTCCACAGAGCCCTCAATAAAGGGATCACCTGTGCAATTTTTTTGAAACCCTGAAAAGCAACAGTACAAAGTAAGGCCTCAGAAGATCTCTATCTGACAACACAACCAAAGCAAAGTGATTGGATAACATTAGATCTGTATGTGTATGTGTACTATCGCGCTCGGGACCACCCGGGTATGGGTGTATGGAAAAGACAGTCTCCCTTCCTACATTACACGCGGCAGATTATTTTCATCATATGTCCATCCGATAACCTGCACATGTACATATAAACACAAGTACACTTTTCTTCTGCAAGAAAGAACTTCTCATGCTCCCAATTTGCTCAACTTCAGAAACATTGTTGCTGTATTAAACCTGATGTATTAAAGATTTCAGACCCTGAAGATGAATACTAAATATGCTGTAGACGAATGTAGTCGTCCAGTTACATTGACTGTAACGGGGGAAGTTCTGCAGTCTTCCCTTCGCCCTTGGCTGTTACACAACTATAAGTGAGGCGTTCAGGTTTTGTTTTCCAAGCCCAAATCAGGCGGTGCCATGCAGCTATGTTCCCACCTCTGGCATTGACAAGGTTGGCACCTTCACCCCTGTCCAACCAACGGCCATCACAGCTGTCCTGACTTGTCTGCTCAGTGAGCACTGGAGGGACAGAGAAGGACAGGCGGAAGGAAGTGTTCACATCCTCCTCCTCTCGTCCTGTATGATAAACCCGGTGCCCAATGCCGGCGCTGTAGTTTCTCCTGCACAGGAATGCGCTGATTTTATCCGTAGTGACATGAATGTACAGAACTGCCAGGCCGAATCCTCCCAGTTTCTGTCAGGTGTCGTTCCTGCTAACACTCCACCTAGCCCCTGACCTCACCGGTACCCATTTGTACTTCCTTTGTACACCTGCGCAGACACACGCACGCACATCATACACTCAGATTTCCCACAGTATGCCAGAAGACGGAGTTTGTAACTTTTTTTCTCATTTGCACTGAATACCACATGGACACAGTATTTTCTTACTCGGCACACTGATGACATGGCTAGTGTGGTCACTGTACAAAAAGAGGTCAAGGTTAAATTTGCTCTGCTGGATATAAATAGCATTTCAGCGATGCCCCCCCCCCCCCCAATCCCACCATTATTATCTATTTATCGTTGCCATGATCTGGGGATGACATCCAGCCTCCCCATGCAGTTTCAGACAGCCGAATACTGTATTGATTCTGAATATTAGACTCTTACAGTTTAGTCAAACAGGTCCATTTGTCTGTATTAAACTGAAGCAATTATTATTGTCACGGCACGTCAGTGGTTGTGATCCCGACGGGCTCTGCCTTTTGTTAGGTCATTTTCTTTCGCTGATATCATTTCTCAATTGTAAAATAAATTTGCACCAAGCGAGCCTACAGCTTGACAGGTAACATTGCACACACCAATACAGTTGTGTTATTTGGCTGGGAAGTTATTACAGAGTGTCAGAAGTTAAATAATCAACTCCTCAGTTTTTGCTCATTATACAGTCAGGTCCCTCTGGTCTCCATTCTTAAAAGTCTGCACAGTCTTCAGCTGCACAATCTCGTTCCCTTCTATTCTACTTTAGCATTTTTTGTTCCTGCTAATGAGTTGTCTGACACAGCCCACGAAGCTCAAACATAAACCACATGCATGTAACGGTGTTTGTTCTTCCATTTTGACTTTCTCTTCCCTATTTTATATTTGTCCCATACTGTGTGCTTATTTCAAAACTGAAATATTTTTTCAAATATATGTTAAGATAAACGGACTGTCTCCTAGGTCCAGTTTCACATTTATTGTACAGCGACAACGGTGTCATTAAACCCAAAATTAAAATCTTAACATGCCCAAATTATTATATTATTTGGGCATTATTATATTTTGATGTCTGAAGCTTTCAGCTTGTTGAATTTTAGGATTTACTATACTCGATAACATTCTTTGCATTTTTAAAATAAAAGTTCTTGAAGCATATATTAAAAATATAAATTTGGACATTTGAGGAGTATTTTCCTTTAAGGATTTTCATATAGATTTTTCAGATTTTATGTATTACCTTTTCGTTCCTCAGTGTTCATAAGTTGTCTTTTTGTTGTTCTCTAGGTAGAGAGGGATTGAGTTGGTTTCGGAACCTACAGTTTTAATAATTGTAACTGAATCGTTTGTTATATGATCTGAAGATTACACAGTAGTGAGGTAAAATTAGTAGACTTCCATCATCACCATGTTCCAGCTGATTTTAAGGTACTCAGTATTATTACAAACCTTCTAGATCCGTTTTATAGCTGCACGCAATGACAGCGTTTTTAGGATATTTTTTCTTTTTTTTTTTTTTAAGAATTACTATTATTTTTTCTTTACCACAGAACAGCCCAGTCCTGCTCACACTTCATGCTTGGCTCTCTGCGCACTAATGTCATGTGAGGTGTCGTTCTGGAGCTGAGGTAAAGAAAGTACACTTTTAATGATTTAGAATCGAGTGCCTTTCTATTCTATATTCCATCATCTCATTTCCATGATTTGTAACTACTTGATGGCTGGAATTATTCCTTAGGGAGAATAATTCCTTGGCACAGAAGCAGATGTTCAATTGAAAATATACACTGGGCAATTTTAATTTGAAAGGATACTGAAAAATGACCCATTTATTAAACTGGTTTTAATAGTCAAAGCTAATGGATCATTTCAATTTTCTTAACTCTGCAATTGCTAAAGAAATGAGGAGAGGCTGTTTGTGTCTTGTAATTTGGATATATAAAATGGGGTAATTTACAGTTAAATAGAAGTATGCCTTTCTAATAATTTAGTTATTTTGTTAAAAGCAAAGGTTTTTTTCCAATATAATCATTTGAGATGCGTATAAAGCTCTACAAATGAAAACCATTCTTTAACTGAATCCCTAAAGAGGACCATGATGGCAGTGTGTGTGTGTGTGTGTGTGTGTGTGTGTGTGTGTGTGTGTGTGTGTGTGTGTGTGTGTGTGTGTGTGTGT
>JAUMHF010000004.1:6783836-6853133 GCA_032359275.1 Microctenopoma steveboyesi | reverse complement strand
GTGTGTGTGTGTGTGTGTGTGTGTGTGTGTGTGTGTGTGTGTGTGTGTGTGTGTGTGTGTGTGTGTGTGTGTTAATGCCATAAGGAACTGATCACTATGCAGCCACAGATCTAAATCTCACACAAGTTGTCTCAGATCTGGAGCCAACACAGAGGGACCCAAGGGTATTACAGGTGCATCCCGATGACACACACCACTCATCAATGTTCAAGTCCTTGACATTGTCATTCTAAACTGAGAGAAATAGCAGAAAGTTCTGGGATCCGTCCAGCCAGGCAGGTTTGTTTACATTCTCCATTTTCGTACTCCTCCTAATTCTTTATGGCATTCTTTTTCCTCTCACTCCTTTGTTTTGGTGGAAGCTAGTGTCCTAATGGTGGAAACGAAAATTCAAGTTGATTGATCAGCCCGGGGGGTATCGATCAAGCTGATCCTCTGTCTTGACCCTTGACCTTCCAATTGACAACAGGCCCTATAATGAGGTCTCAGAAAAGAGACCATAGGATTGGGGGTTTTGGGAGCAACATCTGTTGGGAAAAAAGGAATCTAAGAGGCACCGAGTTAATTGAACTGGGATGTATGTGTGTATGCCACACACACCACGCAGCCTAGCTCAATCAACTTGGTGCCATTGTTACATTGCATTGCCCTCAATAACCCCAATTTTCATAATTGGCTTTTGCATTGTTTGGCCTAGACAAATTAAGGTGCGCCATTGCATTGTTGACTGCAAATCAGCATGTGCCCACTGTTTTCTCATCTCCGTTCAGCATTTGGCATTGTTTACTTACGCTGCAGCATGTGCTTTTCTGCTAATTGACTTTTGCATCGCATTAAATGCATTATTTTTGCTTTCCCGGCCAAAGAAAAATCACATCTTACACAACACGGTTTATGTGCAAAAAACCCAACACTGTTTATCTTTAATGGCCTAACCCTAACCCTAACCCTATACGCAAAGCACCTTGATTATTCACAACAAACCCAAAGAGCCCAAGATATATATGTTCTCTACAAAGCACACTGCATTTTATGTTGTTTACCAACCACATTCTAGACATTCCTGCCATTTTCTTTCTTGCTTATAGTACGCTAAGGACCACACCTCTACTGTGAGATGTTTGCACCGTGGATTTAGCAGGTCACACCTAGAAATATATGCAGCCCTAATCAGTCCTGTCTGTCAAGGACAAGGAGGTAAGTTGGGTTAAAAAAAAAACACCAGGAGAAAAATTGCATTTGATAGATGACGTACATTTGCATGCTAGCAAGCTCTGCAGTAGCATTACGTCTACTCTAAAACTCCACTGCTTCACTCTGGTCAGAATCTACGTGACTTTGAACACAATTTGGTGCTAGCCAGTAAAGTTGTGATACGTAAAACTAAAATGGCAAGTAAAAAAAAAACTGTGAACCCTTGTAAACCACATGAAAAGTGCAAAGCTTGATGATCATTTGCTTTGCATTTTTAACTTTGACTAACACAATTTTGATGTTGGACACATAGATCGCTTACATAGTGTGAACATCAAAATGAAATACAGTCTTCAAATTATCAAGAGCTGCAGATTTTCATGCGACTCAAGCACAATTAAGTGCAATAACTCTCACTGTAAACTTACTATTAGTTGTGATTAACAACATGTATAATAATTAGTTTTTTGATGAGCATCTTTTAAATTAAGGAGGGTTTGAGTTTTAGTTCACTGAGTTCAAAGTGTGCATATAATGTTGAAAATCCAACGGTGACAAGCTGGGAATGACTTTTGCATGAATTTGGTCTTTGCACTCTCTTCCCCAAATCTTTCCCTGCCCTAAAGCAAGCTTTTGGTCACCCCTAAATGTTTTTAATAAGAACAAGCCATTTTTCTTCCAATGGGCCATATCCCATTCACCTTACCAGACATTTTCCACTCTTCCTCACCCAGATGGATCAGACTACCTCAAGCAAAAGGCTCCAGAAATCTTCCAAGAACTAATTTATTCCATTATTCCTTTCTTGGAAAGCATTCAGTTTTAGCCATCATTTGGTGAAAAGGAGCCCTGTGCCAAATTGTTGTCAGTCCTGGAGGCTTGATGCCTCAACCTGGTTAATACCACTGCAGAAACCACTCTACTTTGTGTTTTTATGGACAAGCGTCACTGCAACTGTATTTCAAGTAGGCCGGCTAATGAGCTTTTTAACCATCTCCATATGTACGTGCTCTAACGTCTAGACGGAGGGGCAGTAGTGGTGGCAAGCAGTGGTGAGCTGACTGAGCTGTACTCTGCACCCCTGCACATATAATTCTTCCCCACAAGCAGTAGAATTAAACTAAGGGCAAGCCTTGGTTGCCGTTGGGGACCCATAATGGGTTATTGTTTACCACACAGCTCACAACAGTGGCTAAAATCCAGGATGTGAAGATGATGAGGAACACACTGCTCGTGCACATTTACATATGTGGACAATGAAGCGAAGTTCAGCGCGGCTCTGTATTAGTTATTCCCTCAAACTGTCTCATATAATTCCACATTTTTTAATAACTGACCGGATCATAGAGCTCAGTCTCCATATAAACGAGCATGAAAAGAAACAATTCACAATGATTTTCTCTGATAGATTATTATTATTATTATACTATTTATGTACAACACAGGTAATTATCTAGCAAGCATATGCAGAAGTAAAGTTTTGTCTCTCTAAAATGGACATTTGTTGGCAATGATACCAACTTTCTACCACTTCCAAATATTGTATGCAATTATTTGGTTCATACTAGTGTAAGAGTTCAACAGTAGAAAAATACCTGTTTCATCAGTTTTATATACTAGATAGATATTAATGATTTTTCTTGAAAATACTTTGTCTTGATTATTATTGTTTTGTTTAGATTAAGGTGGAAAAAGGGACATTTCTGATTTTTATCAGTAAAGTATGCCAATTCTTTGTTTTTGTTTATCGTATCAGAAATTAATCTGACTAGTCGCTGCTATAAATAGTGTTTCAAATACCATTCTGCCAATACTTGGATTATGCTTTGATTCTCAAACACAATAGCAGGCTCTATTTTCAGTGTGCATATATAATGTGCCTCAGCTGGATGTGCCGCCCATCCATGTTAAGCGCACATAAATGACAGCTGTCATAAGCATTAGAAAAGAATTAACCTGATTTGCTCTAATGTATACATTTTCTGTAATCTTCAAATATTTTGTATTTATAAAGTAACAAACAACACCTCCATCTCAGTTAGGCGGTTAACTGTCTGCCTGCCCGACTCCTCTCATGGACTCACTGAAATTGGACTTGGTATGAGTTTGTTGGTAGTACAGGATTATACTCTTAGGGCATTAATGGGTATTCTGTAACGGCATTATATTTAAAAGAGTCAAAGCCTTACCAGGTTCTGGACATTATTATGGTATCCTATTGTCCCTACAGCTCTGCATAACCACTTTTACTTTCCTTTCACATCTCTAAAACTATTCACAATTTCCCCATATTTCCCTTTTTGCATTATCCTTTTATATGTTAACATTGTTGACACTTGACTGTATATCCTTTTACACTCAAAATGATCCACAGAAAATGAGGCAAAAGCATTTAGATTTGCACTTTAGAACAGTTGCAGATTAATCTGGGAGCACTAATGGATTATAGGACAATGTGTTTTTTTTTCTCTACAGCCTTTCACTCGCACTGCTGTACAGTTACTCGAATGACGTAGTGGGATTACTCTACAACACTTCAACCACTTTTCTATAAAAAGAAATAATAGAGCAACAATAGCTGCATCACAATTAGACAATTGTGATGCTAGAATTGAAAAATAACCACACGATTAACGTGCTGAAAAAAAGTCTTTCATATAGTTCACATTCCTAACATAATCTAACTGATGAGACCAATTTTTAAGATACTTTTTCCAAGTTCCTCTATTGAACATTAATTTACTGAGCTTAGTGTTCTTGGCGTGTGCTGGTGCATTTAGACCACACAGATGCGCTCTCCCTGGATCAAAAAGGAGTAAGTGAGAAGAGAAAAGCCAAAACAATTTGCATGCATTCAGACACTAAACAATGACAAACCTCCCTGTTGGAACTCTTCATCCGCTGCTTTGTCTGCAGTTTAGTGTGAAGAGTTCGCTCCTCTGCTGAAGCTGACTGTTACACATTAGGCATCTTGTCTCACTTCAGCACTCATGTTCTTTTACGGAGACAGTCTGATCGTCTTGATGCAGAATGTCATTACAGGACCAGAAGGGTCTTGTACTTTGTCAGGAAACTTTAGCACCTTGGTGCAGTTGCATTTCCACTGTTCCTCAGTGTCAACGTCTGATATCAGGTACATTTTATAAAAATGCAATACTAGCACATTGCAACACTAAATTACTTCAATTTCTGAAACCTAGGTGTATTTTTCTAAATAAAAACAAAATACTGGACAGTTAAAAAAAAGTAGGCATTTTACTACATTGATCTAAAACAAGCAAGGGACCCTGGAGTCTCTGAGACGAGGCCTCTTCTGTGATAACAAGTTGTCATGGGACGGTTTGGACATGCAAAGTTTCCCACTGTTTTCATTGAAAAGATTTAAATCTGCAGTCCATGCTCACAGCAACTTCCAAGGTCAAACACCTTTCAATATGTCATTTCCCCCTGCCCAAGACACAAAAGGAAATATGCGGACCAAAGTCGCAACACCATATGAAGTAGAAAACAAATATTTAATGTTTGTTCCCCTCCTCTTTATGGTAGGTGGCAGGTTTTGGCTCTCTAAACACACATTTTCAACAAACAACTGCGGGAGAACAGAGAGGAAACGCCGACATTCCAGCTGAGTGTCTCCAAGGAAAGCCATTAAAGATAAAGTCACTCTCTTTTCTGTGTCAGGATATTCACAGAGTACCATTGACCAAAGGATTGTTTTCATTTCACTTAGTAGCTGAGACTTACAAAGGTCTCAAATACTTACAAATCTTACTCAAGAGCATAATTTTGAAATTCACATCCATCTAAAGTGACACATCGGTAAACATTAGGATGTGTGAAACTTTAAAAACCCCTTACATTTTTCTTTTTCGAATACCTCTGACAAACATCCTTGTGGGGTAGTAATTTGGGATAAACTTAGATTGGAGTTAACTGAGATTCTGCTAAACATGCGCAGGTCTAAACACAGTGCACTTTTTTTTGTCATTGTGTGGTTAAAAACATTCAACTATTTGGTTTTCGACAGAAAAGAAGAAGACATATGATCTTTCAAATTATTTCAGTAGAGAAGGAATAAGCTTTGCTATGGCTTGGTAATTGTTCCCAGATTTATCTGATCTACTGCTTACTTTATTTTGAAAAACCATTAATGTAATACCTTTGCAGAATACATCCTACTTTGGCAAACTTAAAATATAGTCGAGGGCTCACATAACGCGTTTTACTCATAACAAATAATAAATTAACTTAAACACTTCAAAATAAAAGCATTTATAACTGTTGTGAAAGGAAAAAAGTAAATGACGGAGTCACTAGAATAAAGTTTCCTGTGAATCTATTCACTTGAACTCTTAAAGCTGCACTTTCGGGAGGGCTGTCGTTTGAGAACAGGATGGTTAGGAATACTTTTATCTTGTCGTGATGCTGTGTGCTGGATTTGGTAGATGTGGAGGATTGTTTAACGTGTAACCGCTAGAGGGATACATATACGCCTTCCTAACTCCGTGAACACCATCCTATGACTATACCATAGAGAGAATTGCCGTCAGTGAGAGTTGCCTACCTGTGTGACTTCCCACTTTGAAAAAAAAACCACACACACTCACACTCACACACACACACGCGCGCGCGCGCAGCCCCGGAACATTTGAAACATGAGTTGTTCTTAAAAAGACTTAGAGAGAAACTGCCTCTAAAGCGGATGACGAGCTCCGACTCCTGCAAGTGTATCTGCTTCAGGCAATCAATGAGGACCGCGATGCTCACTTGTGCCGCTCTCTGTCCCTCTTTCTCTGGTTCGCCTCACCAGACAGTATAGTGCATTTCAACTTTTCCACAGGCACACAGGCAGAGGGAACTTTGGATTCCGTTTTTGACCACCCTTTGCCTCTTGTGTCCTGTAATAAATATGAGAGGTCGGTTTGTTGTGACTTTTCTTTGGGATTTAACATGTGACATTTCTTATGCTGTTTTACGGGTAGGATAAGGAAACAACAGAGAGGTGTGACAGCAGCCTGGCGGACAACTGTGGATTTCTGCGAGTAACTCCTGCCGTCCACAGGGGATGAGGGGGGCATCGGCCGGACTCCCCTCTTGATTGATTACTTATTAGTCATCCCTTTGGCTAAATGGGATCCATTGAAAAGGCACCGTGGAACACATACATGAATCAAATATTCCTGTGTCCCTTGAATGTCTCCAGAGTAGTTTTGCTTAAAAGAGGGGGTCGTGGCTTAGCATTATAAAGAGGGGAAAACAGCATAGCTTTATGGGTTTATTTAGACAGTTTCTGCGCTTTGACATTGTGCCGCTGTAAAAAGACAGAGGAAGAAGAATCCAAAGACGACAACATTGTGGACCCACATTTTTTTAGTTAGCCCGTTGTTTCTTTATTTTCTTCTCTCTTATTTTAAATATTTTTTTGCAATTTCCTATCCCGAAAAATGAAACTTTGGACATCTACCTGGGTGTCTTGCCTGCTGATTCTCATCTTGTGTTTTGGATCAGAGTGCGGGACAGTCCGGAGTAAGGGAAGATCCAAGAGGGAGTTGGTGCGCATTAGGGAGGCAAAAGCCACCATCCCAGGGGCTTGTGCCACACGTTTGCCCCGGGGCAAACGCTCTTTGCCCGGCTTGGAGCGACATATGTTTCGCCAGCGCCGGCGCTCCTCGCAGCCGGAAGAAAACTCTCTAGACCGCGGGAAAGCTGTCTATTTCACCGGCAGAGGTGACCAGCTGCGACTAAAGCCTGGCGTGGAGATACCCAGAGGAAATTTCACTCTGGAGATGTGGATCAAACCGGAGGGAGGTCAACGATCCACCACAGTGATTGCAGGTAGGATAGCCTCCACATCCTCCATCCTATTGTCAAAGCAACTCTTTTTATCAGTGCGACTCCCAGACTGGCCAGTGAAACTGGACAATAAGGACTACACATGCAAACGTGTTGTCTGTCATGATCCCAGTGTCATGTAGTGTATCAAACAAAGCAACGTACAGTTTCAGAGAGTTGAAACTGAGTTCATCCATCAGACTAGACAATGATGTAATGCTCTAAAGTACAGCGGATATTTTAGGTAGTGCAAGCATAGGGTCAATAAAGGTTTTAATTCCACTGAATGCCACCTTACAGAGCAACAAACGCTGCAAATGATACCAGTCCCAGTTTCACTTTATTTCCATTTTCCCACTTAGGAAGGGTGATTCATCAGGGTAACGATCCTAGGATCTAAGTGAGGCGTATAGGCGGCACATATAGGCTGCTGCATCATTTGACCGGCAGCTGATGTCACTGTGCGTAAAATGTAATTTCTCAGAGCCGACTTAGCTATTTTAAAACTATGATGTAATGGCCCAAACTTTGTGCGCGAGCACGTAACGTCGGGCACAACGCGGGAGATGTTCCCTGTATGTCGAGGCGCTCAAAGCTCGCCCGCTCAAGCCGCAATCTTGCGTGTCCCCCAAGATCGACACCTTCTGGATTTGCTACCGGACTTACGAGACGGGACTGTGAGACCCAGGGTTTCCCCCTCTGCTCGTGTTCGCGCCGTGGTTGCGTTTTGACGCCGTTTTGTACAATCTGAGCAAAACGCAGACACGTACGGGGGAATCATGGGTCGCTCCTCATTTAAGTCACACAGTGACCGCGTACCTTTATCCATCGACTGCGCAGGAGAGGACGCACTCCACACAATGTGTGCGCACTCCTTTTGACCTGTCAACTCTGCAGCCATGCGTAAACGACTCCAGAAATGTGTTCAAACCGCTCTGCGGCTCATGTTCTGACCAAACGCGCTTTTGTGCAAAACGATATTGGACAGTTTTCGTTGCTTTTTCTTGCCGACAGGGAGCGTAGAGAACACAATCGGTCGCCTACTACAATACTTGTGCAGTTGGCTGCCTTTCAACCCCGTTTCCCTAAGCTCCCGCATGCCACTCTGCACGTTTGGGGACATACATAAATCACATGAGTAAATTTCACTTGCTACTTTATTTTATACCTGTCTTGTTTTCTCAAAACGGCAGCCCCGCCCCCCTCCACGCATATAAATAATAAAGTCATGTGTGTCCCAGTGTGTGTGTGTGTGTGTGTGTGTGTGTGTGTGTGTGTGTGTGTGAGAGAGAGATACAGTACACTTTTAGGTAGTACTAGCCAGTTGGCAGACGCATGCCCTGCAAAGCCAGCACCTTGTAAGAATCTCATACTAGGGAGGAGGGGTTGAGAGAGTCTGTTTTGACCTGAGTGACTCTTAGATTTACAGAGAATGGACACAATAACAAGTACATCTAACAGTATAATGCAACTTAGCACAACAACAACAACAACAGCAGAAATAATGACCTCCACATTGAACAGAGTTGAATAAACATAACACTGACACTGACCCTAACAGAAGATTAACATTGCAAGAAAATGATGATCAAACCAATTTAATAAAGCCTTTTCGTTTAAATCCAGCTCGGGCCTCTAAAAACGCTTCATCCCCTTGTTTTCTATCCCAGCACAGTGTTGTTTGCAGCAACTGTGTGTGTGTGTTTTTTTTACTGGGTTGTTTTTGATTTTCATTCTTTCCTGCTTTCTTTCCTTCACATTTAGATTTTTGTTTCATGTATGTTATTGTTTTCTGCGCTCTTGGTAAGTTGGAGTATCAACAGCGTGCACAGAGGTTTTGCCAAAATATATTCTTTTAGGAAAAACAGAAATTATTGTAACTGACCTCCCAAGATGATATGTTTATTAGGATAAATGAAGGAGAAGCTTCAACGTACCAACTGATTAAGTTGCATTTATGTTTTTTTGCTTTGGCAGTATAATAACCTTTAGCGCTTCAGTTGTTGTTCTGTTGGGAGTTCAGATCAATAACTGTTATTGTTTGCCCTTTAAAGGGTTTCTGTGCTGTGATTTCCCAAGTGTGACAGTTTGATGTTATTCGAATTATTCCCAAGTTTAAAGCATTTGAACTACTGTAAGAGTTTTCCCACACACACAGGTATATGCACTCACCCAGATCCACACACAAACCTCACAATCAGAACATCGGGTTCTGTGTCCAAATGTTATGCAGATTTTGTTGTGCCCTATTCGCCCTTGTATCCGGGTCATGTTAGGTTATCCCGCATCAAAGGAAAATAAATTACAAGAGGAACAAATGCTCTCTTCCATGACCTGCTGGGGACAATTATGTGCAGACGCTGGTGGATAACTACTGTGATAACAGATGCATCTTGGTGCTGTTATGTAGTGTGATGATACGCACAAAAACAAAAAAAAACAAATTTTGCATGTTGAGGGCCCTTTTATAGATGTGTAAAAACAACAGTTACAGTATTTTGTAGGTTACAGTGCAGTAAAGTGTTGGTAATTTATAAACAGTCACACGAGACAGAATCAATCTGCAAAGGAAGAATTTAGTGGACAAATTCAAAGTCTGCATAGGGAGGAGGTCAGAGTTAAAGGATGGATGAACAAACATGGACTTTACATGGACTGTTTGTTTCCTTTTTCAGACCGACAGTCAGTGTTGTTTCTATTAAGCATGACTGTTTTGGTGACCAAAGTCCTCTAATCTTAACAGTACTTACTTTAACCTAAGCATTGTCTCTATATTGAGACCAAATAGACAAAACTTAGACCCTATATCACTGTCATATCACAAGAGTTGAGTTTTTTGTTTCATTTTCAGCAATGAAACTATTTATTGGTGACACATCCACTGTGGGTCATATTAGATTATTTAGGTTGGCTTGGATGTATTGTCAAAAATATATTTGAAGTATACCTTTTATGAATCATTTGAACCATAATTTAGTTTAATGAATTCAGAGTCAGACAAATCAAATGTTTAAATTCAAAGATTTTAAAGTGGTGTGATGACATTTTTATAATCAGTATCCTTGTTATGTTCAAAAAGTTTGTTTTTAAAATATCAATGGAATTTTCCATTGTCTCTTCGGGGAAATGCCTTGATGGTCACTTTTGAATGACTAAAAAAGTGCACTTCTTTAACCTTTCAGAGCCAGAAAAGCTCAAAAGTAAACAGAGTATTCATTGTTCCCGTCCTCCCTGCTTTTTATCAAGTCCTTGTGACATTTTTCTTTGGTAGTGTATTCATGTTTTTTACTTTTCTTTTTTCCTGAGTGTGTTTTTCTTGGAAAAAGAGAAATGGCAAGTGTGAGGAAAGTTGCCTTTGAACCTGACAGGAACAGTTCTCCACTGTGGCATGTGCCCATGCAAATCCCTTTGCACGTGTGTATCAGGATGGACACAAATGTGTACTTCTGTGTTTCACTATATCTGTGTGTGGATTTGTTCATGAGCATGTATGCATACATGTCTGTATAAATATGTGCACGTGTGTGTAGGTGCATTTGTGAGAGCCGAGCAGTTGCAGTGAAGGGTCTGGAAAAGTGTTGTGTGTTAGATTAATTGAGCATGGCAGAATTATGACAGCTGTTTACACTAGGAGCCCTACAAGCATTTTAGCACACCTTTTAGCCTTGAGTGCAGAAGCTGACAGATGGAAGGCTTTTTCCTTCCACTGTAGTGGAAAGCCTGAAAATGTCATCCACTAGAGGACTGACCTTAACACTGAACCCAATCCTCACTCTTTGAACATTAGTTCATTGAAATACCAAGTTAATGAATGTATACTGGAGTGTTAAGCTAATTCTAAACAGGTAAAACTTAGCAAGATGTCTGTGCAAGCACCATTAGCGAGCCACAGGCAGCCTCAGGTAGCCTAATCTGTGGGGGACAATCAAAACAGTCAGTTATTATTTCAGATCGTGCTAAAAGTAGCAGAAAGAAATATAAAGGTACAGGCATTTAATGCACAGATCCCAGCAAATGTTAAGGACAGTCCACACTTATGTTAGCTGTGTGTGTAGGTCAATCATTGAATGTCTCTTTGTGGATTGATTAGAAGTCCTTTCTTGATGAAAGCAAATCCTAGGCATGTATTTCTGTGACAGGAGTGCAGTGCAGCTTTCTCCCCAGAGTCACCTGTGGACACAGACTTTCACATGCTCACAGGGACCTTGTGAGGAACGTCGAAGTGCTTTGGAATCATTGCACACCTTATGCAACACACAAACATGCATTAACAAACATACTTGCACATGCACAGGCATGAAATTGTGTGCCTGCTCACACGTACCTCAACAAGCACTAAACAAACAAACAGCATTCAGAGATCCCCTAAGAAGTGAAAACACATTACCATGCTGAAACTGACATATGCGGTCCAAGTGAAACAGGAAAAAGGTGTTTTGGTGCCTCTAGAAAAGCAAGGCTTTAGCAGAAAACTAGCCTTTTTTGGCTATCCCACTTGCAAGACACATCTACACAAACAACTTTAAATGCACTCAGTGTTCACAAAAAGCCTATAGCAAGTGATTTCCATGGGGTCTCCCTTACCTAAACATGCACTTCAACCCAGTTACCAGGACAACAAGCCCTCAGATATTTAACAAAATATCATCTATATCATCTTTGGCCCTTAATCTGAACAACATTTACACTCTCCCACATTATCAGAACAATATTTAAAGTCTAATTTGCATATTGGGCAACAACTATTAAAATAAAACCGCACTAATGTTTGTATGCATGTGATTATTAAAAGGGGAGATGGGCATTGAGAATACCAGTTCCCTTGCAAGTGATAAACAATGCTTGTTACTGCTGTTTATTTCCTCTCTCTCATGTTCACTTTCACTTCATTTTAAATAAATTCTTGCTCATATTAACTGAGTTTTTTCATTCTCTTTCTAGGTCTATACGACAAATGCTTTTATGCCTCCAGTGACCGTGGCTGGCTGCTTGGCATCAAGACAGTTAGTGAACACGGGAACCGTGACCCCCGCTTCTTCTTCTCCCTCAAAACTGACCGTGCCCACAAAGTGGCTTCCATTCACTCCAGTGCTCGCTATGTACCCAACCAATGGGCACACGTAGCAGTCACATATGATGGTGTGTACATGAAGCTCTATGTCAATGGAGCTCAAGTTGGTGTTAGTCGAGAGCAATCGGGTGATATCTTCAGTCATTTGACCAAAAAGTGCAAAGTACTGATGATTGGGGGAAATGCACTGAATCACAATTACAGAGGGGCAGTGGAAAGGGTGGGTCTCTGGAGGCAAGCTCGAGGGCAGAGGCAGATTATCAGGGATATGCAGGGCCATGAGAACCCCCAAGATCTACCTCAACTGGTCATTCGTGAAACATTTGAACACCCAGCCCGAAAGTGGCTAACTGTAAAAGACGGTAGCTTTCCTCAGCCTGCGCATGGAGGAGGTGGACGCTTAGGTGGTGGTGGAG
Organism: Microctenopoma steveboyesi; assembly: GCA_032359275.1. Lineage (NCBI taxonomy): Eukaryota > Metazoa > Chordata > Actinopteri > Anabantiformes > Anabantidae > Microctenopoma > Microctenopoma steveboyesi. The sequence continues at coordinate 6,840,620 of JAUMHF010000004.1, read as the reverse complement.
TTAAAAATGCTGAGGGATTATTGGATACAACTCTGGAGCCTCCAACTTGTGGTCAAACTGTGTGTGACAATGTTGATGTTATCAAAAACTACAACAGGCTTTGGACCTTCCGCCAGCAGAAGAAAGTGCGCTATCGTGTCATAAATATATGGGATGATGCTTGGAGGAGGCCAACTGTATCAGACCACCAGATCAGCCTCCAGCACCAGCAGCTAAATGATGCCTTTAGCCCCTACAACATCACCTGGGACCTCAGCATTCACAACGTGACCAATTCCTCCCTTCGCAATAGATTGATTTTAGCTAACTGTGATATCAGTAAAGTTGGCGACGATGCATGTGACCCAGAATGCAACCATCCACTAACAGGGTTTGATGCAGGTGACTGCATGTCTGGACACAGGAGTCGTTGCCCTGAGCAGAAACAGGGGAATGGTGTGTGTGACTCTGAATGTAATTGGGAAAATTTCTCCTACGATCTTGGTGACTGCTGTAATCCCAATGTGACAGATGTGACCAAGACATGCTTCAACCGCTCTTCTCCACACAAGTAAGATCTTTTAATTCACTTTTTGCATGCTATCATATTTTCAGCGCTGGTAATGCTTTTTGGGTAGTTGTTTAATACACATACAATTTAATATAGCCTAAAAGCCTAACATAGTCTAACAACATACTTTGCCTAATTTGATACATTTGTGGTTGGCATGATTAAATAATTTTGGTAAACCAACTCCACACCATGGCCTTACATGCTTTGAGTAAATCAAACAAATCTTTCCATACATGTGTCCCTGAAGAGAGGTTTTGATGTCTAGTCCTACTGTTTCCTGACCATTTAGACTGAGGTTGAGTGTAACTCAACTCTCAGCCTGTGTGGCCTAGGAAATCCTCAGGGGACAGCTAGTCCAATCTAGCCTTGGCCTGGTTCAATCAGTGTTCCACACTTAAGCAGGGCAAAACAAACGGTCTTTCCTAGTAGCAAATGCGTAGGCCAGCCCATTCAATTTTGTATCAACTTTTCAGCAACTCTTTTTTGCTGAAAAGTCTTTCATCTTTTTCTACTCTGTCTGTACCCATTGGTCCTAATTAAGGTGGCTTGATTCGAAAATGGGTTTGGAAACACTGACATTATAAACAGTGTAGGGGCAATTAGAAGTAAAAAAAAAAAGAGAGTCCAGTATGTCTTTTGCTTGTAGCAATGGAAATCATTTCAAAGACATACCACTCTCTCCAGGTAACCACAGACAGACATGTTCCCTGGGGAGGCAGGTATGGGTCCCTAACATAGGTGCCTGAAAGAATTTTCCAGAAAAAACAGTGAAGAAACCTTTACTTGCATGTAAATACCAGTATTACAGAATATCTCAGGTGTCCTGTACATGGAGAAAGAGATTATATGGTTTCATGTGGCTACTTTAGGAGACTACAGAGGCCCTCATAAATGAATGCATTTTTTTGTTTTTGTGGTAGTCTCATTGTGGCTTGTAGATGATGAATAAAAGCTGGCAAGGAGAATAAATATCTGGAATTCACTGTAATAAGGTTTGTGCCAGACCTCCAATAGCAGGCTTGTTTGTTTTTTGGTACACTGAAGCTCAACACAGTAGACTGAGACATTTTTGTGGACAATGTAGGGGGTCTTTATCTTTAGGGCAGAAAAAGAGACAAAATTATGATTATTATTTTATTGAATTATATTATATTATTCTTGCCACTGTCGTGTGGAGACAAGAAAAGGAGAGAAAGGTCTAGTCTGTGGGTTTGTTTGGTTCTATCTGATAGCTTGAATTAAGGAAACTAGGCTGGTTTCAATCACCGTTGAGCTGAGAGCACTGTCTGTTTGGCTCTATCCTGTTCTTTAAAATGACTGCTTAATAGCTAAATAATGACATTTAATTAACAACATCAGAGGGGAAAGGCAGGTGGGTTTGCCTATGCTTCCATCTCACTATTCCCACCACATCTCTTTCAGCCTAGGTATTATTAGAAGCTCATTCATCAAGTCGCAAGCAAACTACTTAATTTAGACATCAGCCATTGGCAAAATGCTCGCCTTTGCAATGCTCAAATCTCCCTACGGACATTTGAAAGATACATTTGTGAAAGAAAGGACACTAACATGAACGAGAAAGAGACAGACAGAAAGAGGACAGGAGAATTTTCTATCTAAGAAAATAGATCTTCCCAAGAGGTTGCTTATTTTGCTTTGATTATGGTATGTATGTAGAAAGACTTGCAGAGAGCCGCACTACAAACAATTTGACGTTCTTTCTTAATTACAGGATTTTGGATGAACAATGTACTTTGTGTGCATAGAGAAGAATAGCTGTGGGGGCCGACATTTACATGTGGTGTTCTGGTTAACATAGGATATTAAACTTGCTTTTTAGTGGAAAGACCTCGACATTTGACGGAAAGAAATGTCTTTGCATTGTTTTCATAGCTCTTGGTTTTGACACTACAGTCTTGGTAATGTTATCTGACAGCAGTTATTTTAAGCCAGAACATTCTGTGAACTTAAATTATGTGTTCAGGGAAGCAGAAAACAAATGGCATTGAAAATAAGTTGTTTGCGAAGCTGGTGTGTGTGACTGTCAGTGAAAGGTCAATGTAATACCCGAGCCACTGGATAAAAGACTACTCCCATGAACTTTATCAAAATCAAACCTGAAATTTAAGTGCTTTTTAGAGACACCTTCCAAAATAAAGCAAGGTGGTTACACAAACTTGGTCCACACAAGCTAGACAATTTCAGCCTCTATAGATTTTGGGGAAATTAAGTACTGGCTTGGCTTTGTCAGAGGCTAATAGGTCATCTGTTCTCCCTTGGCCTCTGCCTCTCTCCCCCTCCTGGGTCAATACCTCTCACTGCGGCAGGTTAATGGATGGACCACCCTTTCTCTTTTCTCCACTCCTTCGCCCTGCTGTATTCTAACTCAGCCCTGAAGGAAATCTCCTCGACCCTTGACTTGGGTGTTTTACAGTTGGTAGTCTAAACCTTAAGCCCTGTCCCATAAAACATAATGGAGTGCTTGGGCATAAATACCAGGACTTTGCACTTCCCTTTTAAAGCTATAGTACACTTATAAAAGCACCTGTTGTCAAGGTTTCACCTGTGCTCCCCCGAGAGTTGATAGAAGGGGAGGTAGGGGAAGGTAAAGCAGAGAGGGTGCTTTACTTGGGCCGCTATAGGTAAGCACAGGAGTTGAATGTAGCAATGATGGGATAACGTCTAGCAATATTATGTAGGTGGTCATTTGGACATGTGACACCCACACGTAATTCATATGATAATTGACAAGATGGTGAGCTTCAGATCCCAAGGGCACTGATGAAGAGGTTTATTCATTCCATTGCCCATTCCAGCACAACGTGCAGTCACTGTAGGATCTCACAAATCTGAATGGTGTTGACACAGTTCTTATGCATGTGTCTTCCATAGAGGGGGAAATGTAAAGAGTAGACTGGAGGGTTAAAGCGGAGAGCGTAAGTATAGTAATAAAGACAGAGATGAATGATGGTTTTAGGGGTCCCCTCCAAAGTGTTTTTACCATAAGACTGTCATTGCCATGCTAGCTATTCCAGCTTTCACATTATGCTGCCCCATACATATCTGTACAAGGCAAATTTATGAGCTTCTATGAATTATATGTGCGTGTAAATGGATAAAGTCATAATTCCCCATTTAATATGTATCAGGTATAAAAGCATTAACATGACAGTTTGAGCTGCCTCTTTCAACCTTTGGACCTCCCAACAGATGCCCTACAGCAATGCATGGATTTAGTCACACTCAACTGCACTCACCTCACCTTTCTCCTTCATTTTCTTTCTTTATAAGTCTTTCAAGTATCTTTCTCAGGATATGTCTGAAAAGTAGAGTGGTTAAATGCATGGAAAATCTGGTCGTTCCCAAGTGGCTCATCTCTGCTGAAAAAATGTAGGATGAGAGGCAAAAGAGGGAAACAGGGGTTATGAGATGGGGGAATAGTTGAGGGGTATGAGGGAGAGAGAGAGAGTGAATACTGGGGGTGGGGTAAAGCAAGGATATTTGGAAGGAGGTTTGAGTAAGATGAGGTTGGACAGATAGAAGAAAATGCAAATGAATGAAAGGCCCAAACTGTTCTGACACAAACACCCCCATGATGAAGTCAATGGGTACATACTTCCTACAGTGGCAGCTAACCATAGCCTCTATCAGACCTCTGTGCAATCATTAGACATAAGGCAAAATCAAAAACATGCGCACACGTGTTTGCACATGCAGACACAGAAAGGCTTTCTTTTGATTATCCTAAAAACTGTCTGTTTTTGCTCTGAATGTTCCCCTGTGCATAAATGTGGGATGCACATTGTGTAATTGTAACCGTGCCAATTTAATGTACCAAGGACATTGGAATAATTGAACTCAGATTAGTTACAGTAGAATTAGGGCTCTTATTCATTGCTGACTCAATAATTTCAGAATCAAACCTCTCTGACCCTTTTCTCCCCCCGTTCCTCTCCAAAAACTTTGGACAAATATTTTCTAAGGAAATAATGAAATTCCTGAAATTATTAGGAAGAGGGACCTTATGCTGTATCATCTCTCTCTTTAGACCTGGCCTCATTGAGTGCACCCAGTTGCTCTCGCACTGGGTTGAAGAAAGCATTAGCTACACTGAACCTTTTATTCAAAACGTCTGTTTTGGGGGGAAGCTGCATCTTCACATAGCAGCTCTTATCCAGATTGTGATTTGAGGCACATTCTTGTCCAGTTATGAAGCAGCTGCATTTGAAATGTGCATTGGTAGGGTTGTCGTGGTGGGAGAATCATCTCACTGGTGTAAATTCCTCCAGAGCATTGCCAAACACCAGTAGTACGGACTTTTAAATTGCTTCCTTTAGGCAAAATTGAACATATGCTGTGAGACATCCTATTATCCAAAAAAGGTAAAAAGCAGCCATATTTTATTATGTAATACATAAGATGACAATTAAATTGTCTTTGACATTGCCATCAATCAAAAAAAGAAAACATTTTACCAGTATGTAAATATACTTACAGTAACTATAATCTTTAATCAGATGTTTAGTGGGAGATGAAACATTGATTTACTTTCAAAAAACAAATGTGATATACACATTATTAAAGGTTCTATCTCATGTTTACTCCATGATTCATCCCCATTTCTTTTCATTTATTCTGTGCAGATCTGAACACGTGTCCATTTTTGTGCTAGCAAATGCAAAACATTTTTTTAAATATATTTAATCATAGACTTAGCTATTAGGTGTTGATGGGCACAAACAGGGGACTACTTATAAAAGAATGGCAACAGAATGCAGTATATTCTCTCGTGAGATATTGTTTTACAGCACACTGCGCCACCCTAGAGAAAGGGTGTATGACACTGATCAGATACTGTAATGTCATGGTATGTTTGCTTCACTGTTGTTACAGTTAATCTTATGACTCAAGAGCATACAAAATATGAGACAAGCATGAGAGCCAGACAAACTAGGTCAAAAGGTATTAGGTATCACTAATTTGTGATATTAAGGCCAATGTCATGTCCTGTGTCTAATGAACTTCTGTGTCTGTATCCATTGCATATCTATTTCCAACACCATTGACAGCCAAAAGAAAATAATAAACTATTACTGGAACATATGCAACAGATTATTGACTCTTCCAAGAGATGACTGAGCTTGTTGATGCTATTTGCCAGGACCACCAGCCAGGCTCATAGAGAAATCTTCTTTGATATGTTCATAAAATGAATGACAGTTTCACGGCTGGAAAGATATCTTTTTGTGTTAATTGATTAGTGGTACTATTAGTATCCCCACAAATAGGTAGACACCAGAATACCTGGACAGTTAATTGATGTCTCAGACTGACTTTATGGAGTAAGATTGAGCTACTATATTATCAGCCTTAAAGGTTGAGATATATGTTGTGCTATGCATGCAACCAAATAACTGGTTCAGGAATTGACTGTGTACAGTGTCACAGCAATGCTTACATTTTCTTACATACAGTATAAAACATAATATTAAGTCTCATGCATCTGAGATGGCCAAACATGAGTCAGTTACTGTTTATTTCACTCAGGAGTAAAATTAAAAGTACTTTCTCAGAGCCAAGCGGTCTGTAAGACATTCAACAATGTCATAATATTAACATGTCCAAAATTCACGTTATTTTAAGTCCCACAAGTTTCTTCCCAGCAAGTACCTGCTTGATACTTATCCGATTTGCAATGACATCTCTTCCTGCTCAAGGGAATAGTCAGAAATGAAAAAGAAAAAACAAATGGTATGATTCACTTTTTTACAATAGCAACACAAAACAAAATAATAATTATGTACTGGAAAACATTGTTGCTGGGCTATAAGTGTCTCCAGACTATATGCCCATGTCTAGGCACATATCTTGGGTACTGTACTGCTTATTTACCTCATGTACTCAAGATCAATCAAGAGCATAGTCTATAATATTATTTCCATTACATAAGTGCAGTGAACAACAGAGAAACTGAATGGAATGAAATTAGTTCACACTCATTACTAAGTTGTCATACCACAAAAACTGCAGTGCAGGTACGCAAAGCTTCAAGACACAACATTATCAAACATCTTTCCAAATGCGTAGGTTTTGTTGTTAGTCAAAAGATTGTTTTCTTCTTCTTGTTATTTGGGCTAACCAGTTTCAGCCTCGTAAGTTCGTTTTTTTCTTCTTCAAACTAAATATGTTGGTTTAATGGGTATTGCAATTGCCAGTACACATTAAATAAATATTTGAATTCAACAGGGAACCAATTCTGAACTCGGTTTTCCTGACCAATAACTCTACATAAGCCCTTTGGCTAGGAACACTGTTGTTATTTGTACAACTTTGCCTTGAAATCTGCATTCAATAGCAAGAGACTATACTCACTGTGAAACTATTAACGTGACGTGACATACTCTCTTTCTCATGTTTTACATTTTGCAGAGCTTATTTGGATGTGAAAGAGCTGAAAGAGATTCTGCATTTGGATGGCTCAACTCACCTGAATGTCTTCTTTGCCAATTCTTCTGATGAAGATCTGGCAGGTGTTGCTACTTGGCCCTGGGACAAGGAGGCCCTCACGCATTTGGGTAGAGGACAAATAAAAAACTCATACATATATGCATGCAGACATAACATGCACACACTTAAGTGCATTCACATATCCTTTCTTTGACAGATTGTTGATTTTGAGTAATTAAAGATCACGCCCCAAGCACTTTCTCTCTTCCTCACTGTTCTAACTGCGAAGAAGGTGATAATTAAGCTAAGGAGGCCCATGAATAATGCATGGTCTGAATCTTACTCCAGTTCCACAACTACTTTACACTACTCTAGGAACAGGCATTTGTGTTGTGTGCACACTCAAGGTGTTTGCAGGGTTTACATGGCATGTATGTCTACATTCTTTCTCTGTATTTTTTCAGGTGGAATTGTGCTGAACCCTTCTTTTTATGGTATGTTTGGCCACACTGACACAATGGTCCATGAGATCGGTCACAGTCTCGGGCTTTACCATGTGTTTCGAGGTATATCAGAGATCGAATCGTGCAACGATGCATGCTTGGAAACGGAGCCCTCAATGGAGACTGGAGATCTGTGTGCAGACACTAACCCCTCCCCAAAATACAAAGGCTGTCATGATCCCGAGCCAGGCAACGAAACCTGTGGCAGTCGGCATTTCACACACACCCCATTTAATAACTATATGAGTTATTCAGGTGAGATGTATGTTCTTTCATACTTCACAGACAAAAGATCACATACAAAATCTAATCCCCACGCTAAGCTACAACCTTTTGTACCTCCAGATGATGCCTGTACAGACTCCTTCACACTCAACCAGGTGGCTAGGATGCACTGCTACCTGGACCTGATTTACCAGACATGGCAACCCTCCTCCAAACCTCCTCCAGTGCCAATGGCACCTCAAGTGGTTGAGCAGCATCATAATTCCATCAAGCTGGAATGGTTTCCACCAATTTCCGGACACTTTTACGACAGGTGAAATGAGCTAGATAGGCGCTCTTTTGCCGCTCTTTATAGCGCTAAAGCTATTTTATGCAGATTTTTTATGAGACAAATTTTGTGCAATTTAATTTAATAATAATTGTAGTTTTATAAAACTGTATTTGGTATGTATCTAAGTTGTTTGATGTGTCTATCTGTTGGTTTCCTAGAGAAGTGGGATCAGTGTGTGATCAGTGCACTGAAGGGAGAGTTTTACTGCAGTATGCCTCCAACTCCTCTTCCCCACGACCGTGTGCTCCTTCTGGACACTGGTCCCCACGAGAGGCAGAAGGTACAGTACAATACTATATACTATACCTAATAGTTTTTAGGTTTTACTTCTATGGACGCTGTCACTGTGAGGGTGGTAGCTGGTTTGTTAATTTGGCAGTTCTGTAGAACATCTCACTGATGCTTATTATACTAAGACTAAATATTTTTTCCTTCTTTAGTCTTCGCTGTTTACTGAATTTCAGAGCTGATTGTACTAATAAATGTAATACTAATTTAATACTAATACGAAATAGTCTCCTTTCACCTTTTGTGTACAGTATGATACCATGACTAGAGTATTGTTGGTTTTCTGAGTCACTCCAACACGCAAAAAGTTTGGTGACTGACTCAACCTTAAAACATGCAAATGACTCACTGGTTTCATGACACTTGGGTCGTGGGACAACATGGAGGGGTCAAAGAGGGTGCTTCCCAAAGGAATGGTGTTGTATGCTACCAAAATTCCCATTTGAGGGCTCAGGCACAAAACCAAAGTTAAAGTTCATGTCTTAACTGTAATTCCCCATTTAAAATATCAGGTTAGGGGGATTTGAATGCAATAAATTAGCAAGATTTTGGGAAACAAATGCTGTTCCTCCCTTTTTCTATTTTTGCCCTGCTAGTGAATTTATATTAGAGCAGCTATACAGGGACAGGCTTTAGGGATAAGGTATTTAAGCTATAAAAATAGTTGTCGTCCCATCTGTGCACCTCTGATCAGTGGCAGAAACAAGCATACTCTGGATATTATGGATGTAACTGTGTAGCTATATGCGAAAGCAGTGTATGTTCCTTAATATGCCTATGTTATACACTTTATAATAAACATGCATAAATCAATGTACTACTTGTTTCTCAGATACACTAGGACTGAATTTTAGGACTGGCGTTTTGTGTAGGAAACAAGGTTACATATCTGTGTATTCAGAACAGCAGATGCTCTCTTTAAATGCTGCAAGCTAGTACCAGCTGTATTACTTGGTTACTTAGTCAACCCGTTACTTTAAGTGCATGTTGCATAATGAGTTGTTTATAGCCCTTATGTTGCTAGGCTAGCGGGTTTCTCCCTAAATGTCTAAAATGTTATACTACTTGTAATACTACTTGTTCCAGATTAAAGAAGTAATTGGAAACCACTGGAGAGTGTCTCCTCACGTTTTAACCACATAGCAAAATGGGATCAGAGTCATTTGTAAAACAGCCGCAATTCGCAGTACTGATGCCAACAGTCTAAAGGCAATTCAAATACAGGACTAAAAGGTTAAAAAAGTATTGTCTTAGCCCATTCTTTATAAAGAATGCTTTCTTCAAAACCCACCAGACATATACTATGGAGTTCAAGATGTTTGGTTGAAGGTTGAAGGTGCCCTAGAATCCTTTAGGACAGTTATTGTTTGGGGTCATTCTCCTACTGAAAGGTCCACCGATAACCAAGCTTCAGCATCGTCACAGATGGCGTGATGTTCTCTTCCGGGATGTACTGGTACATCTTATGATGTACTGATACTTAAATGCATCAATCCGCATGCCTTCCGCATGCTGCTGGTTAAAACAGCCCCAGAGCATTACAATGCCGCAATCTGTATAAGCCTGAAAGTTATACAAAACTTCATAGAACAGAATCCCAAACGACTTTCGCCTGTTTATATTATTTTGAGCATATTACAGCCAACATTTCTTGGGCATTTGGGTGTAATCTTGCTGTAAGTCCTTAGCAGTCAGTTTTTTTTTCACCTGCTTCCTCCTGAACTGGTTACAGCCCTTGATAGCTTTCTCTTTCTGCGACATCGAGGTGGTGTAGCCACTGTTCCTTTGTAACTTTGAACTTTTAAACTATACTTACAAAGATGTTTTTAGGAACTGTCGGTGCCCACCTTTTTGTTTGTGAAAGGCAATAATCTCTCCTCTTTTCTAACTACATTCACAATTCTTTCAACTTTTAACATGCAGTCAATAACGGTGCTCATCAAACCTCTAACCAGTTCAGATATTTGATTTTTCTATCTCATGCACACCTGAAGCAACTAATGAAGCCAATGAGGAATTTTTATAGGGTCTGCTTGAGACAATGTCCGATTTGTAAATGTGTGATTATATGAGGCATTTGATTATTCAGGGGGTTAAATAATTGTGAAACTGCAGAAGTCATTAAAGGTTGCATTTTGTGTTTAATTTGGAGGAACCACTTGAAACATTAGATGTGCTGAGCTATTTAAAGTGTTATTGCTTGTTCATTGCAAACAGCTGAAAGGTTGTAAATTTTTACCATATGCCTAATTTGCAATGGGGATAATAGGAATAATTCAGACTGCAACTGTATACTATAACAATAAATAATCCAGCTATCTTAGTTGTAGCCTTCTGAGCTAGTATAATGCAATCTAACCTCCAGAGCCAGTACAAAAGATAGACATGTACACAAATATAATCACACACACACATGCATACACAGTCTACTATACTTCTAATTGGCAACCATCCTCTGTATACTACTACTACTACTACTACTACCACTATCACTACTACTAATACTACTACTACCACTATCACTACTACTACTACTACCACTGTCCATATCACTACTACTACTACTACTACTACTGGCTGTAGTGTGTGTACTAAAGGCAAGTCTGGGCTTGTCTAACATAGTGTGTGTAAACTGTACTCTATTTTCCCTCCTGGAAGGGTTCCTCTCTGTGGCAGCTCTGCATTCCCTATTAACTCTGCTTGAGCCAGCTTCTCACCAGATACCACAGCTGCTATTTTCTTCTGTGATGCTGCATGTGTGTCCAGCAGTTAATAACTTCCAAGAGATATTTTGGCAAACTACTATAAAAAATAAATACAATTGTAAGCATTGCCATTTTAACTAAAATATTGGTGTACATGTATAAACTCTACATATCCACATACGTGAACATGCGTTTATGCGTACAGCACCTGTTATCTAAGGAGGTGTGGGCAGTGTCTTCACTCTATTTGACTGGGAAACACTGTTGTGGTCATAGAGAGCCAGAGTATCTCTCTTAAATCTTTATGGCAAGAGAGAGAAAAAAAGGCAAAAACACACACGGATAAGGAGGGGGTGAGAAAGATTGGGTAGGGTGAAAACCACATAAGATAGTTAAGTGAATTACATGTGGTTAGTGACATTCACAAGGAAGGATCCTGGGCTGATTGAAAACAGCAGTGTCCATGAATGGAAGTGAAAGGTCTTCTTTGCCATCATATGTGTGTGGAGCTGTGTGTGTAACTCTATGTGAATACACATGAAGGTACACTTACAAAATAATCATCTACGTATGCATTTGGAACGTAGAAATATTTCTCCATCTATGGAGATTTACTAAATAATGTGTTACAGAAATTTCATATAATTTTTTTGTAGATTTTTTCAGTGATTGCCTTGCAATCCCAGCCTACAGCACGGATCCTTATCCATAATTTTCAACTATCACGGAGACTGATGGTGATTACTTGATGCTGTAATTCCCTGTTTCTAATTCTAATTAATTATTCATTTAATTGATTCCCTTTCATTAAAAATGCTAATACTTGTACGGCCAGTGAAATTGAGCAAACTGTGCCTTTCTATCTTGATCTATTTGGGAGGGGGCTTTAGTGGTTATCATTGTCGCCTAACAGGTAGAAGGACGTGGGTCGAATCAACCAAGTGGACGGATTCTGTAAGGATTTTGTGTGTTCTCCCCCATGCTTGTTGGTTTTCTCCAGGTACTCAACTCTAAATATCTGTGTCCTTATGTCAGCCCTGTGATAGACTCGAAGCTTGTTGAGAATGTACTCTGTCTCACTAGGCAAGAGACAGAGTATTTTCTCCAGCTCCAGTCTCCCCTTGACCCCTAATGGATGGATGGACCTATTTAGGAAATGAAAAGGGCATTCACGGAAACTCTGACAGTCATTACTCCTGAAGCAACTTGATATGATCCCTGTGTTTAACTTATCAACCAGTCTTCCTTTGCTCTAGTATTTCAAGTAGTTGGATACATTGAAATTGCAAAGGATGTGATTAAAAGAATAATAATAATCTTTATTTCCAGCTTCAAGCAAAGTAACAAATGAACAAACAAATAGTTTCTTTAACAAAAAAATAAATAGTTAAGTCTAATGAAGAGCTAAGGCTAAGTTTCATTGGGTCTATAACTCAGTGTACCGTTGTACATTAATATCCACTCCCCTTAAAAAAAAACAAACAAACAAACAAACCAAGAACCCCGATGTGTAGGCAAAAGTAGCACCTGCGTCATCTGCTTCATATGTATACATTAAAAAGAAAAGTCACCAAGAGCTATGATGAATTAAGAACTAAAATACACTGAATAGAATATGATGTGACATTGATTCCCAAGCTATAGTGTCTGTTGCTTTCATAGTATCTGTGAAGTGTCTCTGCGTTTGTGTGTCTGTCAGGGCAAAAGGGCTAGAGTAGGTTGATGAATGCCTTCTAAGCGAGGAAGTGTGTAACAGTATGTGACAGTGAGTCATCGATAGTGAGAGCCAGAGCCAGACACTTCTTAGAAAGCATAAAGCGTGCATGCCCGGACATATCCCTGTCTGTTTATTCATCTGGCACTCTGGACTTTTTGTGGATCAGTGTGATTCTCCAGAGCAGAAGGATTATGATTGGCACCAACATCTATCCACAAATTATATTTTGCCAACGAGTAATTTTTTTCTGATTTCTGTAAGTTGTTACAAATACTGATCATTTTAGTTTCAGATCAGCAAAGTCATAAAATGTTTTTTACCTTTTTTTTGCTGATTACGGAATTCCCACTCGTCTGACATTTTTAATTATCAGATGACTTGGGGAACAAATAATTGCTTATTAAAATATTATCAAGTCTAGTAGAGCACAACAGTTCAGTTAGAACTGGATGTTATTGTTAAAATGATTTATGTTGATCCTAGCACCAATTACGCTGCAGTCATGTCTGCCGTGTTCCTACTTGACGGCAGACTGCTGACATTGGCCGGAAGTTGACAATAACAGCTGGATGTTGCCAGATCTTTTTTTTTCTTTTGTTAGACTTTATGAATAAAATCAATTTAAATATGTTTAGGTCATGTTAATGTTCAGTTTTATCCAACTGTGTGTATGTTTCATTGACCGGTCTCGTAATAACTCGTACCCTAACCTTGTACACTGTTTAACTCCTAAAACAACTGAATGATTGGATATTGGACAATTACACGTTTACTGTTAATCACTTGGTGTTTATAACCCACATTAAAACTCCATACATACTTACATTTGTCAGAATTGTATAATCCTAGATAAAGGTCTAGTTCTCTTGTGACTACAGGACTGGGGTACAAACCCCTGTAGTAAAATTGTTGAAACACTGATATAGCATTTGTTTTTTTCATAATGATTTTGTTGCCAAATGAGAATGTATATAGAGAAAATGTTGCATCTTGCATTTTTGATAATTTAAAACTTTTGCTTGCATAAATCTTTTCATGTTTTCAAATATAGTGCGTTGCCTTAGATTATGCAGGGGATGACACCCCTGTTCTGTCGGCTTGAATTTCTAACCACACAGCGTCAGTGCCAGAGCAGGAGTAAAGCCCATCATAACAGCTGACATTACAAAACATTTTCTGTGGCTACAGCTCCTTTCCTTGCAAACTCAATGAAAGTGTACCCACAAAGACGAGACTACATGAGATGCGCTTAAAGCCAAAAAAGCCGAGTTGTTGGAGTGTCTTGGTTGATTCTCTCCCAGCACAACCCCCTTTCTTTTTCTTTAATTCACCTTCACTGTGGCCACACACACACACTTACAGTACAATAATAAATGTGTTGAGATAATGTGGCTTGGAAACTGTATTCAGTCCTCACTTGATTAAACACTGGAATTTTGCGCAGTGCCCAGAAATGAGGTTAGCAAATGGCTTCATTGGTTGCCAGCTTGGAAATGCACAAAAGGAAATCGAGGGAGAACATAGTGTCTGCTGCTTGCTGGCTTCTAAAAGTGCTTGATGAATGTTAGTGTACGTCATTTGGGATAATGCAAGTTAGCTGTGTGTGGACTCCAAATATGGCTGGAGTGTGACTGTTGGAGTTTGTAATGACTGCTGAAGTGAGAACCCTGAACAGGGCCCCAGTCAGAAGGTACACACCTCAGCTCTGCCTTTCCTCTGCAGATGGACTCACAATGAACTCACAGTTTCATCTCTACCTTCATGCTGCAAGAAGTGTGAGATAGAAACAAAAGTCAGTATAATCACTGACGCCTGTGTCAGCAATCAGAAAATAATCTCTCTAACTTTTTACCTTACGAGATCAGGGAATTTCTTTTTTAGGTACACAGAGCATAAAACGTGAGTTTATATAGTGTTTCAATTTGTGTATGTGTTGTGTGTATGATACACTCCTTTTGTAATCCTGCAGGACCCCCGGATGTAGAACAAGATTGTGAGCCAAGTGTGCGCACTTGGAGTCCTAATGCAGGGAATGAGCAAGGCGTTGTCGGACTGTCTGAGTGTCCGCTCCAGGGATGCATGCTTCAGCTACAGTTTGCCTACCCGCTGGTACCGGATTCCCTGACTGTGTGGGTAACCTTCTTCAGCCCGGAGGAAACGGCTCTTCCCGCCATCCACAACATCCTACTACTGACTGTCAGTGGGAACAACATTTCATTGGGTCCCAGTAATGTCTTCTGCGACACCCCACTGACTCTGAAGCTGGACATAGAGGAAGAAGTATATGGGGTACAGTTTTTCACTATGGAGCAACATCTTGAGATTGATGCCACCCTCTTGGCATCCAAGCCAGACTGTTTGCTTTGTAGGCATTGTCAGCCACTACACTATCGCCTGTTGCGCCAACCCCCCTTCCCTCATGCACCACGTGGCCTGCTGCTTCATGAACCCACTCGCCGATACACAGACAGGTGAGTGACCTTGGGAGGTGAATGTTTTTATATGCATCCGCAAGTTTCTACGTCATTCATCACTATTTGCAACGCAAGATGTTCTTAATGTTTTTTTCGCGTTGAGAAATAACTAAATAAACGAAATGGGTTTGGTCTTTTTCAAGGTTCGAGAAAGACTAACATTTCCTCCTAGCAGAGGATGTTGGTTTTGAAACAGTTGTTTTTACCCCAACTATGTTCTTTTAGAAGTTTCTTTTAGAATTGCTCGGTGGTTTACCATTTCGCTCACTGCATTTGTGTGATGTAATTAGGGTTTTTTTTTAGGAACAACAGTAAGAAGCTGTTTATTTATCTATGGAAACTATCCACAGAAATATGTTCTTGTAATACCAGATATCCTTTTCTATACCCCCAGGAGCCTGAGAAAGCCACCACTACTTCTGCAGTTTCAAATGTGCTGCCCAACATTTGTTTCCTAAGTCACAGGTCAATTGTTGCCCACATTTGTTTTTTCCCATGTTCCATGAAGCAAGGGCAAGCAGATGGTTTGTTGTAGGTATTATCTTCACACTGTGGTGAGAGTTCAGTGCTTTGCTTTCATGGAATGTGCTGACTAGATAGAGATTGTGCTATACACGGCGCTGCTGTGTGTTATGCCATCTCACTATCGTGTCAGCGCGGTTTACATATGACGGAAAGTGCTTGATAAGAGGCAAAAGGGTGAGTATGCATGTTATGCAGGATGGACTGATGACACCTAAGTTCCACAAAATGTCTATATACAACTCATGGTTGTGGGGTGGTGGTGGTAATGGGTCTCCCAGTGGAAAGCTGTCTGCAGTAGATATATTTATTTGGGGGATCTGGCTCATGTCAGTGATTATTGATGTAGTAGTAGTTGGGTAGTTTTATGGCTGTGGTATATTTTACTAGCTGTGGTTGCATTCTGATGGTACTGGTTAGTGGCACTGGCAGATGATTTCCTGTTGAGCATATGAAATCTTGTTTAATGTTTCTTACTCAAATCAAGTGTAACAACAAAACAATACATAGATGTAGTCCTCTTATATATTCTTGTTTCATACAAGAATATTTTTAACAAAACCTAAAATATTACAGAAACTATAAAACGTTCTAGGGAGAAAATGAACTGTATGTAAGTGTATTGTTAAACTGTGTGCTCTGACTTAGATTACCAACTATTTAAATTTTTTATTAATTTGTTGACTCTTCCCTTGATTAACAATTTTTCAAATAACCTGCAGTGTGAGTTTGCTGAGGCATTTTAGCCCCTGCCTAAGATAATGCTTCATCACACTCACTGTCACACAACAAACATAGCCTTTGACACGGTGGCGCAAAGAGCAAAGTTCACCAAAATGTTTTGGCATGCCACAAATACAATTTAAAGTGGTCTGTTTGATCACCTTGGTCCAGCTGCTGAAATGCTTTTGTTGACCACACAGTAAGCTGTTTCTTCTTGCTGCATGTTTCCATGGTGGATAGAGCTATGGGAGTGTTGATGTGGAAGGTGATTGACCTCCCACTTTCAGGCCACTGGCCTTCACCTGAGCAGGGGGAAAACCGAGCAAGAGGAACAGCTCACATCTTGTATCACTTGGCTCCATCCATGGTTGGTGGTTTGTTTGGAATGGTTGAGGGCTGGGAGGTCAGGGTGACAGTGTAAATTATGGGGGAGAGTTAGAAGGCTGAAGTGAGGAGGACACATTATGCGTCAAAGGTTTGACCAGTTGTGGGTAAATCATTGCTTGGCTCAGAGGGGCAATAGGTGAAGGGGAGAACATTAGGGGGTCGATAAAGTATGAAGAGACAGGGTACGGGGATTGGGTTAGTTTGACCCCACCCCACTAAGGCACCCTGGCCCATTGACTAATCCTATTACTCACATGGGTTTCAGAGCTGTCATTCAGTCAAAGCCTATCTTAAAAGTGATGTGATGGGACCTCCCAGTCAAAAGAGAGTTGGACAACTCCCCCAGCATCAATACTACCACATACCCCTGTACAACCGGATTCCAACCGAGTTCAGAATAGTTCTTCTTATGTCCTGTATGTGTTGTTTTTAGTTCTGCTGGTATTTGTAAAATAGATTCTTAATTAAAAAAAAAAGAAATTCACATTATTATTTTGCCTCCAAATGAGAAACAAAAACAAAAGTTGTCAATGCCCATTAACAATAGTTCCTTTTTTTTTCTTCTAATTTAAACCTTATTGGTGACATGTCGGATACACATTTCTCTGCCAATCTACATTTCATGATAGAAAACTGACCAAATATGTATACATATAGGTAGGGATTCTGCTAAGAATCGGGCTTTAGGGAGGACTGTAATATCTATAACCCTGTCTTTAGTTAGATTGATGACTACATCATGGAAACCTGTCTGTATATGCAAAAGCAAACTGTTTACTATAGCAACAGATGCTTTTTTTTAAATACATGGATTTGTCTTCAAAGTGTTCCAGTCTTCCTGTATACATCAAGTGTAGCATTAGTTCGCTAGACATTACATAGCTATAAAATGAATAACAGTGAAACCTCATGTCAGCTGCCACACTGACAAAGGGGGTATTGCCCTGTTTGTTGTTCTTGCAGGCTCAATCTAAGATTTTTTTTTCTCCACTTCCTTAAATGTATCTGTTTTTCTCATCTGGGATCTCTTAGCCAAGAATAACAAGCAGCTACAGAACGGAAACACATCCATATGCATGCTCACACATAAGCCTAATGCACACACCAGTGAAGGCAGGAACACACACAGATCAAAACACACACACACACACACGCTCTCAGTAGCGACACATTCAGTTGCACATGCTTCCATGTGTAATCACCTGACGCTATCAAAACACCTCTGAAAGACATGCTACAATGACTTGTGTCTGACACTGAGCGTGAGCCAAGATAAAAAAACTCTCTCTTGGGTCTTGAGAAGAATGTCTGGATGGACAATGACACAGCAGTGATGAAATCATATCACGTGACAAATGGTCTGTGACTGGAATGAAGGCCCTTTCTAGTTATAGATCAGCTACGTATCATATCTAAGCAGTTGCAGATGAAAGTGTGGCTTTCATAACATGTTAAACAAAACCTTTGTGAGGTTTGTGTTGTCTCTGTGACTGCAGAATTATCTGCATTTCACATTTTCCCCTATGTTTTATTCTGACCTCTACCTCCCCGATCTCCCATTCGCTGGGATTTCAGCCACTTGTCTCCTTCTTACAAGTCTATCCGTGTGGCCTGATAACTCAGGGCAATTGTTTTTTTGTGCATTGAATTACCTGCAACCACATAACTGGAATTTGCTCGTCTTCGTGCTGCCGGTCAATATCTGTTTCTCTCTTCTTTCTGTCTATTCTGTGCTTTTGCTCTGAGGTAAAGTCTCCCACAGCCTGACTTTTCCAGGGGCTAAACTAATTCAATTAGAGGGGGCATGTGAGTGTAGCCTGGAGTTGCACCAGCATAAAACCAACTTTGCAGAACAGGACAGACTGTAGTATAACAGTCAAGCGAGTCTGTTGAGCGAAACATTCTGTGTTAATAATACTAAAGCCAACACAAACATCTCATCCTAATCACACATTTTGCTGTTGGAAAATTCATTTTGTTACTTGATATTTAGGTTCATTGATTTTTATTCTTGGGACAGCACTTCTAACTTGAACCTGGTCTGATTGTGATGAGCAAACAAAACCGAAACGGAGAAACCGAGATCATCAGCAATGCCATGTCATCTTTTCTTTTTTGTTTGTTTCATTTAAATGCAGAAACATGGATGTACATCCTACACACGATGTATTCATGTGTGCTTTACATTTGAATGTGAATTTCTAGTTCTTTCATGTTTTGTGGTATGGTTCACTAATTTGTTTTATTAAAGCGAAAATCAATGGCTAGACTTCAAGCTCATCATGTTGTGGCTTCATGGCTTGCCTGAGAAAAACCTCGCGGTGAAGTGCAAGGCTTTCTTGGTTCGATTGCTGACTTAAGCACTGACCTTGGGTGAAACCTTTGTGGTACTGGAGCAATGATTGCTGCTTGTGCTGCTTTGCACTCATACTGGGGATTATATGGCAGCAGTGGGAACACTGGTGTATGCCTTGTTTAAGTTTGAAGGTCATAGTTGGCATGCAGTGCGTTACTAATTATAAAGGTTTGTGTGTGTGTGTGTGTGTGTGTGTGTGTGTGTGTGTGTGTCCCCATGTGTGTGAGTACCTACATAATGGGCAAAGGAATTTACATACTGTACCCTACTTGCATTCTGGTTGCAGAATTCACACTGTTGCCAAAACGATTACAAAATGAGATCGGCCATGTCTGATGGTCCACATCCTATAATCTATGTCTAATTTAAACGTCCTTCCATGAAATTACCATAACAGACAGTGGAACCTTTCAGTTATATAGAGAATACAGCCATAAGGATTTCCCTTTGTAGCCTAGCATAACACCTAAAAACACACTCCAACTCCAACCATTCTTAAATACCTACATATGGATATCTCCATATGTGTATGTTATAAATAAATGTTTGTCTCAGTTGAAATTAGAAAACATTAGGTTGTATTTTGGTCTTCAGTCTTCACACAGATAATAAGACACACACAACGTACTGGGCCAAAATCTCTGAAAGCCAACAAACGAAAAAACATGAATGAGAATCCATGACCGTATTTGACAATCAAAGCTACAAGTGAGAAACCAAAAGAATAAGCAAAACAACTAAAGTAAAAACAAGTAAAAATAAAGTAAAGAAAACTGCAAACATACGTTTGCAAATGAGAGTGCTAATCTAAATAGTATTTACCCGATTTACATGTTTAAACATTTAAATTGTTCAAATAGATTAAACTCGCGAATTCTTCATATTTTAAACACTTTTTTTCCATGTTAACACACCTGTTAACATAAAACATTTGGCCGAGCAGCATACTTGTACTTTATTTGAATCACTGAATTAAGCTGGATTAAGGAGAATTAATTGTGTTCGGAAAGCAAAAAAATAAAATGATAAATCCAACAACATCCAATGTCATGACAGCACCCTCACTTGCACACTTCCGGTTTTCTGTCCTTTCATTTTGTTTGTTGCTTTGCTTGGGATTTTGGTTTCTCATTAACAGCTTTGGTTTTTTTTTTTTTGGTTTTGTTTATGGTTTTGGTCTTCTCATTTATGTTTTTTTCCTTTCAGACTTTTTTTTCAGACTTCCTTATCATGGTGACTCAAGGAACTATCATGGCGACTTACACCGTCAAAGTGAGTAGTTCACGAATATTTCTCCTGTCCAATGTGTATTCATCATGATGGTTCCTTGAATCACTATGATAAGGAAACAGAACACAACTGGACCCAGAGTGGGCAAACGATGCCCTGTCAGTGTGTGACTGGATGAGGTGATGTGCAGAAGTGTGTGCTGGGACAGATGTTTTTAACTGTGTTGGCTAGTTTAAATACCGAGCGAGCATGTACCGAGCAGCGGGCATGTCAAGTCGTTCCCCACAGGCCTGGTCCAACTCTCTTTCCCAGACCATGATCCTGTGCTCTTCTTTGATTAGCTGTGGCTCTTCATGTCTTCCGGGTGTTATATAATCCCAACATACTTTGACTTACTGTGATTTTTGTGTCTCTGTGATTAGGGATGTAGTTTCACATGTTGTGTACACCTACCAAGTCCAAACCATCTCCAGCCAGAGCGAGAGTGAACCCTCCCCACCTCTGGTGCATGAAGTGGGGGCACCCTACTGCGGGGATGGGCACATCCAAAGGTAACGCTCACATGCTGAAATGCATGCCTACAGATATGTAGCTGTTTACTCTCTATTTTTTGTGTTTGGTATTGTATTGTTTGGCTCTGCGTGTGTGGATGTTTTCTAAGTATTGTCTTGTTCTATTTTAGTTCCAAAGGAGAGGAGTGTGATGATATGAACTCTGTGAATGGGGATGGCTGCTCCAGTCAGTGCAAGAAAGAGCCCTTCTTTAACTGTGTTGGTAAGTCATATGAATCATTATAGCCTCCAGGTTAAAATAGGTATGCTTGTAGGAACTGGCGTACAGCATTTCTCTGAGTTACTGAATCACCATTAATCAACGTATTTACATTCATCAAAGGATGTGAATTTAATACACGCTGTATTGGTAGCTGTTAATAAATGTTTTTATCTGATTTAGGGCATGGCACTGCTTGTGTAAATGAATTTTGGGATAATGGCTTTTGGAGAGAGACTACTTTCCTAAAAATGTCTTGTGAAAAGAAACGTCCATGTTGTATGTAGCGCCTTCCTGAAGTCATGCGTAAAAACAGTACAGTGCGTTAGCTATTTTAATAGAATCGATTGACAGGGTTACAAACCAAAAGTGATATTCTCGTGTTTATATGTTACATGCCACATTTATCACTCATCAGTTTCTTACGTAACATGCTCTGACTGACACTGTTTTTTCATTATTTCACAAAACAGAAAGGCTGCAATGTTTTTGATGAGCCCCTTGGGCAATCTTTCTGATACAACAGATTTATATGCTATGCAAGTACTCTGTGTCTTCCTCAAAAGACTAAAACATACCATTCAATATCATAATCATTTTGACCTGTAGAAAGACAATGTGGAAATAATTAATTGTTAAACGGCAAGTTATTTTACGTAGTTGAGTGACTGGCATACTCTACATTGTTCTGTTTTAGGAGTAGATCCTACCCAGTTCTCCTGCTGTCTGACAATCAATTTGCCCCCTGTTGTTATTGCGTGTCTCTGTGCATGCACATATATGCATGCGTTCCCCTACAGTATGTGAGTCTGTGCAAAGTGGCCGCTTAATCCCTGTCAGATTGCTGGTTGACTGCATTTGGCGGTGCTGTTTTTCCAGCAACTGCAGAGATGTTGTGTTAAGTGTGCGCATGTTGTGTGTGTGTGTGTGTGTGTGTGTCTGACTCTTTCTGACATAGTTGTAGTTTTGCACAGAAATCTGACACTATAATGACGGGACCTTCTGTCCATCTGTCTGTATGTGTGAGAGAGTGCCTGCTTGTCAGTGTGCTGGAAAGTAAAAGAGAGAGTTGGATGGACAATTGACACAAGAATACAACAAGGCCAATGTTCTACAATTTGGATGAACTTTAATAGGTTATTCACACGATTGAGCTGAATAATATCTGGAATTGTTGAAATCAACACGTTTTTTTTTTTTCACATGACCCCACCGGGCTCTACAATCCCACTGGCTATGTCTCAATAGGATGTCAGGCCACAGTAAACACAGGTGCTGACGAAAATGTGATCGGATTTTCTTCACTAAAGTAATAGTTGGTCGCTTTGCATCACTGTTAAATGTAAAATGTAACTTGTTTGTCTTTGTAAATATACAAATGTATTTAGTCGGCCTGTGCACAGTTTCTCTGCCTCTGTCCGTCTCTGTTCCTCTCATCAGCTTTTTTCTTTCTCCAACTGTGGAGACCTTTTCTTTTTGCTCTTGCACTCAATCACCTTTCCACATCTTCTGTTATCTTTTTATTCTATTCAAATCTTAAATCCAAATTACTACAGCAATACATTTTCTACATTTTTCCTTCTCTGTCTTTCGTCATACAGACTGTTACTCTTGCAGTTTTTACAATCCACTGTTTGAGCTTCCTCTTGTCTCAGTCTCCCTTCCTCCTCGCCTCTGTTCCTGCTGAGTGAGTGGCGGGAGTGTATTCTGTATGCCCCTTCAGTAGCCCCTTGTTTCACCATTTCCAGAGCACAGAACTAACTTGAGTTTTTGGCTGAGCTGGGGAGGGCTGGAATTTCGTAGAGGAGGCCCCGGCCAACTTGGCACAGAATGCCGCCTTTCCCCCCAACTGGAACCCCAACGGCTGACACTGCTTTAGCTGAGAGCTGAGAGCAATGAGGCCCAGGCAACCTCCCTGTTCTGCTCACCTCTCCTCCGTGCTTCCAGTTCCAGACCTTAACTCCGGGTGGGATGTCTGGAAAAATTACTGCTGTATCTTTCTTTACCTCTTGACTTGACTGTCTGGTCCCCCTTACCTCCCTCCTCTTACCTCCCTCCTCTCTTTCTGTGTTTGTCTCTGTTGCTCTCATTTTATCACCCTCTCCCCTTTTCCATCTTTATTTTGGTTTCTGTATTTTTTCCTGAGCATACCTCATTCTCTATTTTTAATTTGAAGATACTCACCTCTGTGCAGTGTCTTTATCTGGTCTGCTACCTGTTGAGCTTCCAAATGAACATAGATAAGGTCAGAAATTCTGGGAATATGAGTATTCTACAACAAAAGCGTGAGAGAAGGTGGGCTCGATTCACCTGTAAGACACTGCTCAGTTTGCAGCCAAACAAGGGCAGAGCTGCAAACAGCACATTTTGTATTTATTTGCACTGTTTTCTTTTTCTGCTGCAGATGTACCAAGCATGTGCTACTACTATGATGGTGATGGAGTGTGTGAGGACTTTGAGAGAGAGACTGGTGTAAGAGACTGTGGCCTCTACACCCCAAACGGCTATCTGGACCAATGGGCCTCCACGGTTAAAGTTTCCCATGAAGAGAAGCCCTACTGTTCTGGTGAGGTGGCTGCTGGATACCCTGCTGTTACTAAGGTAAAGCCATTCACAACTTATCACGTTACATTTGCTTCCTCTTAATAGAGCAAATTATTCTGATATGAATTCATGTCAAGTGTTAAGAGAGAGATTACAGAACATAAAATCAATTGTCTTACCTAATAAATTACTTTAAAAGTCCCTGTATTCCTATCCTAAATCAAACTGAATGGTATTTGACGATCTGCTATTATTGCTTTGTCATCCATGTATGTTAGTGAGAACAATCAAGTCTGTTTTTGTGAGACACTTGCAGAAATACTTCTTTTACCAGTTAAGTGATTTTAGAGACTGGGACATTTAATTAGATGCAGGCCAATGTGGGTGCACATGTTTGCTGCTTTCATTAGAGAAATGCTTATTGAAGACAGGAGAAGACGCCATTGATTCCACCTAAGCCTGTTGTAAGTATTGATCTGTGTCTGTTGGTCTGATTGCTCAAAACATTTGGGTGAGACACACATTCGTGTACACACGCAGAGCTTTGGAGTAAAGTGCACTAGACTCAATCCTATTTAATCCCCTGTGCTTTACATAGATGGGCAAAACGAAGGCGTTTTTGGTGAAATACACCATCTTCTTTAAAGCTCTATGTATCATTTCACTGTGTTATTGTCCAGTCACTTGATAGCGTGTTGGTTATTTGCTGGATCTAGGGCTCATTCCCACTGCTGAAGATGCACTTTATAAGGCCGACATGTTAATTATAGTAGAACAGCTGCGGTCAGGTGTCTTGCTCAAGAACACTTGGCAAGGACGTAAGCAAACGAAGTTAGGGCGTTAATCAATAGCCTGAATCCATTTGATATTAATATGGTGCCACTTATGTCTGTGCAAAACATGGAGTGTTTTCCCACCAAAAACGCTGCAGATTTTTTTTGAGAAGAATGATGCTATTGGTTCACAAAACCTTAAAGGGCTTCCATTGTTAGGGATATATTGTCTATTTTAGTGTGAAAGAACACTGACGCACACATTCTTTATGCAGACAACTGTATGCCTGGATAGTTTGCAAATTAACAAAGCTTGTAGCTACATTTTTAAATCTAGAAATTGTCCCCTCAAAGCCCATCAGTGCACAGTGCAACATGTTGATTTAATCAAGGACATTTATTTTTTCGCCTCCTGGAACATGTTGCGTCAAACCTCCAGCATCATCATCTTCAACTCCAAATTAACTTTGATTACTCTGTGTCCTCGTAGTGTGGAGCATAATGCACACACTACAAAGTTTGCGTGGGAACACACACACACACACACACACACACAATTGTGCACACTTGTTTGCTTATGAGAGTCCCTTGGAAAACAAAGACATAACATGGTCTCAAGTAACTGAGTTGAGAATCTCATTCAGGCAATTCTCCTAAACAATTGTGCAATTGCATGCGTGTGGCAACGACGGCACTGGAGTCGTGGAGGCTCATGCACCAGATGAAGTTTGCAAGGTTCTGTTCTGTTGATGAAGACCAGAACTTTGTTCAGGGATCAAGTATAATGTGGCCACTTTAGAACAACCCATGAAACGTCACAGTGATGGATGAATAGCAGAACAAGGCTTTTGAAGATGTTACCTGTTTTCACTGATGCCTATATCCACCTGATAGTTTAATTACTTGTTTTACTGACAATCGTGCTCAATGACTTCTGGATCATATTCTCTGCTAGAGTACTTTCTTCTAGTTTTCTCAATTTGTGAGGGACTGTTTACAGAACTGGTTGACTTTTAAATTTTGTTAGTGAAAGGCATGTAAAATAACCAGGGACATGTCATCCAAGCGTTGGATCTGTATAGTGTCTTTTAGCTACAGTCTTTGTATTTTTCTGAGCACTGTTATCTGCCAATACATCTGTGGCTTTGCTGATACGCTCGTACATATTGATCTTGACAGAAACTTATAAAACTGTTGGGGTAGTAAATTGCTTGGCAACTCTCAGATGATTGTACTCAACGTTAAAATAGCAAAGACTGAGAAATGGGGTGTGATGTTTGCGTGCAAGGCTTCTGTATTCAATTTGTGAATACACTACTTCCCGTGTTCCTTAATAGTTAGGCAATGCCATCCGATAAAGTTACCTTAGCACACGGTACAAATGCACGTTTTGATGAGGAGCTCAGAGCAGTTAGTAGGTAGTAAAGGGTATTTGTGCTGTGATGTAACATACTCATTTAAATAAATGCTCTATTCCTTTGACGTGTACATGTGACACACAACAGGAAACAACTGTTGAAAGTGCTAAGTGACCATGCATTAATAAGTTTAAGAGTGACCCTGTCAGGGGCCAAGATTCATCCTGGAATGGCACTTGGGTCAAGTACCATTCATAATGAGGCGACAACACACTGTGTCTTTGTCGTTCCCCCACTGCCTGTGTACTACACTTAAAGTAGGCAAAGTTACAACCACGATACTAATTGAACAAAGCAAGATGGATATGCTTGACAGAATCTATAGTAGAGGAACAGAGCGGGGGAGTCATCTCTTTTTGGCGACTTGGCATATAGAATAACTCAGTAAACCACAGTCCGAAGACAAAAGTATTACCACAGTAAAGTTCTCTGTGGAGTTAGTCTGGTTAACCACAAGCATACATGCCACCATATGTACCATTATTGTTCTTCTAGTGCTTGTCGGCATGCTGTATGTGTGTATTCCTGTCTGAGAGAGATAAATAGGGAGAGAAAGGCAAATGAAGAGCAAGAGAAATGTACAAACAAGAAAAGAGAGACATTTCTTAGCAAGGCATTTTCACCCCAAAACATGCCTCTCTATATAATTTTCTCTAAAATAAATCAAATAATTTTAGCCAATGCTTAAAATGGCATTATGTTCAAGTGCCAAAATATTCCCTTTGAGGAAGTAGTGTGAGTTTGTTATAGAGCCACAAAGTCCACAAAGGGGTGACAAATGGGTCAACAAATTGTTGGAGTTTGACACAGAAGAATGTTGTTTACTTCCCACTTCCTACCAAAAACCAACGCCGGGTTTCTTTTTACCATGATGACGATCTGCACCTAACCATAACTAGTTGTTTTTGTGCTTAAACCAAACCAAACGCAACCAAATGATTTTATTGTTTCAACAAGGATTTGCTTGAATTGTTCTTCGTGGACACTGACAGAGGATCTCACCCTGCTAGTGGTGACAGATTAAAAAATGCTTACTTGGCATTCCAGTTGTTGTTGTTCTTTAGTTGTTGTTTTATATTTGGAACGCTTGTTTCAGTGGGCAACATTTCACAGAAAAAAAAATTTGAGCTGGAGATAAATAATGAAAGTAGTTCTTTACGCCATCTAGTACTTAAAGAACTGACTGTGCTCACTTCCTCACATCCTTTGTGATGTCATTTCATCATGTTTCAGGTCTTCGGTAGAGTTGGGCTGCAGATGTGCTTCTCTGATATGTTACAATGCAAAGGTGTAATCAACGTTCTGTGTTTGTCTTTTTTGACCTGAATGAGTTTTTTGTAGGTAGGCACAGTTGATAATACATCGTTTCCCTGTAATGTGGTAAATATACCCAGTCTTGTATCGGCTTTGTGTATCAGTTCTGCTTGATGTCTAAAGTCAGGGTTGGCTCTTTGTGTGTATATCTGAAAGAGAGAGAGAGAGTGAGGTGGGCAGCACTGATAGAGATCTTTGCAAACGCAAGAGAGCAACAACAGCACAAAAAGGCTGGACGACCTGACAAGAAAGAGAGACCATATATCGGCACGGAATCTCGAGTGCTATGCACTTTTGTGCATCTGTGTGTAAGGGGTATACGCAGGAATATACATCTTCTGTAAAACACACAAACACAGATACAGAGGCGTACTCACTTTCTGTTGACTCGATGGTATTACTGCATGAGCGCTGGACGATTTTTCTTTATGCACCAGAGCAAAGCCAAGGAGAAGGATGGGTGAAAGCTTCCACATTTAAACCACAGCTGAGGGAGTGTTCAGCAACATAAGAATAAATGGTGCCTAGAGCCATAAATACATACTGCCCTTTTAAACACAATAGCTCAGAAGTCTGCAGTCCATCTTACAGAATGCACTGCAAATGTGTACTGTATCTTGGTAACGATGACACACATACATTTTTGGGTCAGAGAGTTTGAATCCCAGCAATAACTTGTAGAGTTATGCACACTGTTGAGCCAGAAACTGCAGTCGGAGTTGTACTTTTTATCATATTTGTGTATTTGGAATATTACATGTAGATCATTGGTGAAATAGAGTGAAGAGTAAAGCCAAAAAATGCTGTTTGAGATCATAGAGAGTAGATTAAGATTTGTACATAGATGTAATAATAAGAAGCATTCAAGTGCTGTTAAAACATAGTTATCCTCTGATTTAAACTGAATGATATATTTAGATAAATTATGTGATCGCTCAAATGGCATGAAATAATGTTGTCAGAAACACAAATGACAAATGACAGAGCCAGTGAGGTTAAGTTGTTGTAACTGGAAGAATAACAATCTGGATGTTAGTTTGACTGACAGTCTTACTGCGTTCAAATGAAAATACATCACTGAATAAAAATGACTGTGAGAGTAGAAAATGGTCCAAAACCACCCTTATTGGCAATTCCCACATTAAAATCTCCTTAAATGAGCAGTTTGATCCAATCAAAATACCGCACGCACCAGAGAATTTAAGTTAAAATGCTATGACACAGTAATGATTACAAAAAGAACTAACTGCCAAAATAACACTCGAGCCAGGTTTAATGGTTGTGTTGCTTTCGTATTCTACAACGTTCAGGTGACAAACCAACCTTTATCTGTAAAAAATCTAATAGGACTTCAGCTCATTTAAAAGATCCCTTCCCTCCCTTCCTTCAGGTACACAGACAGAGAAACATAGGCAAACACACAGTGCTGACTCCATGCAGGATTATAGGGCAGGCCCATAGGGGACTGAAATGTACCACTGCTGTCATTGTGGAGCAGAACATAATGTTCCCCTACTACCACACCATGGAATATGGTGAGCCAGCTCAACTTGCTCTAGGGGGATTGGACTAAACAACTGGCCCTAGCAACTGGCCCTGTGTATGCCTGTATGTGTGTATTCATGTACTTGTGCAGACTATTTGCCCTCACATACATATGCAGATGAGTTTGTGTTCTCGGCGAGCGTGCATGTACAACCGAACTTCAAACAGCAAGCCAGGTGATTTCTCCAGAGAGGGCTGCTGCCCGGGCAATCTCTGATGCAACCCAGCATCCCTGGAGAACACTTGCCTTAATCATACACAAGCAACAGAAGGGAGAACATTTTAGTCCTGTCATGCTGCAAGAAGATGCATGTATGTGTAGTTAACCCATGTCAAGACGTAAAACAAACACATGTTCATGAGGTCTGGACTAAATAGAGTAACTTCCACTACATCCTGCTTCAGAAGGGAAGGAGAGGGAGAATTACAGTGTAAAATAAATAGAAAGAACCAATAACTGGCCCAGCTTTGTACAATCCCCAAGAACCCAGGCAGCGTGTGTTTATGTACTTAAGTGGAGGACACACGCAGACTGCAGAGGATACATACACATTTACACATTTACACGTGCGAGCAAACACACGGGCAAACTTGTACATACCGGCGCAAAAGCAAACCACCACACATGCGCAGCCACAAAAACAAAATCGCATACAGTAGCTGAGCTGTTGCTCTGAGCGGCGCAGGAAGGCCGGCGTCTCTGGCGCTGTCGTCAGGTACGGTGCCAGAGAGTGTGGTAACATTAGCAAGAAACCTCTTTACTTTTACTTCTCCCATTTCAATTATTATTGTGGTTCTACCATGTGGAAACCTCATTGTGGCTGGTGCTGATAACCCCCCAGAACATTTTCAAGCTGTTAATATACAGGGTTTTGCCCCGGTTTTATTGAGCATAGAGGGACACCGACTGAGGGACATTTATATTCTCCACAGACCCATCTGTTTTCAACTTGCTTGGCATCACATGCTCACCAATCCCTTTACATTAGTTTGTGGTTGGTGTTCCCAGTCACTACTCATGTCTGCTCTGATGAGAGCGGGATAGGTAAACTGCATAATTGCGGCCACTCACAAACTTTTACTGCCCTATTCTCAGTAGGTCATGGAAGTAGCCCATCATTAGCCCGCAGCCAATGAGACGGTGAGCTTCAGCGGGTATGGGTGGAGCTGTGTGACAGGACATTACTTCACACGCCAGGCACTCACCAGCATTCCAGTAAACCATGGGATGGTGCTTGGAAATTAATACTAGTTTATCTCTGTTGCTCTTTCTCCTTTTCTCTCCACAAATGTCTCACAGATGCTCACTCCTGCCTTTTTCCTTCTCAGGCTTCAACTTTGTATAAAGAATACGCGATGAACAACGACAGAAAGGGGGGAAAAATGGGAAAAAAAGAAATACCTGTTGATGGAAATAAACACATTTAGGACGTTAAGGATAAACATCCTTGTGGGAAATTGTTTTCCTAATTTGCACATGTCCACGTTCTCCAACAAAGAGCTGCACTTACAGAGTGATACAACAGCGTCAGAAACATAGAACACTGACCTAAGCGTGTGATAATAAAAATACTGAAATGCTTGGCAGGTATAGTTGGCTCCTGACGTACCTGTACTTACTGTATGACCTTGTTCGACTCGAAATAAATGTAATGTACAACCTTTTACTGGTGTAATAATGTTTACCACTGAATGGCTGAATAAAGGCGAGCGCCATGGACAAAGTATTAAGATTTAAGATGATGGGGTTGGAATCGTTTTGGGAAATGGGAACTTGCAAATTGTTTTAGACAAGGGGAATTGTGGGAAAGTTGGTTGACAAAATTTTAAGCAGTCCGAACAACAGAAATTGTCTGCACGCCAAACCACTGATTATATCTATCAGCGTTTTTTTTTTTTTTTCAGTTTATGCATCCTGCCACATGGTACGTAGTATGTGAGAGATTATGTTGTCATGGTGGCGTCTTCACGTCTGTCTGTGTGTAGATGCAATACATTCTTGTGATCAGGCTTCGAATCTGCAAACAACTTTACAATACATCTCAGTCTTAGACTTTTGTTTTGGGCATCATGCTGTATGCCAGTAGATGGAAACGAAACTGTCTGCCACATGGAAGTGCTGCATCACTTAAACATTTTAAGATTGAATACATATGTTTAGGTCATCGACAATTTAGACACAGACTTATATTAACTTATGTTATAATATTTTGTTTACACACTTTTTTTTTACACTGGATGGTTTTAAAATGAAACAAAATAATTTTAATGATCCTTGATTATCAAAATAACGTATTTGTTGGTGCTTTATTTAATGCAAAGTAAAAGGAAACGACTATTCAGTGTCAGAACAGTCCTGATTACCGCTAAGATCTTCTTCCTGCTCCGCGGCTGTCCTCTAGTTTAGCAGGATACAGGAAGGACCTTTGCAGGGCCTCCTATAAATGTCTGAGGACCTCAATAGTCTTTCAAGAACATATGGCCCATGTTTGTGTGTATCTGTCAATGAGGTTTATTGATTTGAATCCAAGATAGGACAGTTTGAAAATCTGGAGGCTTCAACATCAGTAACCAAGCCAAGGTGAGTGTAGCACATGTGTATGATTGTATTTGAGTGTGTGTGCGCGAGTACATGAACATGTGTTATGTGCAGAAATCCCTCTGAAGAGGTGAGCTAACTTCATCCTGGCACCATATCGCCATCACAGGGGAAAACCCTGTGGTTGAGGAACATTATGCTATTAGAGTCATTATTGTTGTTATTACGAACAACAGCACTCTCTATTTCCCACTTTCTAACTTTACGTCTGCTTCATGTTCCTAATGAACATTTTTACAGTACAGCCGTGTTTTCGGGATAATGACTGACCGTTGCATTGTCTTTTTCACCTCATCATTATCTCCTTTGGTTTCCCCCTTGGCTCAGGACACTTACCTCTCCTTTTATCTGAAGTGGTGATTTACAAACACCAGTTTGTGTCTACAGACATGGGGTTGGCTGTTGTCTGCCAGTCTGACTAGCCAGCTGGTACAAATTAAGACCTTATGTGTAACTATGCGTGCGTGTGTGTGTGTGTACTTATTAGGTAAGGAGTTGAACTCATCTCCAGTATTGCTGTGCCTATTTTACAAAGTAGGCAAGAGGTTGTTTTGTTCCAAATAGACATTTAACATTTGAGTTATGTACCTGGGACAGGGATTTGTATGTCCTTGTTCGAAATCAGAGAACAATGTGTTTAGAGTTAGTGGGGGTAAAGTTATTTTTGTGCAATGACTTCCACTTGAATCAAATACCTTCAAAATAGGTATTACATTTATTACATATCAACATTATAACATTGGATTTTTTTCTTTCTCTTTCTCTTTAGTACTTTAAATCATAACTAACCTCACATTAATGTGAACTTTAATGGATTGTTTCCAATGATATAATACATTCACCACACTGTCTTTTGTCATCAATTCATGCTGTGATGTAGTTGTGATGTGATGTAATTGAGGAACTTTTTTCGTCTGGTCTCTTGGCACGTGGTAGAAAACAGGTCTTATTTTAGCCTTGTGCTGTTTCTAAATTAAGTTACTTTCCGGTATGATCTATACTAACTCCAAACATACAAACATGTACAATACACACAATATCCTAACGTGGTTATAATGGTGTTATGACGTACACAGTGCAATATGTACCGACACGCGCGAACCTTTGTGTTGTTTTTCTTGTCACACTCAGTTACTGTGGTCACAGAAGATGTGGCTCGAACAAAATACAGTAAATCATTGTACTTAACATCTTCCAAGTGTTTTTCAGTAATTTAATATCCCTAATATTATGGTCGGTCTGATTGATCATGACTTTCAGTATGCTTGCGATAATGGAAATCACATCTGTTTTTTATTTGGTCTCATTGGATTCAGCTGATGTTTTAGCCATAAAAGTTTATTTTCAAAATCATGCTGTTTCTGAGATATTTTGTGAAACAAGGCCAACAGAAGGGCACGCCAAGAGAGAGACTTGTATTTGTCAATAACAGGTACATTCTTTACACAAGAACTCCTTTTTGCATTCATAACACCTGAATATTTCTTGCATACTTTAAGGTAACAGGCTCCTGCCACAGTGATTGAAAATGATATGATGATAATAATAATAATAACAATAATTGATACTTTATATATGGGGGAATTATTATGGATAGGCCATCGTCACCCCTCAATACATTGGTTGAAGTAGTCTTTATATATGAATAAATATAGCTAGACTTTAAAATTCCTAAATCATAGTTTTAGAGTTTTTAGAGTAACAATGTCTGCAAGCGAGTTTATATTTTTGTGTTCATACAAATCCTTAATGGTTGCAAATATTACATACTGGTTGTTAAATAAACATTCTTAAACCAATTCCAATTACAGTGTATTACCACGCTCTTATACCCTCTTTGAATAACAAAAAAAATTAATGACTCCTGTTGTTTGGTGAGGGGCTTGGAAGAAGTGTGACGAGCCACAGAGGGGTCCTGTAAATTACCTCCTACTGTGGGGTGTTTGTTTGACAGCAAGAGTTTGGGCATTGGAAGCAGTGTTTACCTGTCTCATACACTAGGAAGTTAGAAAAACACACTGCAAGAGGGGAGGGGGTCGTGAAGGAAGGTGTAGCAAGTGCCACCTGTGTTTACTTGAATAGGTCATCAGTTTGCACATGGAAAGGGTTTTGTCACCTGCTTTGCCAGTAAAGGGTTAGCAATGGAAACAGTCCCTCTCGACTTCAATTCATTACCAGCCCCACAGTCCTTTTAAATCATATTGGTTAATTAAGTCATGCAGTCAGGGTGAGTTACTCAGAATGTTGTGGTTTTTTGTCAAGGCCAGACCAAAGTCAGAGTTTGGCTGGGAAGCAATGCTGGATTCTGGGAAGCTCTCCGGTTATTTATTTTAGTTACTGTATTTATTACATTAACATTTAGCAAAAAGGCAGCATTTTCTGAAAACTGTTCTCTGACATCAAAATATGTAACAGCGGTTGAGTACCTGCACAGAACTTGGAGTGGGTCCAACGTCTCATGGCATCTGATCTCAGGTGTTTGTCACCTGCATTTCTCATTTCTGCCACTTCAGCTCTGGGCGGAAAGGTCATGTCAACAGATCCAGGAGACAGATATATGGAGAGATAGCAGGTCTGGCCAGTTTTCCATAGTGGCAGGATCCTACAGTAGCCTCTCTAGCAAAACTCTCATGTTACAGGTATCTCATTTCACTAGCTCAGGGCAGCAGGCGAAACTCACTGTCCTTGGGTATGTGCCCTCTCTCCTTTTGGTCTATGTTTATGTGTTGCTCAATAGCCTTTTATAATCTATCACTTCAACTTTTCTGTTTCTTTACCTTCTTCTTCGTCTGACTTTGTTTCTAATCCCACCTAGCGCTAATGTCATCCCAACATTACTAGAAAGGCAATACTGTGCGGGATATAAATGCTGGAAAGGACGCCACCTCACACACTCCATCCTCCCCCAATGCCTCCTGATCTTCTGCATGTCAGCACAAAGCTACAGTGATGAGGTGACTCTGTCATCAAAGAATTAATGATCACTGTGTGATCTGGTCATCAATTCAATCACTTTCCCCAAATCGTGGTGCCATCACTATTACATCTTCCGATCAGATGACAGAGAGACTGAAAGCCGAGAGGTCTTGTAGACAGTTATGATACTTGAGCTGTTTAAGCTTACATTTATACATACATACGGTAAATGCATAGAGGAGGCTTCCCAGAGCAGGCAGCAAGAACTGAGTTCTTGCTAGCTAATTGCTCTTTTAAAACAAGACAATTGTTTTGTTAGCCCCCCCCAACACGTTGGTTTAAAACAAGACAGACTGGATGGAAAGCTTTTTCTTTTCTTTTGCAGCTGACTTAGCATTATCTTTGCATTTGCTTTGCATAGCACCACCTGGAATGTTTTTGATGTTATCTCCTTAACCGTTCCCAAACCTCCACTTCTTTTCATGGGTGAATACCACATTGGTCACACTTGCATTGGCATTCAATGACATACTTAGTAACAGTATCTGCTTAAACCGTAAAATGTTACTGCTGACATCTTCATCTTTTAGTTACCATTTATCCTATCAATGGGCATCAATTGTCATACATCATCTCATTATTTTAGTTTATTTTGTCAGTATAGCGATTAGGGCACAGTATGTTAGTAGAATTCCCATTTCTACATTGCAACAACATAATATAGTGTAAATGCTACAGGTGAGTATGACTATACTGCTGAGGGACCTTGGAAAATCTGCCCAAAAATAAAGGAAAACTGCCTAGCTGTGTGACACAGGTGACTAATTCAGGTGCTGGAGCACTGTTCTAAAACTCTCTGAGGGCTTCTACTGGACAGGTGTGGCATGACAGGGTTTAAAGGCCATCACAATGTGAGTACGCAACAACAGAGAAAAGTAAAAGGAAGAATCAGTGACATAAGGAGAAGAAAGTTATTCGGGGTGTGTAATGCATGACAAGGTGCGGGCATGTTGACAAAACAGAAACAAACATATGCTGCACAGAATGCACGTCAGCTACACGTCAACCCCACCGCATGACAAACAGATGACAGTTGTGGAAAACGTGGGTCACAGCATTGTCAAAATGCCAAAACTGTAACCAAATAAAAAGTTTTGTTTTTCAAAGAAAGGTGTGGAGGTGTGCAAAATGAAGGTTATTTAGCCACTCGGCTAACACCTACTTCAAGTGGATTCTAGCATGTTGTCTGCTGCCATATCTTTCTAATTTTCCAGTCTAGTGTTATGAGAGACAAGTCAGGAGATGTTGCAAGCTTTTCACAGACAATAAAAGGACAACAATAGCTATTATTTTCTACTTATATTTGTATATGATGACTTTTCCATTTGTAGGTATGTAGTGTTAACAGTTAGATGAAGAGGAACTACCTCGTTCACCTTGTTTATATTTGCATACTGAAACAAACATGTCTCTTTACACTATCCTACATTGCATCTTCAGTTAGAAAGATGTGTGCAGTAAATTTACAACACAATGCAAATTACTGACTTTTTTTGTTGTTCTGTTTATTTTTCTCTAGACCTGTCAGTCCAAGGTATTTGATCTGTCAGATGGAGTGTCCCAGTACGCATGGTTCCCATGTCGTGAGGCCCACGAGCCACCCTGGGAATATACTAACTATTGGCTCAAGGTAAGACCTGTCACCAAATATAGCTCAGGTGACCTTTATCTGAAAAGAACCACAAATCTGGGTGCTGGCATTTGTGGAAAATACACTCTGATACTTTAGTTAAAAACCATTTGAATTGACACTGTAATAGAATGAGTCTGTATTCAGTGCTTTTCAGTCAGTGTTGTAAAAACAAAATGATCTCAGAAACCAGCTGTAGATTCCAAACGACCCAGGTACAACAATCCCTGAACATATGTTGTATGACTCCTCAGCTGTCTGATCTGGGTCCTCTGAAGACTAAACTGTGCCATAGAGAAATATTGGTGATGCTAATGTGAAGAATAAAGTTTGACATCAAATTGGTGATAATGATATACATATATTACTCTGGTACTTAATGCAATTTGTTTTCCTTTATCCAGGCCCACTTTTCTCATCCCATGGTGGCTGCAGCAGTGATTATCCACTTGGCTGCTGACGGGACCGGCTACATTGACCAGACTCAGTGTAATGTCACTGTTCAACTGGTGGACACCAAGGATGTCAACCACAGTCTTGGTGAGAACAGTCTTGTGTATTTTCAAGTGGTAAGCCAAGCTCAAATGCTGAATGAATTAATGAAAATTACTCTTTCAGCACCATACTGCATTTTAAGTTCTCTCTCTTATCATAATTCTCTCTTTTCTCTTCTTCCCACCCTGAACTTTCACTCCTGTTTTTCCTCTCTCTTCATCCACTGTCCGCAGGTGAGTGGCGTCTCAGTTGCCGCACCAACCCTTTGGTGATCCCAGTGAGCCACGACCTGTCCGTAGCTTTCTACCACACAAAGGCTATCCGGATCATGTTTGCCTCTCCCCTTGTGGCCATCTCCGGTGTAGGTCTACGCTCCTTCCAGTCTTTCGACCCCATCACCATAAGTGGTTGCCAGAGCAACGAGATCTATAACCCAACAGGCCAGAGGTGAGGCTGAGAAGTAGAGAAACCCTAGAGCACATTAAGCCTACAAAAATCACAACCAGAGACATGTAAATGCAATTTTATTTTATACATTTGCTTTATCCTTAAAGATAAATATAATTATGTTTAGCACAAGTTTTTTTTATAGCTGAATAACATATTATTATGAGTTGACATTCCACAACAAAAAAGAAAACCCACAGAGGATGGCTGCCTCTTCCAGGATGGACAGACACATAAATTGTTATTTCTACATATCCATTGCTGAGAGAATTGGCAGAAGTAGATCTACAGTGTGGAGAAAATGAATGTCGTCATGATAGCTCAGTGGGTAATTAGCGTTTTGGCCCTCAAGACAAAGTGTTAAATTGTTTGTAGTGAAGACTGGATCAGAGTCGATGTTGGCGCTGCCAAGTGCTGCTAAGACCACTGTCACAACAATGCAGTAAAGAGGATAAGGTACGAGACAAAACAAAAGCTGTGTTTGTATGTAAAGAGAGAGAGTCACGTGTTAAATGGTAGCACCAACAAGCTGTTTCATGTTAAGACCTCTGCCCAAACTTCTAGCTACAGCAGTAAAACCTTCTAGGTAACAAATATACTATCACTGGAAAATTTACAATCAACTTAGACGCATTGCTGAGGTCCAGAGATTTGCAACAATGGAGCAGGCCCGCTGCCTCCAGCATTAAATCTGGTTTACTACCTCAGTTTGCTTTGTTTTGGCTGAACTGCACACTGCACAACAATAACCTTTTTCCTTAGAACAATCCTGCCAAAATGTTTTTCCTGTAATAACTTTTGTGTTACTGCATTACTATACTAAGTTGCCATTATTTATATATTAAATAAAAGTCAGGCATTAAAGTGTTTTTCTGTGTGATGAAAAAACATTGCAGCACTTTAAAATGTAGCATCTACACCAGAAAATATATGTGACAATCCTAAACAGTTCTTCATCACAGGCCAGCAAAATAATCAGCGCCTACAGTACTTAACTACAAACGTAGATTTTCTAAGGCTCACGTACCTGTAATTTAAACTAATAAGTTCACAAACACAGCTAAACCCGACCACACACAGCGACACAATCACCATTTTTTTTTTGAATGATGCGCTTCATACTGTTGTTTCTCCCAAAACCTTTTCCAAAGGAAATGCACTTATAGACACCACAGTTCACAAAATGTGGATGGCTGGGGGTCTGTGGGGAGAGATAGAGCTGTTTGTGCCGTTTGCTGTGTGCCAGGGACACACCTGAGAAAGCCCCAATAGATTAAAACTGCTGTGTATCTGTATCAGCCGCACAGAAGCAGAAAAGTTGCTCGCACACTTTTTTTATTTTTAATATTCTCTCACCTTCTATTAATTTCCAGGGGTTCTTGAGAACTAAATCTGTTATATGGTGGGAAGTCAACCAGATGTGCCCAACTATCATCCCAAGCTTTGATTGCTACAAGCTGAAAATTATTTACCAGGCTGTGAGTGGCTGTGACTCGGGATGTAGAGTGTTGTGGGGGTCTGTTTTGATTCCTCTTGTGATATGCTGAAGTGTCCTAAGGCAAGACACTGGAGCCTAAGTTGCCTCTGTTGGGTCAGCTTTTCTTCAGTGCGTGACTCTGTGTGTGATTGTGAATCAGAAGCAGAGAAAAATGCTTTGAGTTCGAAGAAGGTAGAAAAGCATAATAGAAGTATGGATTTTTTGCTTACGTCACTATAGAATCTTGATTCTGTCTGTTTCTATTTTTGTGTCATTGATCTGTTTGTTTTCTTTTTTTTTTACTTCCATTAATTTTCTATATTCTGTTTTCCATCTCCTCTCCTTGTCTCCTTCATCATTTCTGTTATCCCCTGCTTTTTTCTCATTCGTTACTTTCACATAATTTTCCTTTCCTTCTGTTTGCCATCTCGTTCTTCTTAAGTCTCCCCTTTCTGTGCCTCCTGCTCCCACTTTCCCTCTCTCATTCTCCTGGGCTGAGCAGCATATTTCCCGTAATACTTATTCCTCCACAAAACACCACATCCCCTTATGCCTGAGTTGTTAACAACAGCCACTATTAACATGACTCAGTTTTATGTTCCATGCTTGTCTGTGAGTGCATAAACATATATGTTTTCCCTTTTGTCTTCTTTGCACCACGTTCTCTCACTTCTTTTTGTAATTTCTTATACTTATCACCTCTCACCATATCAGTTCTTTTGAATTTAGATTTTTCTACATGGGATGTTCATCCTAGTTTCAGTTCTGTTCTCCTTTTTTGGCATTTTTTTGTAAATACTACCTCATTGTTCTGTATACTGTATTTCTCAGTCACAGGGGAGGAGGATAGTTTTCCAGGTAGTTAGTTATAATTTATGTCAGAAATTCCAGAGTGACTAGTAGAAAACCATAAAGAGATTTTGTTCCAAGCCACAGTGTCCACAGACACAGCCTCTAGGCTTCCCTTGCTTGTCCTCAGAAAGCCTAAAAGTCTTCACCTGCTCAGCCCAAGTTCTTGTCAATATGATCACTTTAATTATAAGGTCAGAATTTTATAAAGAGCTCTTTCACTTTCTACATGTAAAGAGAAAGTAAAAGACACAATACATACTATAGGTACACATCTTTCTCTCATTAAAAATGTGAGAGAAAACGAAAACAAAAGTAAGAGCATGTCCTTAAATGTAGCAGGACAACAAATTGACACAAAGCAAATAGAATTTCCATTTGTTCGGGAGTGAATTTAACAGGTTTTCTCCAGAGCTGTATTTTATTACACCCTCTCTCTTTTTCTGCTCTGTGCTCATTTCTCTTTCTCTTTCTCTCTCTCTGTGTCGGCTTCATAAGGGAACCCTATACTGTAGAATGTGTACTGTTGTATTAAGGTGCTTAAGGCATCCAAGCATTCCAAAAACGTTAAATGCGTTTTCCATCATCCTACCAACATAGAGATGTGACCAAACTATGCCAGTGCAGACTGCATATAATACATCCTGTCACTCTTTTTTTTTTACAAACTACACTCTGATGTGTGCACATTCATTTCATGTGCATAGTACATTTGGCAATCTCTTCTCCATCTGGTTTATTGATTTGATAAGCAGTCATAGATAAATAGATGTTGGTGTCCTAATGTGTAGCTTTTCTATTTGTAAGCAGATGTACAGTGTGTGTCTGCACAAATGTATGTTGGTTGTAACCTAACTAAATGTAATATTATGTTTCTTTGTCTTTCTCTCTTCCTCTTTTACTTTCTTTTCCCCCACCCCACTCACTGTCCACACACACACACACACACACTCTCCCTCATAGTTGTGTACATTATTCGTGTGAAGCCATTGACTGCCAGGAACCCTTAATCCGCAATGCAGAGCTCAAGTGCAGCAGCCTTGGTCGCCACTTCTACAATGGAGATCGCTGCACCATCTCCTGCAACTCTGGATATGTCCTGCAAGTCCACCAGGATGATGACTTCATCAAGAGCCAGGTAAGCACGCTGCTACACTACCACACGCTTAAATGCACACAGGCATTTGAAAAATTCTGTGCACAAAAACACACATATGGACATGTAATTGTGCACATGCAAGCAAAATAATTCCTTCAGCATGTGTGAACCACTGTGCAAACGTGAATTTGTGAATGCACACATAAGTGGGCATTGATTCAGAATCAAGTATACAAATAGCTATAAGAGAGAGGTGCAAACATGCTTTGTCTCTGCTCTCCTCTCTGCATTTGTTTGGTCACCCGCAAAAACTAGGCCTGGCACGGCAAGCCTCTAGGGAGGATGACATCATAAGCATCCAGGTAGATGAGCGCAGCACTGAGGAGTGGAGACGCCCTAGTCTCCTCCTCTCGCTGATATGCACCACATATACAAACATACACACGCACTTTCACACATCCCACATATTCTGTACAAGCACAGACATAATAGTGTTTAGTCTCTTGCTGAGCATGCTGCACCATCACCTCAAACAGTCACTTTGTATCACTACTCCACTGGGACAATGACATCATTGCATAGTGTCTGCTCCTTCTCCCCCTCCCTTACTCCATCCCTGCTCATTTTGCACACATTGAAGTCTCTGTTAAGGCACAAAGGTTTGCTACTGCTCCCACAGAGCAACACTCATTAAATGCTTCCATGATGATAGTACAGACAGATTAATGTACACCACAAGTAAACAAACAAAAAAGGGTAGTTGACACTGTATCTTCAACCTTTTGGATTGAGGCCAAGCTGCTGTAAAGGCTATTTAAATGCTTTATCCTTCTCTGTGACTTTGTAAAGCAGTCTGCAAGACCATCTATTAATGCTCCCTCAGAGAGATGCGAGGTTCATCTAACAAGGTAAATCATAAGTGCATATTTTATTGAAGGAATATAAGAAAAGCATCGGCTCAGAGGGAGATAGAGGAAGAGTTTCACACTTTTGAAGAGAGAGGAAAGATGAATTGTTTTGTGTTATTTGGATAGGACTCTGATCTGTCTGAAAATTTAAATGAAAATAGTTTGACAATACTGAAAGATCCTGTTCTGCTTCACCTATTGTAAGTGAAGTAGAAAAATACAAAGTAAAGTGTACGGATTCCCCATTAATATACCATTTATTAGCCATACCAACTTGCCCTACCGTTTATGATTTTTATTATATTCATATAAGGGAGCACCCTAATGTCACCTGAGATAATACATTATCCATCATTTCTAATTGGTGGGTCAGAGCTTAGTGTCACTGGTTGCAAAAAAAAATTAGATTTTAACCTTTAAAAAAAATGCCCAAAGATGTTTTTATTTTATAAAGCATCATTGTTGGTTGTGGCTCATGAAAAACACTGATTTTGAACCCAATTCTACTACTAATGTTGGTTTTCACCTTTTTGTGCAAAAGAGTTGTGAAGAAGCATCATTCCGTTTAGCTTCACCTACATATTCTTAGCGAGCCTTTAGGCGAAACGTAGTTGAATGAGAGTAAAAGTTGTGATTTATAATCCTAGTTCATAAAACACATACAGGATTCTTTAACGCTGTTATGATCCTTAAGACTTCATTCTTCCTCTTTGGGCAGGCATATGAATACAACCATCAGTGAAGAGTGGTCAAACTTGAAGAGCCCGTGCAATGCTCCATTTCACTAATAGAATACATATTTAAATTTCCATTAATGCTAAACCTTAATTCTTCCCCTTAAAACCTATCAGCTAGTGGTTTGTAACATAAGTAGTTCTGAAATCCACTCAATATAAACTGATGTGGCTATCGTAAAAAAAAAAAAACACCCCCCAAGACTTTTACATACTGAGAAGTATTATCAGATTCTCAGTAACACCAAGCCGCATGATGCTGTTCTAAACATATTCTAGCAGAGAGTTTGTATATTCCAGGAGGCAAATAAAACTTCTTATAAGTAAAGAAGATTTTTTTTCCCTCTGAAACTGTTTTGTAAAGGGCTTTTCCCTGAAGACTACTGGGTAATAAATTCTACTTAAGTCCGCCACTTAGCAATACTATAGTAAGTCTTTTTATAAACAGACAACTTTGTACTTTTACTATAATTTTTGCATGTGTTTGTGTGCCATCCACACTAAGGCAAACCCCTAAGAAGAGGGAAGACACTGTCAAATCAACCTTCTCCTGGTCTGTCTGGCTTGAATTAGGCAGAGTTGCCAAAGGTTGTTAAAATTGCTACTGGAAGAGAAGTAGTCAGCTGTAAATTTTTTAAAGGAAGGAAAATTCCCACACATGTACACACATAGTAGTACACACAAGGGCACAACCCTATATACTCTTACACACTTGGGGATACATGCATGATTAAATGCAAAAACAATTCCTTGCAGATGTACGCAAATGTAAATGTGTTTCTGTGTGTGTTTGCATTTGGATACACATGACAACAGTTTCACGCAAACACTTTTGAATAGCCAAAACTTTACTTAATACACAAATACATCATTTCACAAACTTACTAAGCATTACATTTGCACACATAGCTACTTCCACATTTCTTCCATGGAGACTTTGTTCCCAGTCTTCCAACATGATTGACTCATTCAACTCTACACCCAGTTATTTTTCAACAGGCAGTCACATGTGATGCATATGTTACTTTGTTGGATATCCAAATATGAAATGAGCTTATTTATTTGGAAGTAACACGATACTGTTGTGCAGTATCATATAATAGGATCAAGATGAAAGATAGAAATACACGGGAAGAGAGAGAGTTATGAAACAATAGATACGTAATGCTAACTGGGTCCAGCTTGTGTGGCCTTAAAGTTTGGCCCTGCTTTAAAAGGATGTGCATAATTAAAGTCAACCAAGAAAGGGGTAGAATGTAATTCATGTTAAAAACACAGGTTTCCTTTTTTTGTTCTCAAAAGGAAAAGTCAAAATGATTGAGCTCTCATAGCATTGTTGTGAGATTTCTTGGCACCATTATCAAATTGAGAATTCCTGTTGCGTTACATGGTGCTATTTAATGGGAGAGGATGAAACTAGTTGAGGTTTGGACGATGCAGTGGCTCCCCATTTTGGTCTCATCTCTGCAAATATTATACAACAAGCCAAATAATTTACAGGAATCAGAGCAATTTCTAATAGGAAATAAACCTAAAATTGGAACTTTTTTGTGGTAGAAGAAATGTCAGGAACACAAGTTTGCCATTGTCAGATGTAATGTTTTGGAAACCCACTGTTTGCCCTGTCTGTCTCCAAGAGTGCACGTAACAGTAAATATTGTGTCCTTAATGCTAGAGAGATTGTCTCTGGTATAGAGAAGATTGTGCAGTGTTCCCCTCACTTCTCATCATTCTTGATCAGGAATGGTCAAACATCAATATGTGCACAGAGTGTATAAACACAGAGCTCACACAAGCGCACACATACATACACACGCACACGATTAATGCAAAACATGTGGCCTTTGCAAGTCTCAGTAAGACCTTGCTAGGTCATACCTCCTTCAGCAGTAACCTGAATGGCTGCTGTTTTTAATCAAAGGCTATTCTTCCAGCTAGGTCCACAAAGAGAATGGAAGCAATATTAATCAACTATATTAGGCCTAATATTATGCTAAAGACTTGAGCTTGTTTTCGTTTGTCAAATTAAGGTGGTGTTACG
Organism: Microctenopoma steveboyesi; assembly: GCA_032359275.1. Lineage (NCBI taxonomy): Eukaryota > Metazoa > Chordata > Actinopteri > Anabantiformes > Anabantidae > Microctenopoma > Microctenopoma steveboyesi. The sequence continues at coordinate 6,796,539 of JAUMHF010000004.1, read as the reverse complement.
AGTGTTGGGTTTGACTCCAGAGTCAATTTCGTGTGGATTGTGCATGTTCTTCTCGTGTGGATTTCCTCTGGGTTCTCCAGTTTCCTCCCACATTCCAATAACAGACCCAATTGCACAAATTGGTTTTGAGAACTACTGGAAGAACAAGCAGGAGGAATTGTTAAAGTTGTTTTTTTTCTGTTGACGGGCAACTAAATTGTTACCAATCACCATGCAATCAAACATAGTTAATGAAATATCAATATTTGTGTGACATACGCCTCCTTTTCCCTCTATTTTCTTTGACTGATTGAATGACACTATGTTTTTTTGGGGGGGGGGGGGGTTCAAAACTATATGTCAAAAACATCTCAGTTAATATAAACACTTTTCTTAGTATCACGAGTGCACACGCGTGTGGTTTTCCAGTTGAGGAAGAATCCATGTGTGTGTTTCCCAGAAGTTGTCACAGTGCCACTGAAGTCAATCTGTTTTGTGTTAGAGCTGATTGTGCAGTTGTTGGATATCAGTTGTCTGAGTGACATGACTTGACCTTACAAATGCTATCAGCAGATACGCGAGCTGCTGAGTAGCCTGTGAGGCTTACTGACATACAGTACACTAAGTCTGATCGGGCTTTGTTGAATTACATGCTGATTGGAGACTTGTTGGTGTGAGTGCTGAATCGCTGTAGTCATTTTTGTGGGGTAAACATTTATAGGACATGTGTGGGAAATCAATCTGTCACACCAATGTGCAAATGAACGCTTGTGTCTCTATCTGACGCTGCCTTTTTATTCTGTCTTTTTCTCCAGTCTGACTCGTCGGTGATTATAACCTGTGCAAATGGGAAGTGGAACAAACAGGTGTCATGTGAGCCTGTTGACTGTGGTTTGCCTGACAAATACCATGTTCATCCTGCTCATTTTAACTTCCCAGAGGGCACTACCTATGGCAAAAAGAGCACATTTCAGTGTCGAGAACCTGCCCAGCTCGTAGGTGAGATGTGTGGTTGGATGTTTTTGTCACTCAAATGTCCGCAGCAAACTAGTTCAACTGGTTTGATTCTATTTTCCACTTTTTTATTTTAACCAATTGTTTTGTGTTTTACCTTGATGAATTATTTTCTTCTTGTTGACCTCAGGTACAAATAACACTCTTACCTGCCTAGAAGACGGACTGTGGTCTTTCCCTGAGGCCCTCTGTGAGCTCCGATGCCCGGCCCCCCCTCCTGTGCCTAATGCTGTGTTGCAAACTAAGCGCTGCAACGAGACCGGCCTCAAAGTGGGCACGCTCTGCAAGTACAAGTGCAAGCCAGGCTACCATGTCACTAACAAACCCAAGAGGTAAAAAAAATAATACTGACTTCTTTTGCTTCTTTATGTGAAAGTTTGCAATTTAAGTTGCACTAATTATGTCCTTTCCCTTTAGGCGTGCATTTAAACGCCAGTGCACAGAGGATGGCAGTTGGCTAGAGGGGGCATGTGAACCAGTGACTTGTGATCCGCCTCCTCCCATCTTCCATGGGTCTTATCATTGTACCGATGGCTTCCGCTTTGACAGTGTCTGCAAACTCAACTGCTCTGATCCCGCTGGTAAAACTGCTATCACCGCCACAGGAGGCTCTGCCCTTACGGTGAGGCCGCTGCACGCGCCATGCAAGCAGGTCTGTCCATCACTTTCCTCCCTTTCTGTGTCTATATTTTTGTCTTCTTTTTGTCATGTAAATACAATGTCGATATTCCCTTTTTTCTTTCTCTGTTCTTCACATCCTTTCAGTTTTCATCATGTTCGAGCGCAACATGAAAATGAAGATAATCTATTAGTAGTTTATTTCTAAAATATTTTAATCAGTATAAACCTAAAGGTCCTTCTCGTGGTTTTTCTGATTCCTTTTACTCTGGCCTCATTGTCTGACTGCTTGTCTCTGGATGCCTGTTTCTCTCCCTGTCTCCCTTAGCCCTACTCAATTTGACGCCATGCTAATTAGATTGCTATTGATTTCCAGAATAGTCCTGCTGCCACAGACTTTTGAAATGTATACACCTTTTAATCTGTTCTGCCGCTCAGGCGTTGTGGGTTGGATGCCTGATAAAAATTGGATTGTATTTCCCCTTTTGCAACACGATGCCATCTTGATGTCCTTGGTCTGCTTGTGTTTGTGTGTCACTGTGTGTGTATAATTGTTTATCCGTCAATGTCTGTGTTACTTTCAGGGTGTGGGGTCAAACGCAATCCGCTGCAGGAAAGATGGAAACTGGACAGGATCATTCCGCCTATGCCCACACAGTAAAGGCCAGTGTTCTTTGCCTCAAAACCTCCATTACAGCCTGCAGTACTCATGCAAGCGAGGACACGGAATAGGTTTGTATGCACAAATTTACTATTATGCAATACCAATTCATATAAATTCAAATACCAATACCTTTATGTGAATACAATCTGCCGTTGTTTGCACACACAGCTTTTGTTAAACGTGCAATTATTCTTTATTGTTCGTGTTACTCTTTTATTTTGAGTGTGTGCTATTTACAGTGATTTGAATTTGTTCTTAATGAGAGTCAACTAAATGTCTGAACCACAGTTATGTAACCAAGCACGTAAAGTATCACACAATGTCACAAATGGTTATTTGAAAGTGAAGGGGGGAAGGGGTAAAGATATATAATTAGGAAGTTCTTTAATGTGTGGTTTGTGCATACTTTTATTGTTTTGGTTTTCCATCTCTCCCAACGTGTGCACGCAAAGGCGAGGAGTGTGAGCTGATGTGCAGAGAGAGTAACAATGACGTGGTGATCCTGCCCAGCAACATGACAGCTGAAGGTGTACTTAAAGAACACTGGAGGAACCCGCACAAAGTCAAAGTACGTTGGTCTGCGTGTTCGTGTCTGCCTCCCAGTTCTGACAGACGCACTTCACAAAGTTCTGTGATCCACAACTGCCCAGTAGGGAATTTCACATATAGTGTCTACATCCTGGCTCTATTAGACACAATGTAAAATCCAAGCATGTGCTGGTCTTTTATGCCCAGGGCCATGCCAGTGTTTGCCTTAGATGCATGGCAACCCCATAACATGTGTATTTTAGCTTTAATTAGAAGTGTCCAAACATGTTGCTGCCCTCTTGCTTCTCAGTCCTTAGTATCACATTCTGACTATGGTCTGGAAAGAAGAACATTCCCCAAAGCATCATAGGATTTAAGTGTGCACAATTGTGGCATTTGGTAAAACAAAACATGCATCTACTGAATTCACCTGAGGTCCTCACTACCACTCTAGCCAAGTTGTAAAACCTTACTAATTGACTGGTCATCACTAATCACCGTAATTTTCTGAAATAGAGCTTTGATTCTCATTAGTCAATGGCCTCATTATACCCCACAGCTGCTCACTATATTGAGTAAGCACTGTTTGCCTAAACTGCCAGATAGCAAAACACAGAGATCAGAGGTTATGTTGGAGGAGGTCATTAGACACAGGACTGTACACCTTGTCCCTACTGGGGGTGCCGCTCACACAGCAATTCTGTGTTTTAGGATTTGTTTAAAGCTTGTGAGGGGGAACAGGAGGTGGGGGCAGCAGTGTGTGTTGTAGGTCAAGATTACTGGACTACACATAATCAGATTTTACACGCCACTTTAAAGTCCATTAATGTCAGCAGTGTGCAACTTATTTTAAGTGTTTCAGTCAACGTAATGCCCTTTCAGCTGTAGAGTCAGAGAAGGATCTTACTAAGTTGCATCTAGTTTTGTAACTAGAGAAGGAGAAAAGACAAACCACGGCTGAGTAAAAGAACACATTGTATTTCTCACTGTATTTTTTTCCTACAACTCCTTTTGTTTTTGTTTCAGAGTCACACTAAGTCAGCAGCTTTTTGCAGTGGTTATTGGGAGAGGGGGGGTTGGTTGGACCACATGGACATGAAATGATCTGTTTTTCATGGATTTATGTAATTGATATGATTTACTCAGTGGCAATTCGAGACTAGAGCCTGTGCTATTGGGGGCAGTGGATAGCTTAAGAGAAATTAGAGAAGTGAGTGTGAGGCACCAAGGCTAAAAGGCTGGAGAAAGTGCCCATTTTAACAAGTCCAATTTTTCTCCTGGACCAATGACTCTCAGATGGTCTTCACAGCAATTTAATCAGAAATATACTAACAGTAATAATGTCCAAAAACTAAATGCTAAACAGATGGAACTACATTTTGTTGAAAGGCACATTTCTGTTTTTTATTTTATTTACAGGCTGATACACTAGTATTTATTCCAATGTCAAAAGCAAGAGGATCTTCTGTGAGCCATAGTGAGCCATATTGCTCATTTTATTCTAGCAGCAGTAGTAGTTGCAATACATTTCCAAAGGCTTAACAGAGCAGACACATATACTGTACCTGAGACATTAGAAACAAAAGATGCAAAGGTCCTGCTGCTTGTTTGTTAAAAGACACGAAGAAACAAAAATAAATAAAATATTGCAGTGGCTAACAGGTATATTAACAACGGGATTGTACAAAGTGTCATAACAAATAACAAAAAACAAAAAAAAATCATGTCCTCAAATGCACTTTCTAGTTCTACTTTGCTGAGTTGGAGGTTAATGTTGCCACTGTAATAAGTGATGTTGATTTATTGCTTTTAAACGAGTCGTGTTTCGGTTCTTGGTGTGACCCACTTAAAATTCTCTCCTGCTTCCCTACCTCTACTTCCTTTTATTCTTTTTCCCGTCCCTCGTCATCTAACAATTCTCTGCCCCCAGCACCCTCCTCCCCTTTATCAGCAAAATTACCCTTTCGGGCTTGCTGTGGAATTAGTCATTTTCTATGTGACATGACCTCATCTGTGGTGGCGCTGAGATAGGGATCTATTTTTATGTGGTATCAGCGCCCCAGGGAGGCTTCAGAGGGTGAGGATCCCATACATAGTGAGGGGTGAGGCCAGGCCACGATCATGGATTATCATGATTTACGGCCTTGCTGAGAGAGGAAAAAAGAGTGAAAGAGAAAATGAGAGAGGGGAGGAGAAGGAGTTTCTGGATGACATCATCATAGCAGAAGAAAAAAGAGAAAGAGAATAAAAGTACAGTAGTTGCAAAAAGTTTCAAGTGGAAGACCAAACATTGTCCTTATAATTGCGCCACATAGGTCCATAACCATCATAGTTCCCACACCTGAATACACAAGTGCACATACAGGCCAGACGTACTTGCATTCTGCTATGCAGTACTACATCAAGGTAGTAGAACCGTTTCTCCCACCACCCACAGTTGTCCTCAGATGCAATGTTGTTCATTCTCTCCACCTTCAACCCCCCCATCTTTCTTTTTTGCATTGATTTGCTGACAGCACTGAAATGAAAAATACCTTAGTTTGCAGCAAAACAAGAAAAGCACATCAACTTTTTAGATATTGGGACACGGGGGTCTGAGAAATGGACCATCTAAGGTCAACCTGCTTTGCTGTGGACGGCACTTTTGATCATGGACACTACTATCCAAGTCTGGAGACACATTTATGCTGTAAACAAAACACCTTGCTGCTTTGTGGCTTGAGTAGACTCTTGTATATCTAACTTTACTTTACTTTACTTTACTTTGCTTGGCAGACGCTTTTATCCAAAGCGACTTACAGGGAGCTAGCGCTGAGTGTCTGGCTCAGGGACACACCTGGTAGGAGATGAATTAAGAGTCAGACGGGATTCGAACCTACGACCTCCTACATCCCAGTCTGACGCCTAACCCATTGAGCTACCAGGCCGCTGGTAGCTCAATGGGTAACTCCCCCTACACACTTTATGCCAGCCAGCACAGCCACATGACGTGCACAGTATGCGTTCCTGTGTATCTTCTACAACTGTAAATGCATTTGTACCTCCAGGTACACGTTTTATACACAGTGCTACCTAACTTCCCTTGAATACAAATGTTTTCTGTTGCATCTTAGTCAAGCACAGCAGGGAAACAGGATGGGATTCCACAAATTCTATGAGCATAGCTTAGAACATGGTGGTCCTTACCTCCATGTCTCTCTCTCTCCCTCTCTCTCAACTTTCTGCCATGAGTTAGTTATAAAAAAATCAGAAAAGTGATATCTTGTCAAATTCAAATTCTTTGTTCTGGGTGGAAAAAAGTCACTGTAAATCAAACAGGGCGTTATAATGAAAGCTTCCACGTGTAGCACATGAGCCGTGTTGAAAACCTCTATGCTCCGTCTCAAATGTGTGTCTGTCTAGTGAGTAGGTTGTATGCAGTTAAAGGAATACATTCTCGAAAAAGATGCTTATTTACTCCACATAAGAACAATAAAAAAGGCACACCAAACAATATTTCTCTAGCCTCACCCCAACGTTCATCTTATTTACAGAGTATAGTCTGTACAATGGGACTGAAGTGGTATCCACACCCAGAACTGCTCCACTGCATCAAGGGATGCGAGGTAAGTGATAGTTTCATTTAACAAATAAGATTAAAATGTTCGCTAGATATTTAAAATATGAAGTGTTATTTGTTGTTCATACAGACAAGCGATTAGCAGATGTGCAAGTAAACTGTACTAGTAATAGTTTTTGTTGTGGACAGCCACCTGCATAGGCAGCTCTACAGCTGCTTTATCAAGCTACGTGGAATAATTCCACTCCACTCCACTCCACATGGAAGAATGATATCATCCACTGAGTTTGGGCCAATGGATAACCTGATTGGTAAACCAAGTGGAGAGGGTGGGGCCAACTCAATAAATCACCTTGCTGGAGTGTTTGGTGCAGCAAATGTGGTGCTTGATTTACGGGTCTAGCCCAATAAGGTCTTAAAAAGTCACACTGAAAAATGAAGGAAATTTAATGTATTGGCTTCATCAGCAAATTCATTGAGATATTTCAAAGCGTTAGCCAAAGCTACAATTAAAACAAAACTATTTTTTTAGTAATCCATCCTTTATCCAACTATCCAACTATCTCTCTCTCTGTCTGTCGCTAAAGCAGCCTTTCATGGGAGACAACTATTGTGATGCGGTCAACAACAGGGCCTTCTGTAACTATGATGGAGGGGACTGCTGCCAATCCACTGTCAAGACCAAGAAGGTTTGTGGAACACTTGCATCTCAGAATAAACCTCACCCCTCCGGGAAAGAGATGATGTTGGATTTAGTTCTGGTCACGCTGATCAACAATCAATGTTTGCTCCACAACTTTGGAGTTACACATCATGTGGGCATTTTTTCTTTTCCCAGTGACTTGCCCACTTTGACTCCCTTACATTCTCACCACTGTGCGTCCAGTCAAGTTTGCCTGTTGCCTTTATCACGTTTCGACGTTTACACATAATCATTTCAACTTAGAAGAGGCAAGAACTAAATATACTGTCGGAGACTGCTGTACCGCTTGGAACATCTCTAAACAGAATCTTCTTTTGCTTTGTGTCCAACCTTATATCACTGGTAGACAGATTGTTGATTCAACATCCAAGAGAGTGGGAGTTTTTAGACTTCATCAATAGTCTCTTCTTTTCTGTGGTATTCTGTTTCTAATGAGTAAAACATCTATATTTGTTTTTGTGCCTCTATTCAAACCTCTACCCAAAAAATCAGAGTAATTCTTATCTAAGTAATTTGTTACAGTGTAAAGGTCATGCTATAACATAGAAACATCATTTAATTTAAAAAGTAATTGTACTGTGTCAAAAAGTCATATAGGTAACTCTCTTAATTTAAGGAGGTGTCATTCTATCCATCTGCTGGCAGGAGATCTGGTTCAAAGTGTGCTGTAGCTCCTGTGCTGCAGCATCTGCTTCTGTGGCCTAGCGTTTTTTTTTTTTTGAATCGGGTGACGGACTCCTGGCATATCCATCTGTATGTCTGGCAGGATTTATACTGCAGTCTGTATGTCTCACTGCCTATGTCAGTAAGTCTAACAGGAGAGATTCTTCATTTCCTCTTCGGGGAAAAGGACGTACAAGGCACCTCTCACTTGTACAGTGGACATTCTCAAGTACAATCAAAGTTACCACGACTGCTTTCAGTCCAACTTTACAGAAAGCTTCATGGACATTTGAGGACAGAAATAACCATGTTTCTTGCTCAGCCTTTTATTTTTTGTTTTTAAATGGCCACATAGACATCATTTTTTTAAAGGCTGAATATCTGTCTATCTTTCCCAAAATACACCATAGTATTTTCTAGTAACATGTAGTAGAGCTAATAAAACACCAAGGCCCCATTTTAAAGGTCCGTTCATGGTTCCTGCCTGCACCCGGACAGATGCAAACTTATACTAGCTACTATGCTTCTATTCATACTACAACTGGGTCCACCCACTTTTCCCACACACAGTGCCACCCTATAAAACATGATAGTGATGGTAAAAACAACCGTACAAAAACAGTGTCAAGGATGTCAAAATAACACAGTGATGCAGTGTGTTCAGTTTACTTATCCGATGCAGGCACATTCAACATGGACACAGAGTCCGCTCTGATCTTCACAGGCATGTCACGCATCCCCTTCCCGGCGGTATTCACTTTACATGGGTGGCAAGCTCTGTGATGGTCCATTGGCATATAGTAGATCACAAAAAAATAACATTTTAACATTTCAGGCTTTTGTGGTCTAATAATCACATCGCTGACATCACAATTGCATTTAGATTAATCATGCATCACTAAGTTGGTGTTAGAAATATATAATAGCTCTCCTGTACTACAGCAAACAAAAGGCGGATTTGTGCAGCATCAGAAATCACTTTTATTATGATTTTATTTATTTATTATGTTTAATAGATTAATAGATGTCTATTAAATGTAGTTTCTGGCACACTTGGGTTTGAGAAAAACTACTGTTCATATATTTCATTTTAGTGTGCCACTTGTCTGTGTATAGTACATAACATATGTCTCTATGATATTTTTTGTGGGTTTATGGTTTTTTTGTGTCTCTTATTTTTAACTGTAGTATTAGATTTAAGGTATTGTATCCAATACCAGGAATGTCGGTTAGCAGCCAGCTGGGAAGTGACCTCACTCCTCTAGTGCTGCTGTTGATTGACACTATCTCATCTCGACATCTGCTGGCCCTAATCCAGTGCAGGGGCTCAGCCAGCACTTGCATAACTCACTTTTACTGACAGACCCAAATGGGAGGATAGACTCCATGGAAAAACTGTAGCCACAGTAGGTGAAACTGGGTGAGAGGAGAGCAGGCCATGGGCGATGTTATAGAAAGTAGTATGTTGTACAATAACGGGATATATACCGTATAGTCGCAACATCCTACGGTGAGCTTTGATGTTAAGATTAAAAAGGAAAATCAGCGAACCACCTTTTTGATTGACAAGCCACCTGTGTGCTCAATTGGACTTTAATTTAGCTCAGGTGCTCTAGAATTTTCCAGCCAAGGCTGCTGCATACCAACGGTCAGGAGTATTATCTGTAAAACAGGTGTTGTCAGGTCACTGAAGCATTAGCTGGAATTACCCAATGAATGCATGGTAGTAACTAATGTCATGATCAAAGATGGATTGGGTGATGTGGCGTTATATTCTTAGGGCTGCTGCAATATGATACAGTAAATAGATCACCTGGGTGCACAGACACCGGGCTGTTTGTCCAATTTCAACTTGGAGGAATTTTGCCCTGGCGTTATTTACAGAAAACAGTCTGGCTGCTGTTTTCCACTAGCAGGTCCCCTGGAAACTATTTGGAAAGATACGAAAAATTACTCTGAAATAACCCGTCATAATTTGATTTATCAGCTGCCAAAAGCAAAGGGGGAAAGTTACTATGAACAATAGAAAGGAAACACTAAGGCATCAACTTGATATTGAAATTGATACAGAGGAACAGAGGGAAGCCAGATGTTAGATATAATCCCTTTTGCTTGTTAGCCCATTACCTAATTGATACTGCTTGCTTGAATGTTGGTTTATGCTTTGGCTAATATAAACATACCTCTGTTGCATGAAAGTCAAATTAACATGAATGTTGTCTTTAAATTATGCTGACGACCTTCATGAGAACTTCAATTTTTTAAAATTTTCTCATTATTTTTTACTACTCTTTTGCCATTATTGTATTGGCACATGCATTTGGATTTAGTAGTTTATTCCTCCTAGGCAGAGCTTATTCTTACAGTCAGTTAAAACAAAAACAGCATTTTTTCACCTGATTCTGATTTTCTTCAAACAGAACATATGTGTGGCAGGTGATCAAGGACAAAGCTGCATAAAAACTCTAGAAACAAAACAAAATGACATAGAGTCCAGTTCTTTCACAAAAAGAAGAAACACTTCTGCACATTACTAAATATGTTATTATTTTAAAAATTCAATTGTATATAAATTAAATTTTAGGAATGAATGCCGTTTGCAGTCGGATTATTCTGCAAAAGTCATCATAAATAATAATATGAATGAATAATATGAAATTGAATGTATGTTGAATATTTTTCTGCCTCCATACGCAGCTTCTCTGTATCACTCAGGAATGTTGTGTCCTATAGGAAGAAAAACACATACATGTACCTTCACAACACACACACACACACACACACACACATTTTTGCACATCTAGAACTGCAAATGTTTTGTTATCTTGGACGTTATAGCAGACAATTCTGTGAAAGACTGAAGAAAAGAAAAAAAACACATACCGATCCCCCTCCCCATTCTCACACACTCTCACACGGTGAGTTTACGTGGTCGACACTGTCATTCAGTTATTTTCCTCTCTCATTCACAATCTTTCTTACAGTCTCTCACTCACTCTCTCTCACACACGCACACACACACAAACATACTGCACATAACCATACACAACAGCTCCCAGATGAGTCAGTGACTCAGTGTTGTTGTTTCCAACACATCTCGTGACAACAATTGCATGACCCCATCCGTACAACCACACGCAGGCATTCTCACAGAATCAGTCACAATACAAACACCACTTAAATAAGATGCTAACTGGACATCACATTCACTTAAATGTTGATAGATGCTACCTAATTAATTATCAAGCTTTTAATATTCAGCAGCATTAAACATAATGCAGCTCAGTGGACGCTTTAACTTGTGGGGAGGGTAATAATATGGATGAGTCTTCACTCCCAAAACTCCCACTCCTTGAACACAATTCTCTGTCAACACAACGCTCTCTTCTCATGAAGCATACCCTGTTGCTGAGACACAAACTTAACGGTAACAGATGAACTTTGGTTCCGCTATCAAATAAATTTTCATCACACAAAAAGGTTTTATTTATTAGCACAAATGTGTCACATATTTATCAGATTATTACAAAGGAGGCAGGAATAACAAACCAAAGCTCTGATTTTAAGACAGTCAGCCAGGACTTCTTCTAATACCAGTTTCTGGGAAAAGGTTCAGTGTAATTTCCCCCTTTATCTTGTGTTAGTTATGTCCAGCTGAGGTCCAGAAACTTTAATTGTTTCCTGTGGAGTTCTTCTGTGTAACGGTTTAGCTTCTGAATTAGCTTTCTCCATAACAAAAAAACTGCTCCTCCAACTGACTGTAAACAGTAGCAGTAACGTTGGTTGTTTTGGACGTATGGGATGCCTGCGGACAAGTTTGGAAACCACTGGTCTATGGTAAGGTTTTTTGCGCCCCAGAAGAACAGGAAATGCATCACACAACTTTGGTAAACAAAAGAGGTTTTGGAACTAAAACTGAATGCAACTTATACACCATACTCACAGCCAGTATAACGTATAGATTATTTATTTAAATGATAATAATTTAATGTAGTTCCTATCTTCTTCTTCTTCTACATGGGAGACTGGTGGGGCAGCGCCCTCTAACGATGGGCCGCCACTGCTCAGAAGCTACTTAAATAGAGAAAAACAGCAGCATCGTTAAGTTGAGCTGTTACTTTTATTCCCCTTTCTCGCAAATGCTGCTCCCTTTTATTTTGGTAGTGATTTATGCATTAAAAAGTTCTGGATGACTTGCTGTGTATTATTCCACCCCAGGAACTTTGAAGGTGCGATGACTGGCTGCACGTAGGGTCACCACAGGATCTCCCCTTAATAGTTGCAAGCTGTTGGATTGGATGGATTTGGAGAAGCAGGGAGGATAGGAGGCAGGGGTATGAAGCATGCCTTTCTGAGGGTTGTCTGTGCAAGACCTTTTTGTAGGAATTCCTTTCTGGGATGCTGGAAGAAGTATGGAGAGAGCACCGATAATATAGTTATAGAACATGGCCTCTCTTAAAATTCAAATTCAGCCTCTTACGCTTCTCTGTCTGCCTTCTGTGGCGGGGTCTTGGATAAGTAATGAGATCTCTTTCAGCTCCTCACCCTTGTTTACAGTTCTCAGTCTGGCACAAGAATGCTCGATACGTGACTTACTATGTGGCACAACTGATGCTTGTGTCTAAGCAGTTGATCCGTCATAGGCACTGTTGACCACTAAGCTCTCCTTCTGTGTTGTGTGACTCATATAGAATGAGTGTAGAGTAAGTGATTTTCTGTCTTTGGAAATGTAATTTCGGTCCGTTGTGGTGAAAAGAGAGCTGAGTCAAAAGGCGAGGCTCTCGATTTCCCACTCGATCTACGTTCCTACCCTCACCTATGGTCATGAGCTCTTGGTAGTGACCGAAAGAACGAGATCGCGGATACAAGCGGCCGAAATGAGTTTCCTCCGAAGGGTAGCTGGACTCTCCCTTAGAGATAGGGTGAGAAGTTCGGTCATCCGGGAGAGACTCGGAGTAGAGTCGCTGCTCCTGCA
>JAUMHF010000004.1:6680090-6779340 GCA_032359275.1 Microctenopoma steveboyesi | reverse complement strand
TATATGACAGTCTAATGTTTATCAGTAAATTACAGAAAATAATGAACTTTATCACAATATGCTAATTTTTTGAGAAGACCTGTATATACATTGACCACGACTTAAAGAATGTCATCAATAACACCTCACATCGGGTTGGGGTGATTTTAGTTTCAGTTTGAACTTTTCCCTCATGGCGCTTGATGATAAACTGTTACCTCAAGCACACATTTAAAACATTGAAACTGAAAATAAAATGACCCCAGCCCTGGTCAGAATGTAGTCAGGACTCTGTGGCTTTTTTGATCGCACAGAACTGCACAGCACAGTCATAAGACTACAGAAAAAAACAGCTGGATAGGCCATTGCTCTCAGTGAAAATGAGAATAGGTGGAGGGAGACTACATTGGACACGAGTGCAGGAATGCATACACACATCTCATTTATTCTCTCCCATGTTAGTGGTTATTGACATTTAGCTGTAGGCCACAATGTTTTATGTAAAAATGACATTTGGATGTATATGTTGATGCAGCATTTGAAGTTACAATATGATCACATGTCCCTCAGAATCGCTGCTAGGTCTGGTGTTTGAGTAAATAATTTAACCATAAAATTTGTCTCTGCAGTAAAAAGTGCACTTGATTGTGATCAGTACTTCCCAGTATTTCAAATTTGGGTGTGTCCCCTCCAATTAACTTCATTAGAGTATATGGCTGCTACAATAGCTTTGTGTTTTGTTACCTTTCATTCCAGAAACATATAAACATTCTCAATCACATTTTAAAATGAAGGCTGCTTGGCATATTGGTCCAAATTTTGCTGCTCCTATTTAGCTGCAATCAAAGCCACGATTACAATCAGCATGATTAGAACTTTTCATTTCATTTGAGCCAATGGCACAGTCCCTCTGACTCATACAGGCTGCTAAAGCATTCCAGACCATTCTTATAAGTAGAGAAACATTTGTACACAATGCGTTGTACAAGTGGCAATGTGAGAACTGTTTCATGCCATTTTAAAGCCAATCTTAATGAAGAATTAAGACAATAACATAGCATAGCATGCAGTGAAAGTGAAAAGGTATTATTTTTCACCAAGTACAAAAAAAAAATCAGAAAAATTGTGTAAATAATAAGATGTATGTTCTTGATGGACAGAAGTGTTGAAATGTTTCTAGGTTGTAGTTTTTTTTTATTTTCATGTATTTCACTTTTACAAAATGTCATATTTAATCAGTGTTTGTATTATTGACCTCAGTTACTGCACTTTTTAGTTGCCATATAAGAAGAAAAAGTATATCTTTCAAAAAAATGTTTAGAAGCTGCTATTGTCAGAATGGTGATCTGAAACAAACTGTATGATATACAGTCATTTGACTCCCTGTGTTGCTATTAACTTTCCTGTCATTAGTCTTTTGTTTTATATCCAACACTAGATAACTAGATACTACCCCGAACTGATTTTGTGGTTAACGTTATCAATGAAGTATGAGGTATTGTCATTATAAGCCACATATTTATCTTCCAACATCCACAGAGGCTCCAAATACAAAAACCGGGCCAATGATTTGTGTTTGAAAACACAGTAGGGTTTAGCTCGTCTGCATATTTGTTCATCTTTTGTTTTTCCTCATGTTTGTTTAATGTATTAGCTTTAGGTTAAGGGTGCAAGTTTTGGAAAACATAATAAGATCACATTGGAAGTAAGAAATTCCCGGCAAATAACTCCCAAAAGACTTTTCTGAAACATAAAATGTTGTGAAGGTGTTCTAAAGGCTTTGTCAACTTCAAAGAGTGCATTTAAGACTTTATTTAAAAAAATATATAGCGTTGATAAAAAAAAGACTTAAAAAATCCTTCTTATGTTGATATTATGTAATTATATGTAATAGTAGTATTTCAAATACTGCTGCTTTATATAGAACTGTTGTCAGTGGTGTGAGACTGACCTGTACTCACCACACTATGCCAATGCAGTACTCATCTGCTATTGAGGTCACTGGAAAGGCATTCCAGCTGGTTGAACAGAGGAATCCAATATCTGTCATTAATCTCAATGGATCCGTCCCTTCACTCTATAACTTACCATAACCTGTTTTTGCTCCCACATTCTTTGACTAAATTAGAAATATCCTGCTCAGTGATTACATTTTTCATCAGTTGATGTCTGGATACCAAACAACTGATTGTTCTTACTATCAGAACGTGAGAACTGCGTGTCATTGGAGAAGGTACCCATAAGCCATAGTTAAACAAGATACTGATGGAAGGCGGTATAAGATTGGATGAGGACACCACCTCTCTACTGTAGTCATCACAGGATCCCTTGCTGTACCTCATGCCTGTAATGTTTGCTGCTTCTATATTTTTGGTATTTTAGTGACATTTCTGCGTCTCATAACAATGGTGTAAATAGTAGATCTATTTATTGAGAGTGTTATACTTTTTTTTAAGTTATATTTAATGTCCATGTAAGTTATTTTTACCTTGTTCCTAGAAACAAACAAAGCATCATTGGTTGTGAATCCAAACTTTATTTTTGTCTGTCATCACTTTTTGTTGGGATCACTGATCACTGATCCCTGCTGTCAAGCACTGATCAGATATACAGTACATTTCAAATACACAACCGTAAAAAACTCTCATTGGTCATTAAGTGTAGATGTACAATGCTTGCAGCCACGAGGATTCACCATGTTTAAAAGTTACTGAGTGCAGTGTATCTTTTCCCTTTAAAACCAGAATGTAAAGTTTCTTTGTTCTTTTCATATTTCTTGTTTTTTATTAGCCATATGTACACGGAGATGTGAAAGGAAAAACAAGTATATAATGGTCAATTACATAAATATATAATATAGCAAATAATGTTATGAGAGCCAGCTTTCAGCACAAAGAATATATGTACACAATCGGATGAGGGCAGGAGAAAATGGGCAAGTGGCAAAGAGTGAGATCAACAATAAAGCGTCGTACTAAGGGTCAGAATGCAGCCAAATCGTCACCAGCTAGAGTGTTCTTAGAAGGTGGAAAAGTAGAAAGTGAGTATGGAGAGAGGTAGGAATGGGTGGGCTGCTTTTCCTGGCCTGTCTAGTTATTTGTCCAGGTGTGAAAATGTGTACTCACAGAGGCAGCCCCTGGGCCAGGGGTGGCCAATGCTGACTGGCAACAAGCCGAGGCCAATGAGTCAGAGTTTCTCCAAGGGGTGGCAGCCATTCCTCTCTGGGACTCCCAGTCACCCCTCCCGTCATCTCCACCTCCCCACTCCTCGACACACTGCCTCATCTGTCACTGTCAGGTATGCCTGCACAGGGCGGCCAAGGTCAAGCTGGCCCTGTGAAAATGAGAGAGGATGTTTGCCCAGCTTACAGAGCCTTTTGAAGTTAGGCTGAGGGAACACAGTTCTCCTTCTCCTGCCTATGCTTATCACATAATATAATTTGTAGAGCACTCTTCTATGACAGGCTTTATTACCTCTCCACACTTTCCACCAACAGTCGCTCCTTTGTTTCTAATTTAACACCTGGTTGTTGTATTACTCGTCTAAAAAAGGCAGAAACTTTGCGGTGTCTAGCTCATTACAAAGCCATGGGGAGTGTGAGAAAACGTGTCTGAAGCCGTGATGTTTTTGCTCAGATCAGCGTGGAGAAAAATACTGATGTGCCATCTTGTTATAAGACATTTTCATTGTGTATTGTAACACATGAGTACCAAGTACCTCTCACAGGCCTCTGGTTATAGAATGGTCCACTTATGTCTGTTTCCTAATCCCTCAATATATAAAAAAGGTGAATTGTCCCTTTTTCTAAGTGGGAAGTACAAAAAATGTATTTACATATTAAATGGATATCTAGTGGTATTATTGCAATGTTTCCTACCTGATTGCTCAACAAATATATTTTAAGATGTAAATAATAATATTATAGGATGATTGTATTTGCAACCTATGTACTAACTGTTTGGGAGTAGCTCTTGGATTCATTTTTATCATAACTATTATACAAAGAGATGAACCGTGAAAATGTTGTGCATTGTGTCAAACTATCACCTGCAAGACAGAAAAAATGTAAAAAAAAAAAAAGACCTGTGATGCTTTACTACACCACTCGCTGTCAGCATTTATTTGTTCAGAATGGCTTAGTACAAGCACTGTCGTCAGTTGTCTAAACCATTAATTTATCTATCGAGACATAAATTATTTATTTGTTATTAAAATCATAGTGGTCATTTCAGTGTTTTAGGCATTGAAAGTGATCCTCATAATCAAACGTAACAATTATTTGTATGCATTAAGAAGTTCACTTTCATTTTGTCTGTGCTGACTGGCACCAGCCAGCAGCTTTCATTTCTCCACACACCATACTGTATATTTTTGAGTCTTATCCATATTGCCTTTGTGTTTGCTGAGAATTTCACCAACACTGTAAAGGTAGCCATCAGACTAAGTAGTCCCTCACTCCATCTGATGGCCTCCTCTTTCTTTGGTTCTTACACAGTATGCACTTTTTCAGGCACATATACAACAGAACGGACTTTTATGTTTCAGTCGATGTTTCTCTCTGTTTTCACAGTTGCAATTATATATATTTTTGGTGCTCTGGTACATGGCAAAACATGTCTGATGTGTAGTATATTTTCATAAGGAGGAGTCATAAAGATGAATACCATGTTCATTTTGCTGTCATTTATTGTGTAGAAATAAAACACTGGTTAAAGTGAACGTAAGCTGAGCGAGTGTGCTTTGTTCTTCGACGGTTATATAGTTTTTTGTCATTTTTGAAAACATCCTGTATAAGTCAGTTTGGGTGTTGATGTTGCCTCTAAAGGGTCTCATTCTTTTCTGAAGGTCACTGAAGATTCATAGTGAGCTCTTTCAAAATAAAACAAAATAAGCGCTGAGGTGGTCATAAAAAAAGGAACTCATTCTTTAAGCTCTCATTGATACATTGGCATGGAAATGTGAGTGCTGTTCCTGGCACACCAATGACGTTAATGGCCTAATTTGTGAGAATGAACATCAAGCTACTGATTTTTAAAGTGCAGTTAATGTTGCATGACTGGAAAGAAACTGGATCTGAGCTTAAAGGAATAGTTTGTTGAGGGAGATGGAAAAAGAAAATGCTTCCCAGCAGCTCACATGCAGAGAGGCATAGCCACCTTTAGTTAATGATATAAATTAGAGTAATTCATAGGGGATAGCTGTCTGTTAGTTCAGTGAATGATTTCCCCCTTTTCAGCTCAATGTAAATATTGTTCAACTGGATCATATGAATAGTGTAAAACCTGGGAAAGAACAATGCATTCTACATTTGTGAACATGGGAAATGATTACAGTCATTTTCATCTGTGCTTAATTTTACCATCATGCTAATTAATTCTGATCCAAATATTGCTGTGATATTTTGCAACTTCACAGCAGTGGTTGGTACTCCAGGGACTCTTCTCCGGGGAGGTCTGTCTTAGTTCGCACAGGATATGAGACGTAAGGTCACATCAACTGAGCAAAACCGTGTCATATGAGGTTTGCCCTCTTAATTTTCATTGTTGCCACATAGTGCTGTTGCTGGCTTGACCTCCTTACGCCTACTAAGGGTTTCACTCTATGTCAAACGTAGGCCTAAGTGGAACACGGCATTAAAAATGTGTACAGTTTTTTAAGGTTATCAGGGATGTGTGCCTTATATTACATTATAACTCCCATGTTATATTACATTATAACTCCCATGTCAAGAGAGATTGATAGTTCAAAATGCACTTAAATCTGCAATTTGTTATGTTGCTTAACTTATTTTGTAAATATAAGCAAAGACATTAATTCCATGCTTCTTTCATGTCAAATCAAGATAACCTCACCTTTTACCAAATAATCTGCTAATTTGAGAATCGTCTGTGTTATTTTGCCAAAATCTAAATTTGTCCATAGCTAAAAAATACAAGTATTTTGTGAACGACAACACTGATTTTTCTTCTGTATAAACAAAGTTCCAGTGAACAGAAGATATTATTCTATACACTCCTAATTTTCCATACGAACATGAAGTGCGGTTAAAGCTGACGTAAATGTTTGTGGAATTTGGTCACAAATCACTATATTTGTCTGACACAATTATGATGATCACAGCACTGCAATATCAATATTCATCAGAAACCACAAAACTATTGTGTTTCATTTATCATGGAAATCGGCTGTTTTCCAATACGTCATTTGGGAGACCAAGATTATCCATACCAACAGTTTCATCTAGGTAAACTTTTGACATTATTAGCAATACCAGTTCATAACAGTAATAACTAAATAATTGATAATAACTATCTATATATAGTTACAACTTTCACTTGTTGTGAGGTTCTTTCAACTTTACATTATATAGATGTCTGACTTTAGGGTGTTTCAGTTGGAAGTTTTCAACTGAGATCTCAAAAATTGAATTTCCTAGGTCAAATGGAACACACCATTATGCTCATGATGCCACTGGAGGAGAAGTTAGAGGATCAGTAAGTTTGATCTGTAACCGTGAATATCTGATCGTGTATCACATATCAAATGTCATGGAAGTTGATCCATTGGCTGTTTTGACAGTTCAGACCAAAGCCAAAAAACAGGGAGACATATGGAAAAATATTTACCCTACCAGCTCAATTCAAATATTCAACTATGGCGTGTGGGCATTTTTCATCAGGAGCTGTTTATATGTTATGACAAGGAGATATATGATAAGTTATGATAAGAGGTCATGTTATTTAGAATTTCAAGTTCATATTTCTATACTTTAGATTTAAAAAGTTTAGGATATTAACAAAAATA
The DNA here is from genome assembly GCA_032359275.1 of Microctenopoma steveboyesi. Lineage (NCBI taxonomy): Eukaryota > Metazoa > Chordata > Actinopteri > Anabantiformes > Anabantidae > Microctenopoma > Microctenopoma steveboyesi. Next base: position 6,772,557 of record JAUMHF010000004.1, on the reverse strand, counting down.
GCTTATTTTTATTATATGTGAACTTCATAAAGTACTTCTTTCATCCTTTGTCAGAAATGATTTGTTTTGTTTGATTCCCGGTTCCATTCGATTCCAGGCCAACTACTCAAATGTTCCATGGACAAGGCACTGAACCCTGAACCTTTGGCTTCTTAGGGAGGCAGCCTGTCCATAAGAATTTCTCAAAGGGGACTAATAAAGTATCTATTATTAATAAACGCACTGGGACTAAACATCACAGTGTTCTCCTGTCGGCTCCAGTGGCTACATAAACAAATGTAGCTTTAGCTCCAGTTTTATGTCGTTTTTTATATCATTTGAAATGTAAATTCAGCTATATATGTTTGAACAAGAATCAGATCCAGAATATAAAAGTGGACAAGACAATCTCCTGACTATTACACATTATTAAAAGTAACATTACTGTTAACAGAGGTAATCATCGTCTCTCCTCCCTGTCACTCCTTTGTATTTGTATGCAAATTGTTGGTACGTTGGTAAGGTGCTAGAAATAGATGAAAAGGTTTTAGTAAGACTTTTTTGTCTATAAAAATCTGTTGTCTTAGATTTTCTTATATGTATATATATATATATATATATACACTCTATAGAGTATATAATATACTCTATTGATTCCTTTGAGAATTCGTAACTGGTCTAATCTCACAAGTACAGTTACTCCTGAGCAGAATGTAGAAAAACTTCACTGCCAACCTCAGAGCACGACTGTGTAGAAATTAACATATGTATATGAACTAAGATGTTTGTATGTGTATATATATATATATATATATATATATATAATATACTCTATAGTGTGTGACCTTTGGGAGCCATTTTGCCCATGAGTCCAGGGAAAGAGACACACACTGTTGCATTTGTTTAACATGTTTGGTGTTGTTTAACATGAGCACCTGTCGTCACATCAGTAGTTTCAGTAAAAAAATATGAAAAAGCAAAACATGGCCTCTTTCATGTTTGTGTAGAACAAAATTCCACTTATACAAGTAAACAATATCTGTCTGCATTACTATGAAGTTTTGGATACATGTGTGTGTTCCAACATGTGTTAACACTTTCAGGTTGAAGCAACAACATTCCGTTGTTCAGCTTCTTCCAAAATGATGTAAACACACCACAAAGGGAAAATTCAAGATTAAAGAAAGGAAGTGTAAGAGTGTTTCAATTCAGTTAAATAATACCTTTAAATTAATTAGCTTGAGTAAAATAACGGAAAATAGAAAACAATAATAGATACTTTACTGATCCCCTTGGGGAAATTAACCCTGTGAGGTGCCAAGGGTCATTGGTGTCCTGTCCAAAGCCACCTCAACGTGTAGCCTGCTGGGAATCAAATCGCTCACCTCTGAGTTTTAAGACGGCTGCTCTAACCATTGAGCTACCATGCCACTTAACAGAAAAATCGCGGGGGTTACGGTGTAACCCCGGTTCTCTGAGTGGAGAGACAGTCTTGAATGAAAGAGAACCATAAATACATGATGAAACCACTGTACGTGTAACAATTTGCAGTGCCTTAGAGTTGAGAGAATTTGTTGTGGGCATGTAAACTATTTTGCCACTTGTCAATAATCGTATAAATGTTTCACATGTTCAAGGATGAATGATATTTCCACCTAAATTAATTTAATGTGATTATTGGTAATATATAATACATTATTTACAATGAAATAATAGCCTACTGATTTTATATACAGTTTTAATATTTCACATTCTTCAAAAAAAAGACAATCAAAGCGACATAATACAGATGTCTTCTTTTACAATTTAAAATATACAATGTAATAATTTATTGTAACAATATAACATGAGATGAAAATATTGAAAAAGGCATTGTTTATCATCATTAAAACAATATCCATGGCTTTAAAGATATGACATTGGGCTCAAAAGTAGGGTGGATTTTGAAAGACCATGAATGATCCCTATACAATCATTGACTCTTCACTTTACAGCTGGTTCAACACAAACTGTTTGGCCACTGGAAAGTGTTTGTCAGAACGAATATATCATGTTCTTATAATACATCTGACTGCATAAAGTATGAGCAAATAACTTCTACTGTGAGGGAGCGACTTTCTAAAGATGCACTCAGTTAGCATTAACATCTGAGTTTGAATAACCCATGTGATAATAAGGTTAGCATATAGTCATGTGTAATACTGCTTTGATATTTGTGTATTACAGTAGATCTAATTTGCTAAACTTGTCCTTAATGGCTTTTTCAATGATGAAAAATGTCACCAATGAAAAACATTCCACCAATATACAGTAACCTATTCAATTACAAGCATATAAAGAAAAATATAGAATCGAAATTTTTTTTTTATTTGCCAATTGTTATTATGTAATTTAATGTAAGTATTTAAAGACTTTAGTGTGGAAATAGTATTGTCCTGGGTGCATAACAAATCTCTGTTCAGGTCAATTTATAGTTATAAAATTACTATTTTTCCAATAGCATTGATTTTGGTTACAGCAATGCTAAAAAAGGAGGTGACAGAGAGATTCCTAAACCTCAGTACTGAAACCAGCACTGTATTAAAAGTCTGTGATTGAGTATGATGTTTTAATGCAACCCACTTGATCTTTGCATAATTTAACAGGCCGGTAACAGCCTCTTTTTCAATCCACACAAAGCCTTGCTATTTCAGATGACTCTATTAAATGTAATACAGGACTAACTACTTAGTTTCTCACTTACTGATTTTTAAATTCATGAAGCAAAGCTTTATTTTTTTAATTTATTGTAGAACTTGAAAACAAGTAAGTGATTTTTAAATGGCTTTAATACATTTCAATCTCTCCTTTTAAATAAAGGTAGTAAAGGCAAATAAGTTAAGCTAATGATGTTTTTTTCTCTTTTAAGAGTTCCAGGAAAGCTTCAAAGCACCAAACAGGAACTACAATATTACATTCAAAGTATTTAAGCCAAATGGTTTTTCCTCTTGGCTGAATGATATTTTACAAGTTCACACTGCAGTTTGTCATTGATATGTGCGATCACTGGCATCCTGTTGTTGAGATGTTCCATTTTTTTAATCTTCTTTCTTATAATAAAAGTAGGCCACACAAAAATATGTTTTTCAGTAGCTTTAACTCAATGTCCAGTGAACTCTGAGGTTTTTTAGGCTCTCCTGGTTATCCAAATACACCAGTCACTAGAGAGACACCTGCTGCAGAGTGGAGTGAAGAGGTACATCAATAAATGATGTTACTTTGCAGGAAATTAAAAGAGACCACACCACTTGTCTCCAGACTCCTGTCTCATCGGAGTTTGGTGTTGCTGTATGTGTTGCGCTGTACAGATATGAGCTTCTCCATGCAGGTGGTGCGACTTTCGTGTAAAGAGCCATGCCACGTGTTACTAGGAGGTCGACCCTCTTCACTCCGGCACAAGACATATGCCATAGTGTCGGTGCGGCTCTGGATGTGGGTGCTGTGCAGGAGGGACCTGCAGTAATGGCTGATCTTGTCTACCCTTCGAAGTATCAGGTTGGCTTTTCTATTGAAGAAAAAGCAAAATTTTAAAAATTCAACATCATCACAAAACATTTAATAAGTCCTTTCACAATTACACTTCTATGGTGAAGTCCACTTTCTAAAATAAAGATAAAGCAAGAATACAGGCTCTTTCTTTCAGAAATGTAACAGTTTTGCTAGTTTGATGTACTTTTCTTTTTAAAGGAAAAAATAAATGACACATTGACTTAATTTGTACCTCCACTGGATTTGTGTCTGCATTAAACTACTTTGGCTTTAAATGTTTTGTTATAACTACAACTGTGCTTCCACTGTCACTCTGATTTGGCAGCCAGGCTGGGTCAAAAACATCAAATGCATTGGTAGATTATACATTTAGAGTGAGTGAAACTGAAAATTTTAATTTCAGGTCTGAGGTCTGGAGCTACTGTTTACGACAAGAAGAAGCCACATGTCAGGTCAGCTCAATTTAGCACTGTAACCATGGCTCACAACACACACACAAAAGCACATACATGCATTCATACAGCACATACTTGCAAAACAAAAATACACAGACAGAAAAGTATTCTAGGTTATTAAGCTTATATGTATACTAAAATGGGGAAAACACACACGAAGAAGGGCAAAATTCCATTTGTTTTGAAAAGCAGTGTCTGTTGAGCATCAACATCTGTCTTTAGTTAGGCAAGGAGTACAGACATCCTTTTCACTTATTTGCTGAAGGGAGGGGGGGGGGCATTTTTCTCATTTCCCTTAAATTCTTAAGTCTGAAACAACAGCATTCCAAACACATAATCAATGGAGGCTGCAAGCATGTGCGCTAGGGGCAAATCAAACACATTAAATGCCATTCAGGAAGACAAAACAACTACTAAAAAAGGGAAAAAGTCACAATATAAATTAATATTCCTCTGCAGTTCTATAGGTTGCAACTGCTGCAACTAACTCAAAGCTAGATTAAAGAAACTGAATGTGAATCACGGAGAGTGGAACACAATAGTTTAGTTTAGTAAAGGTAAAAAAGATTAACCATGTATCTGCACGCCTAGAGAACAATACAACTGCATGAAAGGAGCTTGTGTTCAGCTTTAACCATGCTATTGGACATTTAGGGGCTCCTGAGATTCTCAGCTCATGGAGGAGTGCTGACTGCTTACGTCTCACTTGGCCATGCCGTTACCTTTTAAAAGGCACCACCAATAGAGCCTGCTTGTAAATAACCCCAATGAGGCTCAACCCTGCCAACTTCAGACAATAAATAATTCTTGCTCGCTCATCCAAACCCCACCACCACCACCTCCCAACCACTCTCACACAAATACACATACATAAACACAGCATTCGACCACCCTACTCCCCATATTAACCAATGGCCAACCCATGCCTCCCACCCCCCTTCACCAATCACAGAGAAGCACAATCTTCCTACAGTCCAAAATTATTCCACAATTATTATATTATTTATGCCTTGAAATGAGTGCTTCCAGGCAGAGGGGGTGGACAAACCAAAACATTGGCCCGTAACTTAAGATCTTGTGCTGCTATCATGAGTTCTGTACCAACTGCATTGTCAGACATACATGAATGCTTTTGTTTAATACGTTTTACTTTAAAGTCATGTTTATACATCCTCCATTAGGTTTGCCAGTCAGTAAAGTGACCTTTTCTTTGTTTTTGTGGAGTTGTAATGTCTCACTGTCTGTTAACACGGCAAACTAAGAATGGGGGTGTCCCTGTAAAGACGGATATGGGTGAATGAAAGTTAGAGTGGCATGGCGTGGACATTGAGAAACTTTTTTATGACAAAGAAGAGAAAATGGAGTTGGAAGTTAACATAGTGTTAGCCAACTGTCAGATTCAGTGTTTGGCTTGGCTGTTAAATACTATTTTGGCATCACCATGGTAATGTGAGGACCAAGTGTAACCCCAGAGTTTTCATGGTGACCTTGTCCACTTGCTTTCCAGTAGAAGCACTTTGGAAAATGGGGGTGCAAGAGGAGGGGGACGGGGCAACTGTGCTACAGTACTCCTGCTTAAATAGGGTGCAAACAATGCCATGAGAGATGGCCAAATGGTTTGAATCTGGCAGGACTAGTTTAGACAGCTTAGGCTTTTGTTATGTAAGAAACCTCAGGATGACAATGTAACAAATCCCAAACAGCACGTCATCAACAAGAGCACAGGAAATAGCAGCGTAGTTGGAAAAATAATGAGATTTTTAGAAAAAAACAAAGACAATATAAAACATGGAAAATTACATAGGAAAATTCTTGGACGACTATGTGTAAGTGCAGTATTTGAAGTAGAAGTATTTGAAGCATCTCTTGTTCATTTTGTTAACATATTTCAACTTAGATTTAATCTAATGTTGACTAAACATGACAATTCTATCAACCAGAAATGGAAAAAAATGTAATGTAAAATCTTTATATATTTATATATTTGTGCATGAAAAAATGTGGACAGACAAAATGACATTCAAGTATCCTTTCAACAGAACAAACAAGCTGATTTTACTGCACAAATTATATTCTATGTGAAACTACAGCACCCACAAACAAACCAATGCTAGCTTCAAGCTAGCTACTACACTGGTAAACTAAAGGCTTGGACAACATACAGAGATGGGAAATGAACAAAAAGCATCAGGTTAGCTCACATTTTACTATTGATTTTAGGATTTAGACTATAGCAGGCCACCTTAACTTTAGAAACACCTTTGTAGCCTGCATTTGCTGATTTGAACATCATTCAAATCCTCTTACCTGGGTCCCAGCTCATCCTCACTACGCCATACAAAGTCTCCAAACTTCTCATAGTGTGAGTTATAATGATGCTGGACTCTATATAGCAGTGGAGGAGGGATCTCCATTAGTGTATTGTAGGCCATCTGCTGCTCCTTTCCACTGGTATAGCCATTGTATAAGTTGTACACCTTGTCTGCTATCTCTGTGAGCAGTTAAGAAAAAGGCAACACAAAGAAGAAAGTTAGAGACAGATAAAAGAATTAAACATAGTAGAATAACACAGAAGCACATTTTACTCACAGATGTGAAAAAACTAAGTTATTAAATAAGAACAAGAAAAGAAAGGCACCACTGGAAATAGTCAAAAGGTGAAAATACCTTCAGCTCGGCTGTCATCCACCACTGGACAGGATGTCCTTACTGAGACAAAGCTTGATTCAGAGTGACTGCCTCGGCTATCCACTGCATTCAGAGTGAACCTTAACGTGACAGAAAAGATAAAAACTAAGCGGTAGGTAGGTAAAAGTATTCACGTGAGGACCTTAAAAAAGCCACTACCAGTTTACCACTGAACACACACTATCAAATATCCATATAGAATTTTCTGTCACACAAAGAGTGACATATAGGTGAAAGAAAAAGGATAAAAATATTGTAAAAAAATCCCATGTAATAGTTTCACCTTTAATATGTATTTAATAATTATTTATTTTTATTAAAAAAAACAATATTGGGTAAGGAAATTTTTTTATAGAACATTCCAAAATATGATCTATTTTACAATACACCGAGAAGATAAAAGAAGAAGACGTTGGTTGGATCGATGATTGACAAGTGGTGTGAGATGCAACATTGGAGCAGAGGTTGCCTACCAGCCATAAAAGATAGATAAATAATTATTTTTATTAATTAATAGTTTAATTGTAATTTAATATTAAATTACACATGTGTATAATTACATACCTATAATAATAGTTTTAATTATTATAAATATTTAAATTGTGATTAATTAAATTATTATCTGTTAATTTATTGTTAACTGACCTTTTTGTATAGTCAACTGTTTTTGCAGAAACTGTTAGGGTTCTTTGCATTGTTTCAGGTAACCCATGCTAGCTATTACGCTATATTTAGCTGACTTCACTTCAGTAAGCTAACTATTGATGAATCTAGTTTAAACTGGCCTAAAATAGAAAAAAAAGTACTCAAACTAGAAAATACAATAAAAACAAAAAAACAAATCAGCAATAGTAGCAAGAATAATGGGCTTGACTGTTCTCCTGGTGCAGAGTAGCAGCAGCAGCAGCCGCATGTTTGACTCCAGACATGTTTAAAAAATGATTTGAACATGAATGATTCATTAATAGCATGGTAACTGAATATGGGTGGAATGAAATCAGAACTACCTGTGGTTTTAATCCATCTGAGTCCAAGTCAAGCCGCAGCCAAAGTATCATTTGTTTAACCCTTATGCAGTCTCTTAATATTATAATAGTACAGAGATTAAAGAGTTTGAAAAATAGTGTTTCAGAGAATTTTGACACTTTTCATCTTAAGTGCCATTAAAGAAAAAATACAAGCATTCACTATAAAACACAGCTACAAATCATTTATCAAGCAAGCATCAACTAAATTGTAGACTTTGTAGGAAGCACAACAAAGTAGTAAGTAGTAGTAGTAGTAAGCAAGAAAAAAATACAATAATAAAATTTTTTCTATAGACTTTTTGACCATTGTATCCGCTCAAAAAGAAAAAGTAAAGTAAAACCAGCCCTTCATCATAAATCCATTACTACTTCAATTCTGTCACTATCTATGTTGGTGCACAGAAATATATTTTGGGTAGGTGATGTAGCCTAAAATGAATATGTTTGCCTCCAGTTTTCCTTTATTATAGTCCTAATAGGCTGTAAACGGGTCTAAATATGAAATCATCCTAAAAAGGGAAAATGGTTGAAAAAAGGTCATTTGTGTTTGACCATATAAATATGATAAATAATATGTTCTGTGCCTCAATTAATTAAATGTTTATATGTATAAATTATTTCACATTCCTTCACATTTTCATATATGGAATAAGTATTTGATCCCCTATCAATCAGCATGTTTTCTGGCGCCCAGGTGTATTTTATACAGGTAACAAGCTGACATTGGGAGCCTTCGCAACTCTTTACCTGTATCAAAGACACCTGACCACAGAAGCAATCAATCTATCCAGATTCCAAACTCTGCACCATGGCCAATACCAAAGAGCTTCCAAAGATTGTGGACCTACACAAGGCCAGAATGGGTTACAAAACCATCACCAAGCAGCTGGGTGAGAAGGTGACAACAGTTGGTGCAATTATTTGTAAATGGAAGGACCATAAAATAACTGCCACTCTCTCTTGGTCTGAAGCTCCACACAAGATCTCAGCTTGTTTCTTTGTCAACCAGCCCAGAACTTCTCAGGAGGAACTTTCTATCGAGTGGCATTTCATTTGTCATCATTACAAAGTGCTGTTACTGTATGGGGGTCTTTTATGATCAACACTGCCTATTCATTTGTTAGCAAGTCTAAATGGGAGCCTGGTCCTAAAAGCTAGTAAATCCATGTTTGTAGGTGTGCGTCCACTGCTGCTAGATTTTAGCCAGCAAGTGTGAACCATGTCTGGACTGGGTGCTGTCCAGTTCTTGACCCACTGTGTTATGTCTGCTGTTACCTGTTCTGGGAGATTCCTGTGGCCACTGGGCAGTGGTGTTACGTGTATTATCTTCCTCTCGTATGTTTTCCTAGTACTGCTTGGTTTTGTATTATTGCACTGTAGCTGTGAATATACTTTGTATGGTTCTTTGGAGAACAGAGTTTTAGCGTTTGACAGTTTGATATATCTCCTTAGCCTGCTATCCAGTGCTGTGAGCCCATGTTTAGCAGTCTCCATCTGCCAGCATACAGTCTGGTGGATTTGAATTCTTATTTGGTTTTCTATGGCAACTGAGCCATGGTAATTTTGGTGGGTTTCCGGTTAATTGTCATTAATCCTAGGATTTGGTTTAATCTGACATTGCAATGAATTTAAAAGACAGAAAATTTGGAGATTTTAAGTTTTATGGTTTGAGAGTTATCACCCAGAAACTACCAGGCGTGTTTCCAAGTAAAATAGCCCCTAATTTTTGGTTCAATGTGAAATTACCATAAACCTAAACTACTTTACTTTACTTTACTTTGCTTGGCAGACGCTTTTATCCAAGTCGACTTACAAGGAGCTAGCGCTGGGTGTCTGGCTCAGAGACACACCTGGTAGGGGATGGATTAGGAGTCAGACGGGGTTCGAACCCACAACCTTCTGCATCCCAGTCTGACGCTTAACCCATTGAGCTACCAGGCCGCTAAACTGAACTAACTATACTAAATTACTGTAATAATTATAATGCTATCATTTTATAATTACATTTATTTTCTCATAATGTTGTTACTTACATACTACTACTGTACTTACATTATGATGAGCAGCGTTCAATGTACTGGGAATCTTTTTACAGAATAGATAAATAAATGCCTTCAAAAGGCAGCAATTTGCTAACTTTACTCAGCAAAGGTGTGTGTGTTTAAGCTTAATGTTGAAGTATAACAAGCTTGAATGGTCTGGCTAGGTGAGAATATGTGTTTAATAGAATGTGATCACACTGAAATCACTTTTTTCAGAAAACCAAAAAAGTCTCCTCAACAAGAAGCCAGGAATTGTGGAATTTAATTATATCTGAAAATGAGCACAGCCCGTACCACAGTGGTAGAGTAAAGGGGCATCTGGCTTGACTCCAAGAACTCTATAAGGACAAAGTTCCTCTTGCTGAAAATGTCAAACATATGAATTTTATTGGCTCCTTGACAGACTTCAGGACCATTCAGTACCCTGATAAGATACCATACAAACAGTTCAAGACACTTCAATAGGAGATGAGACACAATGAGGAAATGTAATGCATCTCGAGTTTTGTAGGCCTCACAGCTCAGAACAGAAAACAAATGACCTTTAAATGGCCTTTTGGAAATGCCAATCTGTGTACTTCTGAATTACAAAAAGTACAGCTGGTCATATTCTAAAAAAGAAAGGATGATTGATGGCATAGATTAGCCATTAGTATTTTTGCAACAGTAAGGATGGACAGGTTAGCTACCACTCTCATTAACCAGCACAACTATTTCCTATCACTATTCTGATGATTGCTGTGCCTTAAACTTTTATTACCACTGTCTGTGTGACCAACCACAGAAACCACACCCAGGAAAATTGCAGGAGGACCTACTTTTATTGCTTTCCTTATAAACTCTATACAGTACACCTATTACCTAAATTCACTGCAGTAATGGTGTGATAATGCTAAAGAATTTATTTGTATAAAGCTACAGTGCAACCAGCTGTGTGTCCTTTTCCACAGAAACTATTTTTATCTAACATTAGATAAGATTAATGGTCATTAGGACCATGGAGATTAATTGATAAAATGCTGCTTCATACCACAGCATAACTGCCAAACAAGGGCCTGGTCTGAACCACATGGAGTAACTTGGGGTTCAGTGGATCCAAAGGATCTGTCAACATAAGGATAGAAGGAGCCGAGCACCCAACAATCATTTAAACCCCACAATTGTTTCTGTCTACAGTTACTTCTATAAGCTGCATTAGTTTTAGGTCTTAAAATTGTGCATGCTGACTTATAGACACACTTCAATGACACTTGAATAGAACAGAGCCATCGTTGTTACTGTATGTTTGATCTAATCAACACAAAATGCAGATGTTACTTTAAAGGTAAAGTTGTACAATATAAACCAATTGTTGTCATTTGGCCAGTTTTTACTATTATATCTTCAAAACTGCATGCTAACTTGTACTCAGTTGTGGAAAGACTGTTTTGCAAGCAACTATTTTCTGAAAAAAGGCCATTCTTTGGTCTACATGCATGTTCTTCTTTCTGTGGGGGAAGTTTTGAAAAGTGAATTAAGTATTGAGAAATGTTTGTAACTAGTTATGAAAAACTGTAAGCTTTCAGCAGTGTTTACATAAAGTTACCACTGTAAAAACAACAGAAAGACAAAAAAGAAACCACAGAACACAGTGAGACAAAATGAACAACTCAGATCGCATTCCAATGCTAAAGAGTTTTAGATATCCAAAAAAATAAATAAATGATGATATTATTCTTTAAACAAAAATTGCTTTTTTTCCTAAACCCATTTTTTTAAAGATATGTCTTTTGAGAGTTGTTCAAATGGTTGTTTTGTTTGTAATATGACCTGTTTGGACATTGCTCACATAGTTTGTCTGGTCTTGTTATTCAGTAGGGTGGATGCGGTGTTCCCCAACAACCTCACAAAAGACACACGGGCCACACTGGCTCCTCTGCCCAGCAAAACAATGTCGGCATGTAACAGTCACACTGTTTAAATTATGTGGCCGCATAACGTGCAAATGGATACAGTGTGGTGAGAGAAGGGAAGAGAGCTGAGGGACAATGAGGCAGGAGTTTTATCAAGTCATTTTGTTAAATGTTTTGTTTGGGTTCCAGCATGTAAGCTCGCCAGCCATTTATTGCTGTGTCGGTTGTTTGGCATCAATGACAGGTATGACAGGTCCCTATAGCAATTACGAGATTGTTATGTATAGTAAAAAAGCTGTTTCCTCCAGCATGTTAGGCCTGTCAGTTGTTAGATAAAAGAGAATCCTTATCTTGCATTTTACAGAAATGCACAGAAACTGTGTGTTAGATTTAAGCAGATCATTGTGGTCAACCTTGGGCAAAGATGTAGGTGTTAAAATTGTTGTGGATCTCATTGAGGGACACTAATAGCAGTTTGGAGTGTGGTGTCTGAGACCAGAACAAAAGAACCTGCCGCAGTCTGAAATGTTGTGACAATGTTAAAACATAAACATTCCTTTGTCAATATTCTATTTCTATATCTATCCCCCCATTCTAATTCCCTGTCTCTCAAATCTATTCCAAAGCTGTCTCCTGCACATGGCTCCTTTAGAAGTGCTTGGTTTTGTCTATGTGCCATAGTTTTTAAAACTCAGCAAACAATGAAGTGGACAAATGGAAGATTAACATTTGTGTAAATTAACAATGTTGCCATTAAAGTAACTATCGTCCTCTAAATGGATGAGACAGTGGACAGAGAGATGACAAGGCAGAAAGCTAGAAGACAGGTGGAGCAAGAGAGAAGGAATGAAAGAAAGTGAGAAAGGATCAATTAGGGCAGTATTTTTGGCATGCTGAGAGAAGCCAGGGCAGTCGGGGAATGCCTTTTCCATGACATCAACATTTGGACACACATCAGTCGAGCAAGTCAATTAAAGCCACACAGAATTGTTTCTTCAGTTTGTGACAGCTTACAGTATCTCATGACTTTGAAATCCTCTGATCTATGTGCTATCACAATGGTGTAAGTGCCCTGAATAAAGTGTTAGATCTCAACCAGAGTTGCAGGACTGATTACTCTAGAGTTTAAAAATAAAATGGCTATGCTCCATTAAACTTGATTCACTTTCAATTGCCAGACATATCCGTAAATTGCAGTATTTAAACATTAATTTATACACATATCAAATAATATTATATTATTATTGGTAATTACATTGAACATTTAAAAAATGCTTTGCACAACATCTCACATAAGTAACATCATCCCCAATGTCACAAATCAACATGTTGAGGGAACCAGTTACAAGATTTGACATTGTGATGTTTTTAATTCAACATTCATGTAACAGTGGGCATGTGGGTAAAATATCTGTTTACTGTAATAAAACAAATAGTCAGTTGGTTTCGCCCGGAAAATATGCTTCTTAAACGTTAAGCTTTGATACCATTGTGTGCAACAATTGATTGTCTATGCATGACACACAGACAACCCCTGGTGAGCAATTATCTCTGTGAGTATGTGAGTACTCACTGAACTCTTGGCGCAGCTGTTCGAGAACTAGGCACACCAGATACTCCTCCAGGTGTGTTTGAAGAGGTGCACTGGGTACCCTGTGGGAAAATGGTGTTTGTCTGTGCTATGAAGCCTCGAAATCAAAAAAAGTGAATTCCTAACCTTCCATAAAAAGGAAGCACCGGCACAAATGACAGATAAGATTCTCATCTGGACGTCATACTTGTCCAAAGGTATTCAACCTGTCATTGTTATGGAATGCAAGAAGATAGTGGATGTGCAGCACAAAGTGAAGTGCAGAAGATATAAACGGGTCATAAGGGAACACCTGATTCCCTTTCTAATCTAACAGTGAGTGGCAAGTGTCCTATTACTTCGGCCATTTTTCTCACAATTTCTACTCTAAGATGAGGATGACTTTATGGAATCTCTCAGAAAGATATTTATGCTGTACGTGCCAATTATTGTTACAACACTTGTGCTTCTGGTCAGTTAGCATCTGGTCAACATCGAACTAAAGGCACACAACAAAAAAATCTAAATAACATCTGACTCTGACTCTTAATGAATGCAAATGCTAGCAAAGCTGAAAAAGTACTATACACAGACAAATAATTGGCTAACAAGTTTCTAAAATACGAGGCAAAGTATCTGATAAATTGCATTTGCACAATAATTAATCTCTACAAAATACCTCAGGGTTACATGTAAGGTCTGTATTAATGGTGACAGCCAATGAATAGCACACATTGATTCTGGTTTGTTTTATATATGTTCTGACCTGTCAGGTGCTGAGAATAACCATATTGTGCAGCTTTAAAGGTACTGTACACCATTTATATAAATACATTTGTGCAATCATGTCTGCAGTTTAAAATACAAAGGGTGATGCTACACTGCTGAAGAAAGGTGATGTGTGTACTTGGTTTAAGGTAAAAGGATACTAACAAATCAACAACAGAGAGGAAACATATATAAAAGAAGAATAAGGAAAAAAATCCTGACTAGAATAACACGGGAATTCTGACAACCTGGGTGCCTGGAGGCACTGCCTTAAATAGTCCAGATCAATTAGAAGCAGCCGAGAAGAAAACAGGAAAATGCAAGCCAGATGACAAGACAATTGAGTGAAGATTCAGGGTATGTTAAATGATGGAAAGGTTCGAGGTATGAGTATAATACTTTATATAGTATAATACACTGTCACTAAAGCAGCCCAGACCACAGATTCAACCTAATTTACAGCATCTATTGGTAATGAATACAACAGTGTGGTCCACTAGTTTCTTAATGTTTTAGTGTTTTCTCTACGTGTCAATACCAATACCAAACAAGTGTGATAGCCTGGATCCGTGCACGTCTGTATACATTGTATTTATTTACTGATGTACTTTGCCACCAATTGACTGTTGTGTGTGAAAAGTGTTTTTCGGGCTTTACTCCACTCTAATTTACATGACTGTATGAAAACACCAATTTAATAACTCCAATTTAGCTGTCTGGTCTCAAAACACAGCAGTAACATGCTGCTGAAGGTGAACGTGCAGGACAGTTTTCTCTAGTGAAATCAATTCTGTTAAAGTACATGCTGCTTTTAACATTTGATCTTTTGGCATCAACAAGTTTTAACCCAAGAAAACTGTCACATTGTAGCCGGTGTAATAATAATCACTTATTATAGTATACTTAGTATAGTATAGTATACTTTTATTATTTTCTGAAAATAACTTTTGAAATGAGGTATGGAACTGTTCATAGAGAACACGCTATTTAGGTTTTCAGGAGAACATTTGGGCTATAGCAGCTGCGATGTAAAGTGTAAAGCCAATAGCAGTAGAGGTCTTATCAGGCTCTTGATTAAGACAAGCAGAGTTGGCTGCAAACAGATGTGCCCTCAGACGTAATTCCGACGTAAATTCTGCTCTTATCAGAAAAAAACAACACTGTGGAGAATGCCTAAACAAAGATAACGCTGCTACAAAGCTGGAAATTAGGCTCTTGTTGCAGGTTTTTGTTAGGGGAAGCCTGACATCTACAGATTAACTAATAGTTACTCTCCCACTATTTTTAATCCACTGTCAAACTCAGAACTCAAATTTGTTAACAAGAATTTTAGCTGGTTTTCTGCTTCTATCTATGCCACAAAGTTTTATTTCTTAGATTTATTTTTATTTAATCTTCAATAAATTCTGAAACTACCCTTGTCTTTCAAGGGATTTGCTACCTTGCTACATAAATATTAAAATACGAATATAGTAGAAAAAATATTTTAAAATGAAAAAGCTGTGTTGGGATAGATTATTTTGCTCTGTCAGAAATAATTCTGTCCTAGTGTTTCATTTAAAATGAGGTACGTGTGTTTACCAGAAACCTTGGATGACTAAAGAGGTCCAGGTCCTGCTAAGGCAACGTGACGCTTTCAGATCCGGTCATAGAAAGCAGTACAGTGCAGCCAGATCTGGTCTGAAAAGCGGTATCACAGAGGCCAAGGCAGACCACCTCAGCAACAACAAGTCACAACAGGTATGGCAGGGAGCCCAGCACCTAACCAACTACAAGCCTGGCACACCGCGATGACTGAGGGCAACGGGCTCTTGCAGTACCTGAACCACGTCTTTGAACGCTTTGAGGTGGAGGGACCAGAGGCAGCTGCAGTTCAAACATTGAACGTGAGCAGCAGCCGGCAGCATGGACCACCATGAGCAGTCTCATGGTGGTCCCACGGGGTGACCGGGAGAGCCTAAAAAAATGTGCAGATCAGCTGGCAGGGATTTTTACTAGTATCTTCAACCCTTCACTGTCCCAGTCCTGTATCCCGCCACAGTCGTCCCACTGCCTAAACTGGCCAAGTTTGGTCTCTTAACACCTGCTGCGTATGTGTACACTCTGTACACATATGACCATATCAGTACCCACCTAAACTATGCAGTCATTAAGTTTGCAGATGCCCACCGTGGTGGGGCTCTTCTTTGGGGTTGATGAGACGACATTCAGAGGTGAGTTTCAGAGGCTGGTTAGTGTGTGCACAAGTTGCACAAGTTGGACATTAACACCTGTTACAGCCTCTGTCTTTTCTGGTTTTGCTCTCTTCTCTCTTCTCTCCTTCTGCATCGGAAAGGTAATCGAGCTGTGTATTTCCTGTTATTTCCTTTGATAGAAACAATTGTTGGCCCTCGTCGTTAATTCTGTTGGTTGCCCTTGTGCCTTTGTGTATCTACTGTGCTTTGCCTCATTGACCATCGCAATAAATATGTACCCTTTCCCCTTAACATCTAGATTCTTATGTTGCTTCCTTTACCCCAGTGAGCTGGGATGTAACACACCAAGATAAAGCAGCTGGTAGTCAACTTTAGAAGAAGGTAGTCCTAGAAGCTAATCCTATCGCCATCAATGGGGAGTGTGTGGAAAGGGTGTCCAGGTATAAGTGTGCACATAGACACAGGCCTCCAATGAGGCTAAAACATCCAGGAAGTAGTAAAGAACAGCATCTTAATTTTCTGAGAAACCTCAGGAAAATCAACCTTGACAGGAAGCTGTGGTGCGTTTGAGCTTGTGTAGCGTGATCATGATAAAAGTAAACACAAAATCCTGGAATTTAATGGGGCTGGTGGACTTTGTTGTATCTCTGGATGCAGCAGTACCTGAAGACTGTTACTGTGCTTAAGGGGACATCCAAAACGGTGCAAAATGAGCTGCTTGACTACATGTTTCAGTTGAAGGAGAGACGGGTAAAATTGAGTAAACAGTATATGATTGACTGTGTAGTTAAATTAATTTTGTATTTTAAAGGTGCATAATAATGGTACTTTGGTTTATACTAGTGGTGGTATCTGATTAGAGTGCATCTGAAAACTGACTTGCAAAAGTGCACACTCCCCAAAAAATAATTTCAACAGCCGCCACTGGAGCCAACAGTTATGAATCACAGAAGCAGCTACATTACTACACCCACCAACCCAACTTCATCAACAGTGCATCTCATGAAAATTATACAGTAAAACTCTGGTGTGACAGCTTGACATTTACCATTGTGAACTACCAATGTGCGCTTGTTAATTTTAAACTGTGTGACTTGAACTTTGAGCTAGTTCTTTTGAAGTAGCACCACACTGGTACTTAGGCACATAATAACCCTGAAACACATGAATAAAATCCTCCACCTGGACTTCCTAGTTTGTGTTTGTATTTTTTAAGCAATAGAAGAAAGAGCATTCATGGGCAACACTGAGATTCCCAAAACAAACCAAGGCCACCAAGTCAGATCAATATAAAACGTAACGTAAAAAGCCCGATAAGACAGCAAAACACCCAAAAGACAGCCTGTTTCATGTGTCTAATAACAGTCACAACAACATCTGGGTCCTGTCTTACAACTTTATTCCAACATGTAGGCAAGTTGTAGGCAAATCATAGGAAAAGCACATGACACTAATACATATAATTATAATAATAACTTAAAAAATTAAACAATAAAAAGAGGAAAGAACAGAGAAAATGAGTTAAATGAGTTCTGTGGTAAATATCTGAATATTATTCAGATCAGAATTCAATTCAAGAATTCAATCAGAATTTGTACAGGCAAGTAATACAATGTCTGTTTTAGGAAAATTTAACTGCATATTGAACTGAAGTCTAGTTTTTTTTTGGTTTCTGACAGTGTACTACTGTTTAGCAGTATAATGTGGATTTTTAAAGGCGTGCTCGGGATCTTAAAGTGTTATGGTGATGACCATAATGGTAATTAAGTAAAGTTTATTGGTTAGTTAACAACCCAAAACCTGCAGAGACAGAATGATCTCAGACAGAATGTTTTTTGAGTTGCAAGGTCTTTACATGAATCCTTCTATTCCCACTGTTTTCCTCTGACCAAATAAAGCATTAAAGAATGGAAGCGTCAACCACGTTGAGAGTGAGTATGCTTTCCTGTTTTGCCTTAACTTGAGCCAGCTGTTCTTCAGCAGTAGGTAACAAAATTCACCCCCTAAAACAAAATAACATTTGCAGTGGGAATTGTAGACACCCAGGAGAGGATGTGGTATCGCTGATATTTGCCCAGTCATTGTTGTTTGGAAAGATGCAACGTGACCACAACATAATGTTCAGTGAAAGGCTTTAAATGGTAATGGGAAACACTGAACTCGTAAAGTTGTGGTCAGAAAAAAGGATCAAGTAAATTGGGTTGCAATACATTGTGAGCCATGTCCAGGATGTCCCATAATACTATAGGTAAGTATACAAAATATAGAATAGTGCAGTCATGGTAATGTTACATGTAATTTACTACTGTAGTCCTTTTTTATTAGTAGTATTAAACTAGAATTACCATGCTTCTGCCAACCAATGACGTTGTAGTGTGCATGCATGTCTGTCTGTCCAGACTCATTTAAAATAAGTTGAGGACTAACAGATGTTTGTGCCAGATGTAAGGAAATTCCTTCCAGGCATTTCTGAGAGATAGCACTGATGAGAATAACTAACAAGAATGTGACATACCTGACGTCACACTGACCTTGACATTCGACCACCAAAATCGAATCAGTTCATCCTCGACACAAGTGACAAATTTTAAGAAATTCCCTTGAGGCATTCTTAAGACACACACCACACAACAAGATTGTCAGTCCTCAGTTAACTCAAAGGTGACAGAAACCAATCAGATCATTACTGTCTCAAGTAATAAAGTAAAAGTATTACTGTCTCAAGTAATGTACAAATTATCATCATTAATAGTAATAATACGACTGAGTGGACCTAAGGCCCAGTGTATCTGTCTGCACTAGGTTATACAATGTGATGTTTGACCAAATTGAGTTCCTGATCTAAACAAGAAAGCTCAATATTGCAGAAGTGAGAGAGAATATTAAGTCACATTCACACTTTTGACCCTTAGCAGCAGAAATTGTGTACGTTGTATTGCATGTATTGTCTGTCTCTAGTACATGAACAAAATAGGTGAGCCCCAAAGTTGTGGAGTGCTCGACATTCTTCAGCATAATTGCTGTACTTCAGCCTGTACAAGTGTCAAGGGATGCTAAATGTGTATGTGAGATGATACATGCATCTGCAGAGTGAGCCGAGTTTGTCCGAGTTGTACTGGTTGTCCTAGTATTGGTGTACTGAATGGTGTCAGCATCCACCACATACAGTTACCGTAAGGCCTTCGCGGATGATCTGTCAGTCTGTAAACTACTGCAGTTCTTAAAGCTTAACTTTGTCACATAGTAGCCAATGTCATGACTTTACAGCAAGAACATGTGGCTATTTCCTGGAGACACCACATACTAGCGTAAACTTAATTTACTATATATTTTGTAAACGATACCACCACAGAATACTGTACAGTTTTTGTAGTCAGAGATATGTTTTGTAGAGATATTTTATAGTTCTGTCTAGTTTTTCATTGGACTAATTTGTCTTAGTTGACTCTACTACTGTAGGTTCTCTCTCAGGATTACACAAATCCATCCACCTTGGTTTGATAGCAATTCTTTTCAAGGTTCTAGTACCATATATATATATATATATATATATATATGTTTATACTATGTCTATACTGTTCATACTGTGAAAAACCACAATAAATCAGTTACTCAAATGACAGGAAACTAGGCAATGAGCACCAACAAACTTACCTATATAGACTGTCAGGTTCCAGGCACTTGAAGACCACTGAATATAGCACAGAGTGAACATGGTCTCCATTCCTCTTCCCAGCAACAACACAGGTTGAACCCAAACCAGAGAACAGATCATCCATCAAGCTCAGAACCTCACCTGGTAGAAAGATAAACATGGGAGGAAAGAAGGAGAGAATCAAGAGACAAACAAAGACAATCTTACTAACTTTGTAAAATGGTATTTTACTGTTTTACCATCTGTTTTTTTTTACCTAAAAAGTCGGAAAAAAGCAAACCTATCTGTCAAATGTATCTATGTTCTATTGTTCCCAGTCAAAACAAAATAGCGACACATGTTTCAGCACAAGAAAACCATGGTTCACAACAAAAACTTGGTCATGAATAAATTCATACATTTCAGAAAGCAGTGCTTTCCTGATGATTGTGCCATTTATCTCTGGTGTGAGTTTCACTTCTGCCTGGTCCAGTGAGAGCCTTTTTTGCCAGCACTAAGCACAATGCTAAATTAAATGTGACTTTTTACTGGCACAAACCCATACATTTGAGAATTGTACGAATACAGGATTTCTTTCTGTTATAGGCACACGGTACTGTTACAGTGATATCTCACTGACCACCTTGGCATCTCACAAACAAGTTATGAAATATCTTTCATGTCAGCTTACGGGAAAAGCGAGCAATGCATACATACCACCAGTTCAGTGCTCACGGGGGTGATGGAAAAAAAGGGGAGCTGTCAAAATAGTATAAAAGCACTCAAACAGTTGGATTTCCAGCTATTTCTACATGAGCTAAAGGGCAGCTTAGTTTTAGCTTATGAAACATGGGCCAACTTATAAACACAGGGAGTAAGACTAGCTGGTAGGGCATGAGGGTATGGTAAGAAAAAGCTGCAGAAAAGGAAAGGAAAAAGAACTGCACGAATGAATGATTTGACCTTTTCACAGAAAGAGCCCTGTGTATAGGCATTTTCCCCTTGACACACTATTGCCATTTTGAAGGTTTTAACTTTTTAAACATGTTTCTCAACTTAGACAAATTGGTTATACTTTGTTCTTAAAACCTGCTCATAAAAGCAAAAGAAGAAAGGGTTTCAATAGTAATATTAATGTATCCCCAAGTTTCCTATTGAATATTTTTGTTAAGATTTCCAGGTGATGGTTTTGTATGAGTATATTGGTGCTGTGCCTTCTCGTTCGTGAATTCTCATTTGTTACCTTTTCTATAAACTGTTATAATAGAAACTATATCATTACAGCCTTTCACATTTCATTGTTTAACCTTTAGCACATTAACCACATAAGGCCAAGGAGTTTTTTCCCCCTTTTTTGTAAATTTTGCATTTACTCAGGTTATCTTTGTGTTTTGTTAAAACTAGTTTGATAATCTAAAATTAGCAACTTCTTAATCTTTCAAAGAAAATTATTTTTTGTCCCCTGGATTCTGCAAGTTATTTTTCTGCATCATATTCAATGGGTCAATACGTTATTTACTCTTAGCGACCCAGTTAATGTTTAGTGTTTATAGCTGCTAATGCAAGCTGCCATGTCTTTACAAACTAGTGATATCATCTCATGTTTAGTCAACTCAGTAAAATAATAATTGAACCCTAATCATTTTCAGGGAGAAGAGCTGATGTGATGGCACGTGCTCTGATTCTGAAACCTACCCGTGTTACGTTTCTATTTCTCTGCTTGAAAACCATGGAAAACGTTTATGTCTGTGGCCCTCATTTTTCTTGCAATTAGCATATCTTTAAGTAATGTCAACACACCAAAATTGAACAGTAAATTATGTCTAGCAGACTACTTTATCTTTTGCAGAAGTATTGAACTATTAAATATTGACTGTTGACCTGACTTGACCTGCATTCATTATGCCTTTGAAGGCTATTCCACACCTTGCAGGCAGCTCCAATAGGAATGCTCACTGAATGCCAAATGTTAAAAGTAGAAAGACACACTTCGTAATACAATGTGGACCAAACTAGTAAAACGAATGAATAAAAAAGAGTCAAAAAAAAGAAGAGTCAACACAGACAGAGACAAACAAGAAAAGAACAGCGAGTTCTTGTGTTTTATGATTTTGGATGTGGTTACAAAGAGGAACGATGATGTCAATGCATGTTTTGATAATAAGGAAAAAGCTGTAGTACAGCTAAGGATTGACTGAGTAGAGCTGATGTGAATTGACAAACATTTTGGAGAAATCCTGAGCTGATTAGCAGATACGGCATCCATCCCCGTCTGAATGGTGTATTTTATTAGACCTTGTGAACCCTGATACACTGGAGTGGAGCCCAGGATGCAGAGTCGCAGTCCTAAATCCATCTCTGTAGCCGCTCCACCCTCAAAACAATCAACACCCGGTAGGGACTTCTCCCTGTCCACCTTAATTCTATAAATCAAAAATTCACAGTATAAGTGCATCATAAAAAACTGAAGTAAAAAATGACTAATCTTACAGAACAACTGAAAAAGAAAGACTGGAAAAGTAGCAGCAATCTTTAACTCCAGTTTATTAATCATTCGCAGACAGACCCTCTAGCAATTTTTTTTTCAAAATTGCAACTAGCAAAATAACCTTCTGACTTGTGGCGATTTTGTCCTCAGCACATGAAACGTGCATGTGCCAAACAGTGGCAGAATTAAGAAAGCTAAATTGAAATAACAATAATACATTTAAAAATTATTATTTTAGGTTCAGACAACAGATATTTCTTTCTATGCTATAGATCATAACATTTTATTACATAGACTAGATTATATCACTGGGATAATTAGAACGGCACTAACCTGGTTAAATTCATATTTCCTAATTTATTAATATTGATTATAAATCTACCATGCACACGAAATTAAGTCATGAAGTTCCACAGGGCTTTGTGTTTGGACCAATTCTTTTTACATTATACATCTCTGCCCGACCATAAGGAAACAGTCTGACTTCCAGCTATATTTATTTCTGAAATCAGAATAACTAGGCCATTGGTTAGGCTTCAAGAAGGCTTGGATATCCTGTAATTTTCTAATCCAGAAAAGACAGAATTTATTCTATTTATTTATCTCCTAAAGTCCTCAGGGACATGTTGCCACCTTGTGCTACTGTGAAGAATCTTGGACTTCTGTTCAAACAGTATATCTCGTACATAACGGAAATATCTGGAACGTCCTTCCTCCACCTTAGGAATATTACTAAAATCTATGTGACGCTGAGATATTCATCAATGCATTTGTTGCTTAATATAAGTAGAAATTGGGCTACTGTCATTCATTACTGATAGGATGTACCTAGTTTAAGAGGCCTCCAATCCCGGTTCGGGAGGCAGACACCCTCTCTACCTTTAAGACTAGACTTAAGCTTATTTGAGTTGGCTCAGGTGACTCTGAAATATCTCTTAGTTATGCTGACAGATGTAGTCTGCTGGGGGACTTCCCAAATTACACTGAGCTCCTCTTCCTCCTCTCTCTCTGTCCACTCTTCATTCCATGTTATTAACTTTGTTTCCTCTCTCCTCTAGTTGCATTTCATCCTTACTCTCTCTGTATCTTTCTGCAGGTATTCTCAACCTTGGAGCTGTAGTTACTGGTCTTGCCAATCTTTATGACATGGTGCATTATCCTGCTGGAAGTAGCCATAAGAAGATGGGTACATTGTGGTCATAAGGGATGGACATGGTCAGCAACATTACTCAGGTAGACTGTGCCGTTGCAACAATGATCAATTAGAACTAAGGGGCCTGTTGTTAGCTGACAGGAGCTGCACCCGATGTGGTTTCTGCTGCTGTAACCCATCAGCGTAAAGGTTTGACGTGTTGTGCATTCAGAGATGCTCTTCTGCATACCTTGGTTGTAAAGAGTGGTTATTTGAGTTACTGTTACCTTTCTAGGCGGCCTGGTAGCTCAATAGTTAAAGCAGAGGGCTGCAGGAAAAGCAGGATCGATTCCCAGCTGAGGCACCCAGCCGATCCCTCATACCTGGTGTGTCCGTGAGCGACACAACCGGTGCTAGCTCCCCGAGCGCCGCCTGTGGCTGCTCACTGCTCCCCCCAAAGGGGGGATGGGTGAAATGCAGAAAATAAATTTTGTTGTAACATGTAAAAATGTATCAATGCCCAATAAAAGTGGATTCTATCAACCCGAACCACTCTGTTATTCTGGCATCAACAAGGCACTTTCGCCCACAGAACTGTTGCTCAATGGATGTTTTCTCTTTTTTGGACCATTCTCTGTAAACCCTAGAGATGGTTGTGCATGACAGTCACAGAAGATCAGCAGTTTCTGAAATACTCAGACCAGCCTGTCTGGCAGCAACCATGCCACATTCAAGGTCACTTAAATAACCTTTTTTCCCCATTCTGAGGCTCGATTTCAAATGCAGCGGTCGTTAAGTTGCCACCGTGTGATTGGCTGATTAGTAATTTGCGTCAACGAGCAGCTAGACAAATGTGCCTAAGAAAGTGGCCACACACACACACATCATTTTTTCCTGTTATAATTAGGTTTTAATTTGTTAACCATAATATGATCCCGCATGTGAAAAAGATTAGAAGAAAAATAACATAATGTACTGGATTTATTTTCTCTTTTCTAAAATATCCCCTGTGGTCAATAACAACTTCATAAGAAACTGTATAATTTATTTATTAAATATCGGTAATGCCATTACCAAGTGTGTTGATCATACTGAGGTTAATTTGTGACACTGTTTGGTCTAAAACCTACATTAGACATATGCATGTGTACAAACAGAGTTAAAAATGTCTGCCAGCATTAATATAATAGACGATATAATAGACAGCAAAAACTTAGTTTTGTAACAGGAGACAATATGCCAAAACTGCACAACATGTAAAGTGTGACTTGTGTCACCGACACCACAAAGTTAGTTTGATCCATCTGGAAGACTAAAGCAAGACAGATATCTTTAGAATAAACTTCTCTTGGTCTAGAGTGTCTTACTATGTAATTATCAATTTAGGGCCAATTTAGGAAAACACTATGTATGATTTAGTTCTTTTAACGATTGTATAACTTTATCTAGCACTGCTGAAACATCAAGATAAATGTATGTCCAAATGTAAACCAAAGACTGTGTTTAAATTTGGATCTTCCTTCATAGGAAGAGTGACCTGTTATTTCCATTTGTCATTTTTGTAAATTCTAACTAAAAATGGACAAACAAAAAATGATTTCTGTACATACACATCAATGTATCCTTGTCTTAAGAAAGGAATGTTTTTCTCTATGAGATTTTGGCATGAAAAAAATGATTTCTTTAAAAGATGTGCGCTTTAGTCTCCAAAGCCAGAGCTAGACTGATAATCTAGTACACCAGGCATTTTCCCTGTGGGCCATAACACTTTTGGTCTGATGTAATTATGATTTTTGTAATTATGTATATATATTTTTCACTGTGCTTGCCCTTAAAGGATGGAGTGCAGCCCAGTAGTTCTTTTTCTGTACGGACACTGTAATGGCTCAATCAAATCTCCTGTGTCAGCAAAGTGTCAAACTGTAGTATTGCATTTGCCCATTAAATTTGGCTCAGCCTATCGTAATAACATTTAAAAAACAACTTTAATTTTGGTTTCATTTTAAATTTAAAAAGTGCTATACCATTAGTGTGTTGAATGACAAATCCACACCTGAAAATCTGCACACACTGAAAAGTAGAAGATTTGTCAGAAGGACGTTTTTAGTGAATGCAAAGTTTGACATGTAGATTTGATTTGACTGTTATTTTGTGCTTAAATATGTTTAAAAGGTTAGGTCATTTGTGGTTTATTTAGTATTTTGCTTGTGTTTTGCAATCCGTTTACATCCATATGACTGAATAAAACTAAACAAATAAATTTGTGTGTAACTGTTCCCAAATATTTCTGACCATTGCATTACATACTAGTAAATAACTGCAGTTTCAATGCGATATGCAGCTTAAGCTAAATTTATTTCAACTGAGGGCCAAGAAACCATCAAATCCATGTAGCACTCTGTAGGTCAGGTAATGGAAAATCACTTTGTTGGCCTGGGTGTTTAGTAGACTGTCGTTCATCACAGTGCTGGCATCCCGAGAGAAATGAAAGGTATCTACGACTACTGTTCACTGTAGGAAACCATTACAAAGCAAAGCAAATGAAATATATGAGCATTCAGTGAGGAGTGAAAGACGAATCACCTGCAGCACCTTGATCACAAGTCCAAAGTCATTCTCAGAAATATTTAAACTGAACTAATACTGTGTTAATCTTTTAAAACTTGGCCTTTTAAACATATGGCAATGGTCTCGCTCCACAGCCTATCTCTTGTAATCGAGACACTTTTTGATTCAAAGTAGAGAAAAAGGAAATTCCATGAACACATGCTACATAAAAACCATTTATGACTCAGCAGCACATGGTCTGAACATTGACAAAGGCAATATGCTGAAACGGGCATACTGATGAATGTGTGACCCTGTTTCCTGATGCTCCCTGGTGTTTTTATATATGTTGTTAACAAATTACTTGTAACAAAAATACCTTATCACTCATTGCCTTTGATGCAGTTTTACAGGAGAGCAACGGTGAGTGAGTGGTGTGTGTTTATACATCTGAGGGTGACTGGGGTGAAGAAATAATACAAGGTGATGAATTGAATGCGGAGCGTTCACGCATGCAATGAGATTGTATGACTCGGGAAAGGGGAAGAGCTTTTTACAAGCCGCTGGCACACATTGCCATTTCAATCATCTTCTGCCTCCAGGGGGGTAGCCTTTAAGTGCTTGCATACCTATCTGGAATTAGGTAATGATTATAATAATCAAAATCTGATCCATATTAAAACTCGTTCAGAAGCAGCATTTATGGTCCTACTCTTCTGAGGGGTTCCTCATGGGTAGGCTTGTGGTCCGTCAACATTTATGTCAATACCAAAGCCAAACAGCACACAGCTGGCAAAAATTAAGGCCCCCAAAATTCTATTACGGTAAAAGCCATTTTGCGTGTTCTCCAGCTTACATGGCGATTAAAACCTCATGGTAAATGCCAGGTGACCTTTTTAGTAAGAGAGGGGAACAAATAATAGCAAATCAAGGGAGTGTGATAAGAACCAATGGACAGCGAACAGACACAGACAACCACTCAGATTGGAAAACACAGGCCTTGCAACTGTGACGTAGTTGCAAACAAGTAGGTTGAGTTTATCTGCACAGACCAATTTCATATACAGTGTCTCAAAGGGCTTTGTCAAACCACAAAAGCAACAGTTCCTGACCCAGACTGACCTAAATTCTCTAGGAAAACAAGGAATCCCCCCACACCTAAAAAAAACAGTGTTGTCACATAACAAAACCCAAAAACAGAGGAGTGGGCATAGGAGGGGAAATCCTGAAAGAGATTCTTTTCATTACTCATTTCATGTGCAGCATAGAGTATATTAGTAGCTTTAGGCAGGAAAAGCTCAATATAAATGAAAAAGAAGTAAGGATATTGAAATAAAACTGTGCAAATTGAAAGTAATATATATGCTCCTATACTATATACACACATTTATATATGCACAATCACATGCAGACAGACATACACAAGCAAAACACGTGTTTACCTTATTTGTCCTTGTAAGGCAGGATGTGGAGTACATGGTGGCACAGTGGTATTTTGTCTGGTGTTGAAAGCCAAGCCTTGCTATAATGTTATCCCTGACATCATTTCAATTATACTATTGAATTCAGGCACAGTGTAATTGCCGCAGCCATTAGCAGCGTGAGCGTGTGTGTGTGTGAGAATGTAGATGTAAATCCTTGAGGTCAGTGGGTTCACACATAAGGGATATTTTTTACTGCCAAAAGGGAAGAAATTTGAGGTAAAGTGGCAAAAGAAACACTGCAGTAAAGTAGTGTTTTTTTCTCTGCTCCACTAAGGGTTGCTTTAGTATAGATGATTTATAAAAAAGAACTGTTTGGACACGTCTTCTCCTTCAGTGGATTTCTTTATTTTTTTGTATTTTTGTACATTAATACCTAAGAAACCCTAACTATAAAACAACATGTGTGAAGTTATAAAGCAAACCAAAAAGTGTTAACCAATTTGGAATATGTTTTGGAATATGTGTCTTGAGGCTGTCACCTGGAATGGTTTTCCAACAATTTGGAAAAAGATCTCAGAAGTGTTGAGTAGTTGAAGTGCCCCTGTCCAGTTCTTTTGTCTGTATTTAATTGAAAACAGTTTGAGCTTTGTCTCCAAATTTATTTTGGCAAAAAAAATTTCATGCGATACATAACATATGTGCTATATTATGTGCTGGTCACTGTTTATTCTAATTAAGACTAATAGTGTTTTTTTTTTGGTTTATGGTTTTCTCTGAAATTATGTTTCTGTGTGTTCTCAAACTACCCTGTTAGGGCCTCTTCTGTTAATCTGTCAGTACTCAATCCTCCACTGAGTCTACAGAACAGCACCAGCCTTCCTGTGCCTCTCTCTTGCACAGAGTTGACATTACACAGGTATACACACTGTCACACAGAGCCAAATGTCACAGGGTAACCCTTGGGGCAGGAAAGCAAAGGTAAAAAAAAGACAAAAACAAAAACAAGACACACATGTAAGTGTGTTTATGTGTGAGAGGCTTCACAACTGAGTTACTAATGGAATCCGTGGCAAACGACAAAGGAAAGCCTTTTGCAAAACTTTTATCAGCTGACAGTATAAATGTCAACCCTTGACATCTTAGGTAGTCCCCAAATACTTCCCCATTGGGTTAATAACGTTTCAGATATTATTATCTACTATTATACGATGACATACATTTACACACAAACATAGTTAAAACAAATGTATTTAATATAATTCATAATGATTTTTTACAAGCTGGGCTCTAGCATTTAAATGTAGACAAATCCAATGTTTATAACAACACACACATTATTAAGTGTGCGCCCAGTGTAAGCCTTACAGTCATCTTAGATTAACAAATTTCCTCCCAGCGAATAATAATTGAGTTTTCACCCAGGCCATTGCACAATCAAAGATAAGATGTGATATTAGCGTCTAAGTGACATATGGTTTGAATGACATTTTCTGGTATATCAGCAGATATAATGGCAAAAAATATGAATCAATACTTTTGCAATACCTTGGGAAATATTAGATGTTTCATTTCACAGTCAGCCTGCCAATCTTGTTATAGCACAATGATAGTTTCATCTCTATGACCTGACATTATCTCAGGTAAGAAAGTCAAATACGGTTATGGTTTAACATGTGTTACACGTAACAAATAAGGAGCTCTTTATTGATAGTGAAACTAAAAATTGTACCGTGCAACTCGAATACAAAATTGACAAACAATTATCCATATGCAACAACCCTGCCTTTCTTCTGCTATTTTAGATATTCGGTGAAGGTAAGTCAATGTCTGCCTGTTTTTCAGGCCCTTTCTGTTGGACATTTCTAGAATTATTTGACATTATTTCGTTTTAATCCTATGAAGGACATTCTATTTGACAATGGACCATCTCTGTCCAGTCTGCATAGCAACAAATTGGGTCAGGTACAGTGGTTTGTCATGGACTAATGGCCCCCTGGGTGCATGTCTACCATTTTGATGTGACCTGTGTGTGGTCTGTTTTTACTGCCCCTTGCATTTACTGTGGCTTGGACTCCCCCTGGGTCCGTAGCACTAAGAATAGACATGTGGATGTTGACAGGCTTTTGGTTTGTATCTTACTCTGATTCTGCACTGGATTGGCTGGCTGATGTACACCACCATCCCTCCACCTGCTATACCATAATAGTGGTACAGATGGAGCTTAGTGTAGTCATTAGGTGATGATGTGTTCTCATGTTCCGTTTTTTTTTATCTGATTATGTATCTGTCACAGTAGATATTACTAGAAAAATTATTATGATAATGTATTGAAACTTGAAAAGTTCATTTGAGCAGTGGCCAAAGCATTAGGCTGTGTTCACATTACAAATCAGATCTTCTAATCAGTTGCAATATCTTTCTGTTTATTCACATTCATATTTGTAAGTGACTTGTATCCAACTCAATTGTGAAGAGTGTTGAGGTTCTCAACTAAGCCATGCATGTGCAAAAAAAAATACGAAAATGAATGACCATTAATGTAAATTTAAGCTTATCCATAAATGTCCAAACTATTTTAAACTTCTTTGTCTCTGACCCCAATTGCTGATCTTGTTCTTCGCCATATTTAATTTTACCTGAATGTGAGATGTTGACACACAAGATATGCATACAGAAGAGAGAAGGGTGGCCAAAGGTTGAATATGGATCTAATCACATCTATGTACATCCTAGTGTACATACTTAGTGCATACTTTGTAAATTGTATTCACTTATTTAAATATCTGTTTTTTTAATTACACACAAAATCACTGCATTTAACAGGTGTAAGACAGAAAATAGAGAATGAAATAATCATAAAAATTATATGAAAATGCATTTTAATATTTGGTTCTGCTTGTTGTGGATTGTTGCCAATAGGAGTATAAATACTGTATCAGCAGCAAAATGTGTCTAGATAGTTAAAACAGCTTCACATAAAGTGTTAGCCCTTCTCTGTATTTTAATGCGGACAGAAATTACATCATTAGTTAATGTTTACTTCTCCCACATTGAGTGTCTGCAGTGCCTCCAAATTGCAAAGTGAGACTGATCAATCCCAATTAAATGCTTAAATGCATTTATAATTGATTTTTTTTGCAAGCACTAAATTCAACAAAGTCCAGAGCATCAGAAGTTTTATAACATTCCACAAAGGTCTCATTAGTATCTTGATGACTGATGAGAACAAAACACCTGACAACACTCAATAATGAATGAAAACAAAGGTAGTCAGAGGAATAATCATTATCTTGTCCTCCCTGCAGCTACAACACAAATTTATCGATGTGAGTTGGAGGCTCTATGAACACATATTTTTTGTGCATCTACTATATGTGCTTATGTATACACTGTGGTTACTGAAAGATGGAGAGAAAAAAAAAGGAAATGGGGAAAGTCTACACCTATGGCAAAGAGAGAGAGATTAAGTATGTGTGTCTGAAGAGGCAAAATGGAAAAGGAAGCAAAAAGGGAATGGGAATGCAGAAAGCCCTTGGCCCCCTGCCTGCAATCTGCAATCTGCTGATGGCGAAGCTCGTGACGAGGAGGTGCACAGCGTCCATTTTTAGCGATGAGGTCATCTTTAATTAACAAAACAAAGAGAGTCAGCTGTGTCACTCCAAGCTGTTATCTGCAGCCATGCTCAAGGACACCGTTTATCTCCATATAATTCAATCTCTTTGAATGAGGCTTATCGATGCATTGGGGGGCATTCTCGGTCTCACCAATAACGAAGCTGTTCCATAAACAGGGGAGGGAGATACAACTGGCTCTGATTGCAGAACAACGGGGGACATGAAGGCAGCAGAGAGTTACGTAGAGCTATGTGACAAATAAGCAGCACAAGTCACATGAAGATCCACATGTCATGTATCTTAATAGGCTGGCTGCATGAGCTGGGAGGAGAAAACTGGAACTAAAATAAGTACAAAGATCAAATGGCTAATCTGTTTCTCAGTCCAACAGTGCCAGCATGAGGTGACATCATTGCTATGTAACCCTTAGTGCTGCTGCATCTGATGCCCCTGTTCATCTCCTCTACACTGTGATCTTTCTTTCCCCTCCTCCTTTACTTCGTCCCAGTTGGCTCTCTTCCTCTCACCTGACTGTGCCTTTACACATATTCCTACAATTTCTTCTCACATTCCTATCGTGTAATTCGATTGCTTCTTCCCTGCCCTCTGTTTTTCGTCATGTCACAAATTTAAATGTGTGTGATGCAACACAGAGACTCACAGGATTATAATTAGTGCTAAGTGTATGCATCCGTGTGAGAGTTGTGGGGAGCACAGTGCTACGCTGATGAACACTGCTCACTAAAAAGTGTCACCTCAGCAAAACTCATTTAGGGACAAGCCACCAGAATTAGCAACTGATGAAACAATGGAGAAATTGTAAAAAAAAGAAAGAAAGATGGAACTCAGGAGCTGAATGGTCGAATATTATTCGACAAATTTTTTTTTCATTTCTGGCACATTTGATTTTTTTTGGGAACTCCCAATGAGGTACACCAAAAACACAGCTGACGCATGTCTCAGATTATAGCTTAGGTATGTCACTAATTATTCCTATACAGTCAAACTACAGCCTTGCAACCTGTAGAGGTTGAGTTTAAAGTTTAAAGCTAACATTGTGTTTTAACACACAGCTGCTAATTCATTGGTGATTTGTGTTACAGGTACTAAAGCTACCTTTAGAGATAATAATCAACTTTAATGCTCTCATCCAATTTCTTGATATCATCTGTGATGGACAATATCTTACATATCACAGCTGGTCTGACCTACTGCTGTAAAGGAATGCTGAGCCCCACATTAATACATCAGCTTACATTCTGTGAATGCTGCCTCTGCCTTGGTGTGCCACCTAGAGGCCTGTGTAAGGCCAATGGAAATAGATCATTCATTTGAGCATATCCATCACTCATATGACCAAAGTCATGTAAAAGAAGAGGCTTATAAATCTCACTGAACCATTACCACCACTAAATATTTTTTTCATTTTTGCTCCTTATGCTATAACATAAGAAGTAAGCAGACAGGGGAGAGGTAGAGTAAAGACTAACGTTATGGATTCAAACACCAATGATTACTTTTATTTATACTTCTCACAGTCTTTTCTCCCTTACATGGGTCTACAAGCTTAGTTACCACCCTCTGCAAAGCAGGCCACCAGAATTTATATTTGACCTCGCCTTCTGGTCATGATGAGTTACTATGTTTGGAGACTGTATATGGCAATTAAATCTCACCTTTGCATCTGCTTTCCTTTAACACTTTAATACCTGCACTTGACATGATTAACAGTAATCGGGGATGATCTCATTTTCACCTATCCTAAATCTCAGTGAGTCAAAGTCACTCTTGCCATCTGACACTAATGTTCTGACTTCTCATACACTCAGGCCCATTATATTGGCAGGGAGGACATCCATTTTTTATTGGGTGATATTTTCTTAATATCATCTGTGATGGGCAGTATCCTTATTCCCACTATTTTTATGGAAATAGGATCGATGTGACTGTAGAAGCCCCTGCTTCGCCTGTTGTTGACTTCTATTGGCTAAAACTATTACATGGTGTGTTTATGTTCTGTGCTGAAGAAATCAACTATAGGTGAAAACCCAGATAAAACAAATTGACTTGAAACTGCATCTCACAAGTATTACACTTTTTAGATTTCTCTTCTATCAGTTACTTGTTCAGTGT
This sequence comes from Microctenopoma steveboyesi, assembly GCA_032359275.1. Lineage (NCBI taxonomy): Eukaryota > Metazoa > Chordata > Actinopteri > Anabantiformes > Anabantidae > Microctenopoma > Microctenopoma steveboyesi. Next base: position 6,739,440 of record JAUMHF010000004.1, on the reverse strand, counting down.
AATGTCACAGTGCCCCCTGTTGTAACCTTATAATGTAATAATACATGAGCACTTTTAAAAGCTGGTGGGCTTTACTAAAACATCAGCTACAAAACACAAAGTCAGTATTTTAAATGACAGCAAATGGGATGAACATTGCAGGGTGAAGTTACACCTGGCTAGCTCTGCATCATTTTAACTCGGGATACAACTCTTTCAGTCCACATTTTGATCTTTTCGCTGACATTAGAGCGGAGCATGTAAGCGGAACACAAGCATGCATTGAGTGCAAATGGGCAGATATGGACAAAACACAGAGCAGCTTTTTCAAAAGAGGTAGCATTGCCCTATGTCTTGCTCCATTTTCACTCTGGTACTGCTAACACCACAAGCCTAAAGCATGCCCATGCTTGACCCAGAATCCATCTGTGTAGTCATTTAACATTGTTAATAAAAAAATCAGCCATTACAAGCTCAAAGTAGTTCATGTTATTTGGGTCTTTAAGGATAGCATTGAAACAAAGAGTGAAATACATGCAGATTTTTTTAGAATAGAGGTGCACCGAAATAAGCACTGAGCGGTGACGAGTGGAGCGCAATGGTGCGGCTCAGCAAATCTCACTGCTCCACTCCTCTCATATCCAGTGCAGTCTGTTAAACAAGAATACCATTTCTTGCAGCAGGCACGTTCTACCTAGTGGCAGGGTGAGGGAACTGGCTGGGGCATCTGCATTAGCATTTTCACTACTTGCCTTGTACTCTCAATACCACTGCATTCTCGCTAGGAGGATGTTTTACAAAAACACTGTCTCTTCTTCTCTCGCACCATAGGGCAGAAGACAGAACAATATATTTTCCAGATCAAAACCTTAAAAGACCCACTGCAAATTGGCATTTGCAAGTTCTCCTTTGCTCTGTCGGTAACCAAAATGTCATTTAGTTAGGCTGTCTTTAAGCGGATCGCAAATAGCAAGACTGGATGCAATGCCAACCACAAGATGGTTGTACTTGGTTTGGATTGGTGGCAACCATGTTGGGAAACATGTTGTAGTACTGTCTCTGTAAGGTAACACTACTGTGTCCTCAAGAGAGCATGTGAGCAGTGCTTAGTGTGGGTGAACGAGGAGCAGGAGGTTTGCCCTATGTTCCACTCCAAAATTGTTTGTGCACCCCCCACACCATGAGCTTGAAGCCAAGCCCAAAACAGAATGCATTTATTCTCAACACTCCACTCTACTGGCATCATCCCTTCTGTCTTCAAAGAATATGGAGCATTGTGAAAGATCAAAATAGTATTCAGTCAAATGTATAAAGAAGGTTAAGTATTGTAGCCACTGTGACCAAAGGTGAGACTAAATCAGCAGATTTGATTGATGGATGCAAAGTTAAATGCCCATTTATTAGCCTGGCTAGCAAAATGTGTGTAACTGTTCTTTTCTAATAGATCTATGCATTTTGTGTTTTTTTTGCAAATTGAACAGGACATATTTAAGTGCATATTTAAAATTCCTCTGCTTCTACGCATTTATCATGTAGCAAGAAGATCAGAGACAGGAATTCTAGTAGTATAAACTAAGAGATAACAAAAGTTATCAGAACCACACCAAAAAGAAGAGAAAGAGGAAAATTCTGACTTTAATTGGAGGCTTTCAGGAGCAAGAAATCAGATAACTTGGATTAACTACAAACTTTTGCACTGAGACCAATTCTGGTTCGTGCCACAGTAAATTACATTATCAAGTAGTCAATATGCAGGACGAATCAGAATGTGTAAGCACCAATATAACAGTTACTTGCTCTGTGGTTAGGGTTAGGTTTGGGTCAAGCTGTTGCTGGTCATTGCATTTAAATTTTAGTTTATTCAAAACTTTGGGATATTAAATTGGTAGTTAAATAGAAAACATTTACCTTTTGTGTGTTTTCAGCTGTTTGAACCTCAGATAATGACAGAAAGCTCAGAAAATGCCTCTCTAATGTGATGAATAATGGCCTGTGTTTAGAGTCAGACATAAGCCAGAATACATTACAAATAGCGGGGATGAGGCCTATACAGTATAAGAAACTGCCAGTCAGCCATTATGGTTGATCCTTACACTACTCACCATAATGTTGGTTGGTTTCTAACCTAAGAAGGCATTTCCAAACAACATACCCAAACTTTGACATGACTGTCTGCTGCTTTACAGTATGTTATATTTTGAGCAATGGCATGATATAATTTCTAGAAGTTACATCAAGCACAAATGAGTCACATCAGCAGCATTTATGGATATTAGCTTGGAAGACGATACCATTCACTGTCAAGATTTTCAAGGACTCTATGATTGCCTCCATTCATGTAGAAAGCTGTTTCAGATGAAAAACCCGAGCTAAAGAGGTGGCACATTATGAATCAGCTTTTTAACACAAACTAATCTATAAAGAAAAAAACTCTCACCAAGCTTGTGGATGAGATGAACGTACTGCAACTCGTCATCTTCATTGATAACTAAAGTGATGATGGGATTTTGATGGGTTTAAAAAAACAACTTATCTCTATGTATCCCCATGGAGGTGATGCAACTGTGAATATCTACTGCTGGGGAATATCAGCATTTGGAAAAACGCATGGATACAACCTAACTTCAGAATTTACCTATAGTGAATTTAATTTACAAATCTGTGTAAATCTGTCCATATAATGGACCTTAGAAATTTCCAAGAGGCATACAATTTCTTTTCTTATTGTAGTCTAGACAGCACTGACACAGAAACATGGCTTTCAGAACCCACTGAGGGCTGCATCCAAATGTCTGCATCTCTACACTCCACACTACTTCTGTCTGCCATCTGTATGAGTGTGCATATGGCTGAATGTGCGTGTGCTCTGACTGTGTGAGTCATGCTCAGCATGGCTGTATCTGTTTGTAGCTGTCTGATTATTTTCCTCTCTTTCAGACATTAGCAGCCCTGTTTCAGCTAGGACATAGATGAAGATGCAGCCGTAGCTTCCATTGATGTGCAGAAATAAATACCCCCTCTTTTAATTCCACCCACTTGGGCTATGGGTGTACTTGCTGTTCACCGACACATAAGTAACAGCATGGTCATGGGCATTCATATTGTTCATTTCATATTTTGTGTATGTCCGGAGGATTGTTTATTGACACTAACACTATCTCATATCTCATTTCGGCATATCAATCTGAAAAGGGTTATAATACTAGTTTCAAATAATTTCAAATTTACCATTTCTACATAAACAAAGATTGTTTACATATGCAAAGCATCCAAGAGAACTGCCAATCCCTCCAGGCGAGAAAGTCCCAGCACATTCATCCTCAGGTCAGACTGCAGAATGCTCAGAGAAATACAAAACACCCAACAGCTACATGTGAGACCTGAAAGGCTCACTGATCCAGCACAATTAGAAGAAGACTTGCAGGTTGGAAGGATTGCCAGGTGAAAGCCTCTTCTGTCAAAAGAGAAACATGAAAGCATGACTAAGGTATATATCTGAGCTAACCACAAGACTTTTGGAACAATGTCCTTTGGACAGACAAGACCAAAGTGGAATTGTATAGCCTTGATGCCCAGCCCCGTTTTTGGCAAAAGCCAAACACACCATTTCAGCAGGAACACTTCGTACCCACAGTCAAGCACACCAGTAGACGGCTTATAATTTGGACTTGTTTTGCAGCCACAGACTCTGGGCACCTTGCAGTCATCCAGTCAACTAAGTCCTCTTTATACCAGAGTATTCTAGAGTCAAATGTGAGACCATCTGTCTGACAGCTACAGTTCAATCTAAATGTGGTCATACAACAACAGACAATGATTCCAAGAAAACTAGTAAATCTTCATGACTGACAAATAAATGAATTGGTTTTCTAAGGGCCCAGTAAAATTGAGAAAAAGATTGATAAAATCATAGAGGAAATGATTACTTCAAATTATTTCTGTCAAAATTGGATCTACAAGCAACTGAATCATGGGTTTATTTAGAATTCCCCACATGTTTTTTTCTTGCCTTAATTTGTGGTACTTAAATGAATAAAAAGTTATATGTTGTTTTTCAGCTTACAGCTTTCACTGTATTTGCCTAATAAAATGTGGATTCCGGAGATGATGTTGATGATAGTCTACTGAGAGAACCATCTATCCCATGCAACATTTTATCAGTTTATTTGTCTAACAAGTCTTCAGTCCTAACAAATACTATAGCCCATTATATCTTATGCACTAAAATTGCAAAAAAATCTTTTCTGTAACAGTTCCTCTTTAACAATTTCAAATTAAATCAAAACACCTCACATTTCCCTGACTAAGCTTTGGATCACTCCGATTTTTCCCTACAATTGTCTAGGTTGTCAAATACGGTTCATTGTAAATCAGCCGAATAATCCTTTAGTGTGTACCCACCCTTACATGTTACTAAAGCACGCTTGACTGCAAGCTCACTGGTTCAAATCATCACACGGACTTGGAAAATATGAACAGGGAAAATGAAGCAGAAACACATGCTTTCCAGACAACCATCAAGATGCCCTCGAGCTAATTTATCTTCAAGCTGCTCCATTAGAGCTGCTCAGTGGCCATCGTTAGAAGACTTGTTAACTGCCAGCCTCCACAGTGAGTGTGTGTCTCTATCTGTCTGTGAATGCCATGTGAGTCACTGCTGAGGAAAAAAAAGAGGAGTATGACAGCACGAGATGAGTGTGTTACTATGAATGATGAAGGTAAAACAGGACTTTGTATTTATATGCCCTTTGGTGTCTTTATACAGGATCTCATTTTTCCCAGATTACTTTACTTTACTTTACTTGGCAGACACTTTTAGCCAAAGCAACTTACAAGGAGAAGACACCAGCAATTACCATTCGGTTCCCGTAAACTGAGATACTACAACAAAGAACCTTGATAAGGGCTAACTTGTCAAGCCAAAGAACATGCTTAAAAATTATTTTGTGCTAGACAATGATATCAGTGTGTGTGTGTGGTAGACTCACTTGAAGTACTTCTTAAACAAGTGAGTTTTTAAATATTTTTTAAAGGTTGTGATACTCCCAGCCAGTCGAATGGGGCAAGGCAATTTGTTCCACCAGCGAGGGACTACAAAGGAGAAAAGACTTGATTGTGATCTGAGACCTAGTGAAGACGGGGCCGCCGCATTTTGGACCATCTGGAGGGGTTTGATAGTAACTGCAGAAGCTCCAGCCAGGAGAGAGTTGCAATAGTCAAGTTTAGAGATGACCATTGCCTGGACAAGAAGCTGTGCAGCCTGTTGGGAGAGAAAAGGCCTAATTTTTCTGATGTTGTGGAGAGTAAATCTACAAGACCTGAAGGTCGAGGCAACATGCTCATTCAGGCTTAGCTTGTCATCTATCCAAAGTCCAAGGCTTTTGGCAGACTTTGTAGGTGTTAGGTTAAGTGAGCCGGTTTGGATTGAAAGATCAAGATCTCAGTTTTTGATAAATTCAATTGGAGGTGTCGCTCAGACATCCAAGCCGATATGTCTGCGAGACCAGCTGAAATTTTTGTTGACACTGTGGTATCCTATGTTGGAAAGGACAGATAGAGATGAGTGAGATGAGAGATCAACATAGGAGTGGTATGGAAGGCCATGGGCTTGGATAATGTTACAGAGAGAACGAGTGTATAATGTAAAGAGAAGAGGGCCAAGGACAGAGCTCTGTGGGACCCCTGTAGTTACCTTAGAGAGTGTGGATGTCTCACCTCCCCATGATACCCGGAATACCCAAGATAAAACTGTGGAAATCAGCTGTTTGTGGCATGAATAGGTTGAGGTTCATGTGACCCAGGAGCACCAGGGGTACCTCATCATCTACAATAGTGGAGAGAGTTATGTCTAGTTCCTCTACAAAGTTCCCCAGCGCTCAGATACCACTTAAATAGTAGGCTGATTAGCTAAGTGGCAACTGGTGCTGTCCACACGCTGTCCAAGTTGAGTATGACCAGTTTGACAATAACACAAGAGTGGGCGTGTATCTAGCTAAGGTGAAACTCACGCTGGACAATGACAATAACAAATACTAGCTAATGAATGAATGGCGAAACTTTAGCAGACCTAGCCACAACAACAAAAACACAAGCACGCTTACTATCTGTACAAGCTAATTCACTAACAGAGTCAAAGTTGATTCACTCACCTCTACCGAGAACCACACAAGAATGTTTACCGCTGTGTTTAAGCAGATGTTGCTTACATATAAAAACCAGCAAAGGGAAGAGGGAGTAGACATATAATAATTTTAAAATAAATCAGAATAAGTGTGAGAGAATTATACTTTTCAAATACTATCTTCCTTCATTAATTGAGTTCAGAGAACACAATCTCGTAATTTTAAATGGGCCACTATTATTTCATAAATCTACTCAATGCCTTCCAGGTTTGTATCAGCGATCCTGATCCCCTCATTTTGGGGAACAATGGAGGTTCAGTACTTCAGCGAGAGTTGGATCCACCAAAAAACATACTTACATATAAAATATGAGGTTCATAATGTATCCTCTGATGGGGAGTCTGCAATATTGACACTCCTCATTTACAAGGTCTTATACGTCAGCACAGAAATATCAATGCACTCAACCACATCACTTTTTCTTAAGAAAGTTAAGAGTAAATGAAACGAGTCTGTTGGAAAGTTAAAAATAGAAGAGAAGAGACTGACACATAAAGGAAGAGAAAAGATAAAGACAATGACAACTAATCTGTATTATACTGACCATTGTGACATGATTTATAGTGGTGACTGTCACATAGCCGAGTGAGTCACCCAACACCATCTGCCCCTACCTACTTCACCTCTGCCAGCATGCCTGTGTCTAGATGTACCCTGTCTTTGCTCGCTGGTGCCCACGCTTCATCAGCACTATTCCCATGGTGATGGATGACCTGTTCATGCTTCCCAATGACTAAACCCAGCTTCATCCAGACCACCTAATTTCTCCAATATTATTAAATTCCTATCACCCTTCCTCTGACTCATCCCAGTCCCTCATCACATCTATGACCACTGCTTCAGGCCTACAGCACAGTGGTCAGTACCATTTATGGCAGGTGATAACTTGCCATATGTCAAATTCTTTGCCTTCTCTATTTAAGCTCCTCCTTCTGTTCTATATTCAGATCAAAACTTAAATCTCTCTGACTACAATTGCAACTTCCCATTTTGAGTGTTTCTTTCTTATCAACACTTCAAACACACACACACACACACACACACACACACAGAGTCACAAGCAAGATGACTTCATCGTAGCACAGTATATGAGTATATTGAGTTCAAAAAATAAATCAACCCAGGCACCTAAACATAGTTTTCCTACCTGTGTAGACCTCTGCTTCTGATGGGTCATCCACTCGTTTATGCTGGATGATGTAGTCGGCAATCTTGCAGCCAATGAGAGGCTCCACATCCATCCACTCTAGGGCTACCATTGTGCTTGAGGGCTCCAGGTAAGGGGCTAGGCGCAAACTAAAGAAGCAACACAGAGAAGACCAGGTTTCACATATGGTAATAAGATAAACACGAACAATGAGATCAAAAGGACACTCCAACTGTATATTGACTTTGTCTGGAATTTTAAAATGAAACTGTGTGTGAGTGTGGATAATGCAGGAATGGACAAGTAGGAATACTACCTGGTCATTGTTGTGTTGGAGCATAGAGTGTCTTACTTGGATCAAAATATTATTAGACAACAGGATGGCAAACTCTAACAAAAAACAGCATTCCAATGCCACCTGTTCTCCAGCAGTGTTTCCTGTGTAGTTTCCCTCTTTAGTCCCTCAAAAGAGATAAAAGAACAATATTTCCATTTTGTCTGGCCTCCAGCTGCATCTGTTACAATGGTGTGTGGAAGGTAGGTAATTCCTCTTTTATAAAAAGCATGCCACTCTGTATCATCTTTCTAGACAATAATGATAAGCCTTGCAGACTTTACTGATCTTACACTTCAGTGCTGGCCAGAGTTGGAGATTTGGTTGCTGCAGTGACTTTTTTCTTGCTATTTCCAGTAGGCATGAGCCCAGGGAGAGTCTGACCAAAACCCTCGTTGTGGAACCGCAGCCTTCTTCTCCAATTCCACAACCACAATCCACAAACAAAACTGCCATAAAAGCATCTAGAGGTACATGTGCAATACTTGTGCAGAATAATCTATGTCTCAAATATCCATGCATATGTCACAAAGACCAGTACTTTTGGTGAAGTATTGCAAAAGATTTAAGAACAATCTCACCACAAGGTCCATTTAGCAGCTGTTGAGGAATTTCTAAATTGTAGATGTTTAAATTTAAGAGCTTTATAAGGACTTTTTATTAATATTACATAAAAGCTGAGGTTTAATGTTTATTCTTGAATGAATCGTACCAGTGCAGTAGCACTGATGACCACTAGATGCTCATTCCAAAACAAAAAAAAAGAAAGGAAATCTATATTCAAACTGACAGAGTTATGTAAAATTATACATTTAACTCAGTAATACAGTTAATACAGTGGACAAACCTTGGAACCCAGAACCCTCTCCGGCAGCCATTATATTTCTACCTAGTTTACCTGTTATTGGTATTCTCTGCCAATAAAGGTTGTCTCTTCCTCATTCTGGAACACAGTAATGCTAATGTGCATTTTATTTATTAAATTGAACACTTTCATTATAGGAATAAAGAAATGTTCTTTCAACTACCTGTTTCTCTTAAAAAGTTCTAAGGACAACAGTGTCTAGGGTGGATGACTCACGAAAGCCTCAGGAGTATTCTTAGGACACCTTGAATGAGAGCATGTTCTTTTCAGAGTGGTGTAAGGCCTGACTGACAGCTATTAGAACTTTGGGGACTGTACTTGTTTCTACAACTTTCCCGAGTGCCTCAGGAGTCAGACAGGTATCTGTCTATGTGTTCGAATGTCCATGTGCATGTGTGAATGTTCCTGTGGTGCATCAGTGCGTGCATCCATGAAATCTCTCTTGTGCATGAATTCCTAGGTGTCATGGTGTCGCCTCACACTTACATTGGCTGTCTCAGGGGACTGCAGTTCGGCAAGCCATCTTTGCTGAAGGCACTCAGGTCACAGCGACACCAGTTATCAATGACATCGCCCTTTCCAGCACACCAGTATGAGCTCATTGTGGCGCTCTTGAAGGCCTGTAAAGGGTAACAGGTGAGAGAAATGCAATTATCTCTTAGAACATGCGCTCCCTGACTATGCTTATCCCACCCCTCCCAGGTCTACTATGCCATCGACCTTCTCACCAGTGTTCTCCACATTTCAACACACAGACATATATCCTTGTACTTATGTCCAAATGATGATTATTATCATTATCATTCTGCCTATTCCTTAAAGTTAAATGTGGCCAGTAACAATAACCCCTTTAGGGATTAAGCAATGGGCAAAAATGTTCACTCTCTTAGTGGTCAGAACTCAAAACGGGTCTCACAAAGATAGAAGTACAGCTCCACAACCACACACACACACACACACACACAGTGACCTTTTCATACCCACCATCCCCAATTACCAGAAGTCAGGAACATCTCACTAACAATGACAAGCTTACACTGTAATATCATAGATTCGTTGTGACTTTTATGATGGAGGTGTGGAAGATGTGACACCCCCCATCTCTTGATTTCTATCCATATGCTTGTTTGTGTGTGGATCTTGCTGTGTTGCTGTCATTCTGGCTGTGAAGGGGGTGAAAGGGGTGGGAAGTGAGACATAAGGAGATGACATCATCTGCTGACATCTTCTTGTGCTGCTTCATTAACAGGCAAGAAAAAAATCAAAGGCAAAAGCTCGGTCATCCTCTAAAAGGCATCAAAATGCCAATATAACCGTCAGAGCAATAAAGAATAATGTCAGGGCTTTCCCTAAAGCCACAGGCATGATAGACAGTGAGTTCAGGAGAGTTCGCAAGCACTCTGGCTCCCCCTGTCATACTATGGATCAATAGGGCACTCAGTTATTTATGCACCATAACTGGTTGGCAGTGCTGCATCATGCAGACAACGTTGGAGATGTGCTTGATCATGGTCACAAAAATAGGACACTGGAACCATGCAAAAAGATTATCGCTGGGTACCAGGCACGCAACAAAAAGCAGTGAGAGGCCACCCGTTTCTTCCAGCTCGCCATGACATTCACTTATCTGAAAGGAAAGGAACTGATGAGACCACACATATTTAAGACAACCGCCCACATGGAGTTTGCACACATTGGCTCAGGCAAACATGCACACTCCAAATTATTGATGGATTCCCACAGTTGGTTGTTTTATTTCATTAGAGAAATGCCAAGGAAGATATCTGCAGTCTGTTGATTAGTGGAAGTGACATTTGAGAATAATCTGGGCATATTTCTGACCAGAAAGGCAGACAGCTTGGCCAAAAGAAGTCAGGGTATGAACTCAGAAGCTGATGTTTGCATTTCCACAATGCCGCTTTGTTAGTTGTAAAGGAGGCTCAACAGTCTTTCATGGGAACTGACTTTTCCAATACCACTTGCTTCCACTAAAGACAAAGGATTTTGAGAGTGAAAGTTACCTAAAGGAGCACAAGGAATGAGTAGTAGTAGAGACCAAAGGAAATGAGACAAAACATGAGCAGTATGAAAAAGGGAAACAAATGTATGGAAGTAAGCATTCTCCAACTCACAGTGAGATCACAATCTTTCAGCAGCCAAGGCTTTTCAGTTATTTATCCTCCAATATAAGCTCTAAATGAGCCTGCTGAATGAGCAGTTATTTCAGGGGGTAAGCAAGCACTGTAATCCACAGCTATATAATAAGCCCATGGAAAACCAAAAAGGGTAAAAAGGTTATTCTAGTTCTCCATGCTTGCCCGAGTGGCTAAATGCTGCCAGAAAACAACAGTAGCAGGGATCTTGCCTCCTCATGTCAAAGGGAAACAGGGCACAGACGAAATAAAGAAAAACCTGAAATTAAGATCTATGCATACACCAAAAAGACTAATAACAAATGACCTGCAGAAAGAAAAAGCACAGAACTGCCATGTATTTACTACCACAAGATTCCTTCCCCCACATGTGTCTGCACACTTGATTGCATGGCTGCACATGTGAAAAATAGACAAAGCGATTACCGCCGTGTTTATGTTTGAAGAGTAATGCAATTCAGACTGCACTGGGTAAACAGGGAATCTAATTGCGGTTTACAGAATGAGGCAGGGGGTTGGGTTGAGGACACAGGAGATAAACCAGAGACTTAGAGAAAGGCAAGAAATATGCAACATATATGTGTGTGGTAGTGCAAAAGAAGAGCATAGGGTCAGTAAGGAAAACTCTTTAGTGATATGAAAAGACAGGATCAATAGGCCTGTGTTCAATGCAGATCTTAGATAAGACAAAGCTGAAAAGAGGAGGATATCCTAGATTTTATTGATTCACCATAGATCATGCATTTCCGAGAATACCATTGATCCATAAACATTCTGTGTTGGGAAGATAAGGGAAATAAACAAACTCTTTCTATTATGCATCATATTAGTGAAGCAAGTCTTTTGACAAAGGTCATAACTGACTGTGTAAGACAATTTTGTGCAGTCGTGACAAATTTGCTTTCAGGAGCTTGTGATATACCCCGTGCTTACAATAACACATGGTTCTACAATTTCACAAATATGCCACAATTCATCCTCACTGACCTTATCAATACTGAACAAATTGAGTTGAAATGTAATCACCCCTTGCTTTGAATAGAAGACAAGATCGGGGAACAGCAAGGCCACTAAGCATCAGCTACTACTCCAGCTGTAAATTCCAGGCTTTGACGTCATTGAGACCATGCAGAAACTCTGGCACCAAAATACCGTTTGGACTTTTTGCTTTCACAGAAGGCTGTCGTGACTTACAAGAAGGCACGCGAGGCCATAGTGACCTCTTCAGTGAATCTGTTTGTCTAGTCTAAACTGACCGTATTACTGTCCAGCTTCAGAAGCTAATACCCGAAAACACTAGCCAGCTGGCCCACAGTATTGATTTATACAATGATCACCAGTGGTGGTAAAGAGTCTAAGTCAGCACACACAGGACACACTCAATGGTGACATAAGTGTGGGTGTGCGCACACAAATCCATTTATGTGGCCTTTCCAATCATTTAGGCCTAATGGTGTTAACAAATGAAGCAATAGGCTACTTCTAGGAACTTTATCTGAAGGTGTACTTCCAGGAAACTGGACACTAGGGGCAGCTGGATGGTTGGTTCACCCAGAGGTTGATAGGGAATTGTTGCATCACAAGAAAACCTTCAAACAGTTGCTTATAATGTGCTCTAAAATAATATAATAACAATTTAAGGGAAAAAAAACAACACAGGTAAAATTTTTAAATTTAGAGAGACAACCAACACTGGAAACATGCCTTAGAATGACTCTATTATGTGCTTAGTTTAAACATCATTGAACTTTAAAATTGAAAACACATGTTTTCAAGCAGTCAACCTTTTAGATTAAGTTGAGTTAAGTTATCAAATGCATAATGAAAGAACAGAACAAAGATGGTGGATTTCATTGGAAGAAAATTATTACAGGAAGCTCAATCTGTTTCAAGGTTTATTGTATATAATCAGCTTAATATTATTTTAAGGTGAAACAGGATGCTCTTTTAAACAATTATAAAATTAGATAGTCTATATGAATAAGGTATTATTAAGGCTGTTTCAGAACTTGGAATTTGGCATTAGCACAGTCAATCTGACTGTTAAACCGTTTAGTCTGTAGTATAAAAGACAACTCTATGCTATTGTACATATTGAGGTTTATATGGATCTGTTGAATGAACTATAGGAGCTTGCGCTCTCCTTGGTACTGAAATCATGTTCCTTGAATCGAAACTTCAAAGCTTTTCTTTCTGTATGTGGTTTGCATTGGAAACCTGCTAACTATATAAATTGGAAATGTTAACAACCAAAGCATCGGGTATTCTTTGTATTGTATTTGTATAATGTATTAATACATTTACTCCACTAGTAACTGCATATTGTTGGTTAAAAATGTGTCCTAAAGTATATTGTGTCTTCCCTGCTGAAATCAGTAATGATGCTTCATTTTGATGTAAATATCGTATTGCTCTTTGCTTCCGAGCCCTTCCTGACCCACTAAAACAGTTCTAGACTGTGAGAGACTGCAGCAGTGCATCACGGTGAGCGCATGACAGCAGATACTCTGCAAGATATAGAGCATTCTGACCCATTAGACTCACAACCAATTTATTCAAAAGGTTTGCCATAATTCAGTCACTGCAACTCAAGACGTAAGGCCAATGGCAAGCTCCATGGGTGTAAGTGTATTTATTTATCCACTGAAGTATTTCTTTTCTTGCAATAAAACATGGGAGTATCTGTGTGCGTGTGTGCATTTGCATGTACACGCCAGGGCTGTAAGCAAGACCACCTTGGTTGAATCTAAGCTAATTCCAAGACTGGTTCTAGGCGAATGCAAATCAAGACTAAATTGAAAGCAAGCCAAGCAGACTAGAAAGAAAGAGCACACCTCAAACTTTTTCCTTCAAAATTTAAAATGTAAGCATTGAATAGAAGTAGAAGCATTAGTAAGAACTTAATTTCCAAATACACAACCACAAGAAGTAAGTAATAGAAATGACTTCTTTCACCATCACTGTATGGTTAATGACTATTTCTGTTTAACTAGCTTTATACTTAAGTCTCCCATCTCCTCATTGACAAAGCCCAACAGAACAAGCTAAGAATAAGGCAGACAGAAGATATGTCCCTTAAGTTATACCACTTGTTTTTGTCTTTTCAGTCCTGGAAGTGGTCTTTTGTGAAGGGGACACAACATGCCACTAAAAGATGGAAGTAGTTGAGAAATCAGGAGCCAAAAAAGAGTGGGGGCTTATAGTAGGCATACATTGACACATGCATACAAATTGGTACGAACAAATAGCTATGACCCCCATCTACCTGATCATATGCTGGACCACTAAACTTCATTTTGATTCCTTCAGTGGGAACCTCACCGCTGAAAAAGCTTTTTCAACATGGCAGCTGTCTTTCCTGATAGACCCAGCCAAGTAGAAAGATGGACTCAAGTAAACGTGTATGTGAAAAACATGCACACACACACACACACACATAAACTAAGAGAGAAAGAGATAGAGACATATTGAGAATGAGTGGTTGCATGCGTGGAGAGGCAGGTTGTTGTGTCATCCGTCTCTAATGCAATATATGTGCCTTTCAGACTAGCAGCGGTGGCCAAGAGGAGAAGAAAAAAGGAAAAAAGGAGCAGAGTGATGGACTCCTCTCCCTCCCAAGAGGTTGATGACATCAATAAGAAGCTAATAATCCTGCCTCAAGCTACCTCGGAAGGGCTTGCCAGAGCGATCCACTGCAGTCTACCCCTTTTCCTCCTCCTCATATAGCTCACTTTCTACATCACAAAAGACCACGGGCTAGGTAGGAGGAGAGAGAAGGATGGATGGATGAGGTGTTTGAGAGTGAAGGAAGAGAGACATTTTTGTCTTTCTAACATTTAGCTATTGATGAGGCCCACTAAGGACTGTCTGCTATTGATTGTGTCTTCTTTTCCTTTGGGACTGTGGTGCTTGTAATGGTTGTTATGGGCGACACATGCAGGGGACTTTGTTGTATATATAAATACATATACATATATATATATATATATGTAGAGAGAGAGAGAGAGAGAGATAGATAGATAGATAGATAGATAGACAGATAAATAGAAAGATAGATAGATAGACACACTTTATTTTTACTGTTGTTGTCGCAGCAATTTCGGAAGGTAGGGTAATTAGAGGCTTGATTGAGGAGAGCATGAACTAGTCTGCTCCCTATGGCGTGTGCATGCGTGTGTTGGGTGTGAGTCACCTGCAAACAGTTCTGCGCTGGCTTTCACATACACAACAAAGACCTGCACCGGATGTTTGGTAGCAAGACAATGTCAAGATGAAGTCTAAACAGAGCAAAATATGGTAAACAAAATGTCAAGTGACGCCAGAGCCCCCTTCTAAATTACCTTCTGGAAAAAAAAACCTGACATAATTAACTTTCACTGCACAAAGACTTTTCATACAGGATGAATCATAACCACAACGTGTGGTCATTAGGATAAGATTACATTCAGCTATGCATGCGCGTTTAGACACAGACACATACGTATATATCTCACACATATACACATCGAGTTCCCCACAAGAGCAGAAAACCATGATGTCATCTTTTTATGCCCTCAGTATTACAGTGCTCTTTTCCAGTGGCCAAAGTTAACCAACTAATGCCATCTAGAGGTGAAATGGTAAAACTGCCTTAGTTAAAGATTGTGAGCACAATGGAAATAGATATTATGGAAATCTTATAACACTATGCTAAATTTTTAAATTAAATTAAAAGAAAGTGTCCAGACTAACGTCTTTTGGAACCCATTGCACTTTGGCGGACATGTTTGCAATCGGATGGTTTACTGATTGGTGTCACGTCTTTTGATTTATTATCTCTGTCATTCTCTGGTTATACAGTATGATGAACTTCTCAGCCTCTCTTTCTGCACACATATTCACAGACACACACCAACCCACACATACATACTGCTTACCTCTTTGGTGACATTGTCTTGAACCAGACTGTACAGCGGCACCACGCGGCTGACTTCCAGAAGCACAGGGATGGGAGAGGGCTGCTCTCCACTCCTGCTGTTACCATGGTGGCCTCTCCCTGACACTCCCCCCATCATAGACTGGTGATGGCACAGGTGGCAGCCAGAAGGACAGCTGCCCTTCTCCTCACAACGGATCTCCACACCATTCACCATGTCGTCGGATAACAGCTGACTTTTCTGAAGTGCCAACAGGTAGCTGATGAAGGGAACCGACTTCAGTTCATGCCGCCCACTAACCCCTTGGTCTGTTGCCTCTGTAGTGGTAGGAGGGGTTACAAATAAAGTTAACAATAATGATGAAAAAACTACTTTTAGGTAGTTCAGTTAAACATGTATATTTTTGGCTTATTTATCAGCTGATTCTTCCTAACTCACTTGTTCATCGCCCTATCACAGATGTATCTTACTACATAAATCTTTCCTATCAATTCCCATCTACTTTGCGAGATTGTCTATTTTTTCCATCCTAGGCTTAGTGCTCCAACCTTACCCCCTGCTCACATACTTCTCTGCTTTTTCCTTTTGTTATATATATTCACAAGGTGGCTCTAAAAGTTCATGTTTTTTTATATTTTTATCCTGCATAGTGTGTCTGCATTTGGACTTCTGATTACATATTTCAGAGACGAAAGAAAACAAAACAGAAATACACACTTCTTCCCTATGTGTGTCTCACTAGAGTTGGGGAGATTATTGCTCCTATTTTAATTTTTTTAGCCCAAAAACAGACCATGCTAAAAAAAGGGTCAGTGCTGAAAGACCACGAGTAATAAAAACAAGAAAAGACACAATTTGTATATTCAGAGTTTCAGTTGAAGGGCACATCAGACCACATATTACAATGAATGATCTGCCATCTGTGTTGATGTGGATGTGATATTGTGTTTATTAGCTGTGAAAGAACTTTGTCCATGATTCATTTTTTTCAAATGAGTGAAAAGATAGAAGATGCTTTCTGGTAACAGAAAAGTGCATTCAAATCAAATTACTACTTCAGGATGTAGCACTGAGGCATGGTGCGTCACCAGGCAGCACTACAAAATGTGAAAAATCAGGATGCATGAGAATTATATATGAATAAATGTATAATTTAATTCATTCAGAGGCTACTTGTGCAATTTTACTTGGACTTCTGTAATATCAACAGTGGTAACCCAAGGAATGAAAGGGTAAATGTCCTACCATTCGATTCTCAAACACATGCATAGCATTTACCAGCAGAAATTTATAAATATAAATATTACTAATTGTGATATGCATCAATTTAACAATCTATATAATATGTTGGTATCGGCTTAAACATTTCAAATATGCAGTCTTTAAATGTAAATTGCACCTCATTTCACTGGAACTTTCCCATATAAAACAACAACATGGCCTGTTACTATGGCCCTGGTGTGTATGTTTGTGTGTGAGAGAATTGTGTCTGTACATTAATCTGTTTATGTATGACTTTGTGGCTTACTCCCAGTATGTCTGTGAGACACTGGCAAGCAGTTGAAAGAGTGAGTGGTAACTGCAACAGTATGTAAACAGGCTCAAGGGGTGGCCCAAGAGCCAAATTATAGACTTCTTGAGGTAACACAGACACAGAAATAAGCTGTTGTCAATCAGTTCTCAAAATAAAGCCCTGTAGCTTAAATTGATTGAGGCTAGCTAGTCTAATTCACTACAACCCTATTTATTAATTTCACCGCAGATTATAGATCAACTTTTAAATTTGCATTTCTTAGAATATCTGACATCAGTAGTGCTCAGGGTCTGTCTTCCTGGACAATCTTGTTTTTGACAACTTGTTGTAAAACGGCCTTTTATGTAAAGCCCATTTCAAGACTGAAATAGCAAACTACTGAAACATATGTTCCCCGTCTGGGATCAGTGAGGTACTTTGTTTCCTGTTTATTTGTGTTTGTGGAGGAGAAATTAAATTGGACCACATGTTATTTTGTGCAGTTAGGAGTGGCCCATTATTTTTGCCTCTTTATAAACTATGACAGGTCTTTAGTGTGCAAAATGAATGAGATGCTTGTGCAACACTTGCCTGTCATCAAACACAGAGAAGAGATAAATTGAGTGAATGCCCCAGCCATCGCTCTTGCCTTTGTTAATTAAAATGTTTTTGTAGACTGGTTGCAGTATAATTACTCATTAGGGATACATCCCCTCTGGCCAGGGTCATGTTTCCCAGGCAACAACAGCAAAGGTGTCAGATATTGTTCATAGCAATTTAATAAATATATTGTTAGATACACATAATTCCTATTGGCATCGTTAGATTGATTTATTAAAAAGCCATAATTGTAGTTGAATGTAAGTATCAGCTGTACATGTAAATTAAATTGTATTTTTACAATTCAATTTTTTATGCAGTATGCAGTAGTAGTAGTTGGAGTTGTGCGTGCAGTTGAAATGTTACAAACATGACATATAATACTATAAAAATGTTTATATATGTTAAATCATTGCAATTTTTTTAAATTTACTTTAAATGAATACCTCAAACTCTTTTGGAAACCATTTGTTTTGAAATTGCTTGACAAAAGAAAAAAATAGCTTCCTCTCAACTAGGTTACATCATAACATCCACTAGAAGACCTATTATGACATCTAGTGGTTTCTCTCTGTAATTACTGACTTGTGTTCAAAAAAAGGAACACATTACCCATGCTTGATTGGCAGCAGGAAAGACGATGCCTCCCTTCTGAAAATAACTAGTTGCCTATGTTAGAACTACAAATGCGTGCTTCACGTGCGAATTGTTGGCAGGTCGGCAAATTGGCATGAAAATCAGTTGCGTGGAAACGATTTTGCTTCCTGATCAGTGTAAATAAAGTTACTTTAATAATAATATAATCTACAAATTCTGCATGGCAAATACCTTTACAATCCCAGGAGGTGCGTCATTTGCACAGACGCACATTCAGGGCCATGGCGTGCCCCACTACAACCCGACACAGCAGCCAATCAGAACAAGCGCACGCTCAGACGTCCGCGTTGCGCGTAACATTACGGCAGGACGTACGTAGCGTCGTCCACACTGCAGTCTCTCAACACTAGCAGCTGCAGTAGCACAAACACAGTACGCCCATCGTACTCAGGACTTCGAGCTCTCTGTCTGACGAGAAGGTAATGTTTAAAGCAGAAATGCCATAAGACTACAGGTGCAACGAGCTCCACGTTTAAATATTTAATGTGCGTGTTAGGTGACTTGCGTATTGTGTCTAAGGACAGTTTTAACGTTTGCTGACTTGTGCAGAGGCCCCCAGTGCACTTCTTTAATTAGAAAATTCATGAGGTAACAGTTAGTTATCTCTTTAACGTATTGATTGGAAGGTCAAACCGTTTTTAGAGCAATAGACCGCGGTGGTGGTGACTCGATATTAGCTAGTTAGCTTATGCGTCACTGTTGGTCATTAGCATTGCCTGAGAATGATGTCTGCTAGCCCCCTTATACAGTAACGCGAGCTAAATACCTTGTTAAATAACGTTGATGAACCTACTTTTGTCATTATTGTCCATTATTGTAGACAATGTTTTGGGTTTTTGCTGAACAACACTCCCCATTCGCTCACGTTAACCTAACTGCAAATACTTCAGATGTTGCCCAGGTACTAACTAATCCATTAACGCTAATTCATTATTGCCAGTCAAGTGATTTATGTCTTTGTTGTCTCATTGTGTTTATCTCCTCCGCCACAACTACCCACTTTGAAAGAGCAAGTTAACTTGCGGTGTGGTCACGTGATTATTATTTTGTTCAGCAACTACAGCTAGGAGCTAGCTACTTAACGTACGATTTGTGGTATTGTGAACATAAAACATATTAACAAAAACGTATTTATTTCTCCTACCTGTAAACCAAACATGGTGTCAGCTAGCTTAACCCTTGCCCCTCAGCCCACCTACATGTGTACTTAATTGCCTGATGTATGTCCTTGAATATCATTGGCAACCAATGATATTTCCTTTGTTTACTGGCCTTATGGGATGTTGTGGCAGAAAATTTATTTTGTACCGTTTGGGATCTTTTTAAGAGAATATTCCACTACACAGAATATTCCACTACACAGAATATTCCTTCTTTCTGTAATTTACCTACTGATATTGTTAGAAAATACACTTGCCTTCAATATAGTTGTGATACAATATGAACTTAATATAACACTTGCATAGTTATTTACTTATGTAATATTTTCCTGTCTGCTGAACTTTACACAGAATGGTAAACTATTACCAAACATAATTGCTTTGTTGTTTTCCCTCACACCAGGAAAGGACCATAATGGCAGTAGTATCTTCCTCGCTGGACCCGGATCTAATGAGGGAGGTTCTTGAATGCCCTATCTGCTTGGAGACCTACAACCAGGAACAAATGAGACCCAAACTCTTGCAATGTGGTCACACAGTATGCCGGCAGTGTTTGGAGAAGCTGTTGGCCAATACCATCAATGGTGTGAGATGCCCCTTCTGTAGCAAGGTCTCCCGAATGAGCAGTATCTCCCAGCTGGCTGATAATTTGACTGTGCTCAAGATTTTAGACTGTACCATGTCCTGCAGTGCTGCTGCAGCTGCCCTAATGTGCAAGTCCTGCTGCAGCCGTCTACCCCGACAGTACTGCCATGATTGCGCCACCGTTCTCTGTGAGCTCTGTAAAGGGGAGCACCATTTGCATCAAGGCCATTCAGTTGAACTGATTAGGGTGGCTGCTGAACAGTGCCGTAAAAAACTGGGTGGCAAACTGACTGCGCTGCGGGAAGTTATGGCTGAAATTCAAAAGAAAAAGACTGTTATTGAAAACATTTCCAAGTCGTTGAGACTTAAGTATCGGGCAGTGCAGCAGGACTATACTACAGCTGAGCTACGTCTTCAAGAGGAACTCAGCAGGTGTCGAAGGACATTTACAGCTTCTATAGCAGAGGTGGAAAAGCTTAATGCGCAGGTCCTGGAGGAGCAGACATATCTCCTGAACATTGCAGAGGTTAAAGTGGTGTCACGTTGTGATTATCTGACAATGCGAGTGAGGCAGACCGATATCGCATTGCTGAAGGATGACGGTGGAGGTAGTGAAGACGAAGAGCTGAATCTGAGGACCAGCTTACCCACCGTGTTTCAGTTGCAAGAGCCAGAGTTGGTGAGAACAGAGAACTTTAAAGTCATGGATGTGGGACAATTGACCACAAGCACTTTCACTGTAAATACAGATGATGTGGAGAGTGGGTTGGATATAGCACTTGAGGGTAACATGGAGCATGTAGGTGGGGCAGTTGGGGCTACAGGTGGTGTAATGGGGGCTCCGGTTGATCTTTACCGAGATATTGACATGGTTGCTGCTATAGACCAGACAGTTTGTGGCTCACCAGGCGGTTTTAAATCAAAATCCATGGATGCTGGTGGGGCATCTCCTGGAGGAGCAGGGGTAAGTGTAGGGCCACCACTCTGCCAGTTTGTTAAGAAAATGGGCTGCAAAGGGACTTTACCTGGTATGTTTAATTTACCCGTCAGCATCTGTGTAACACCACAAGGTGAGGTTGTAGTGGCTGATCGGGGCAACTACCGTATCCAAATCTTTAATCGCAAAGGTTTCCAGCGCGAAATCCGCCGCAATTCTAGTAGCATTGACAACTTCGTCCTGAGCTTCCTTGGAGCTGACTTGCCCAACCTCATCCCGCTATCCATTGCTGTCACACCTCAAGGTTTGATTGGGGTCACTGACAATTATGATAACTCTGTTAAAGTCTACACTATGGATGGACATTGTGTAGCTTGCCACAAGAACCAACTAATTAAGCCATGGGGCATTACTGCCATGCCATCAGGCCAGTTTGTGGTGTCTGATGTGGAAGGTGGCAAGCTGTGGTGTCTAGCAGTGGACCGCGATGTAGGTGTTGTCAGCTACAGCCGATTGTGCTCCGCTGTGCGGCCAAAGTTTGTGGCATGTGATGCAGCTGGAACAGTGTATTTCACCCAGGGACTGGCCCTGAATTTTGAGAAACGCCAAAACGAGCCTCATCTGGAGGGTGGATTCTCCATTGGTTCAGTGGGTACTGATGGCCAGCTAGGCAAACAGCTGAGCCATTTCTTCTCCGAGACAGAGGACTTCCGCTGTATCACTGGCATGTGTGTAGATGCCAATGGGGATTTGCTAGTAACAGACAGTGGCAGAAAGGAAATCCTCCAGTTTCCCAAAGAGGGTGAATTCAGAGTTCTCATCCAAGAAGGGTTGACCTGCCCTGTAGGAGTGGCCACCACCCAAAAAGGACAGCTGCTAGTACTGGACTGTTGGGACCACTGTATCAAAGTCTACACATATATTCAGAGGAGACACTCCTCTGCTTCCTAGGCAAGCAGTCCTGTCTTTAGTAGGTATTTGTTGGTGTTTTGGATTGGGCTGAAAAAACACTGTTATCTGCCACTTTAGATTTCACTCTAGTTTTCCCTGTTTTCTTAAATGAACGTTCTCGTCAGTTTGCTTTCATTTGAAGCCCAGCCTGGATTTTAATTTAATACCTTAAGATCCTAACACTAATGTAGACATAGCAGCATTTCTACATCAAATATTAATGGCACGAGTTATCACTTTATAATAAATTAAAGAAGTTTATGTTGAACCTAACGCAGGCACAAAGCACAATTGGTTTTCCATCTTTCATTGTGTGTGCGATGCGTGGCGTTTGCTGTTTTTGGCTGTGTTTTGCAGCAGAAAAATGTGAAGACGAAGAAGAGCTGAAAAAGAACACGTACTTCTATATCAAATAAAGCATACCAAGGCATTTGGCCTGTGAAGCACTTTAGTCTCTACATGTCATTGTTTTCTTTTGGTTCCTAGGTTTTAGTAGCACAGATAACGCTTTTTGCTGAATGCAGCTGGCAGCTTTAACATTTAAAGTACTGTGCATTTAGCTAATGGTAGGTGTCACCATTTATTCAAATGCATTCAGTAACATTCAGGGAACATTAATACACATTGAATATTACTTGTATGAGAGAGGGTTGAGCTACTAAATCACTAACACCATGTGGTGTGGAGGGAAACTGGGAAATGTAGTATAATGATACTAGCTTGTTTACAAACAGCTTTTCCTGATGCTGCCTGAACCATTTTGTGTAGGCATATTAGACTAAAAGAGAATCATGTTTATTTTTCTCAAAGCTTTTTTAAGGTATACCAAATTAATGCAATCAGAATTATATTTAATATGGGTTTTAATTATATTTTTTTCTTGTACTTAATGAGTATGGCCTATAGCTAATCTCTGTACCTTGGACACAACTCTAGCAGCCGCGTCCTTGCTTCTTTAGGGTGTTGAGTGTAAACTCAGTATCACACATCAAACTCTGGCTGGGTTACACTGGCCTGTTCCTCGGGTTTCTGTTAAAGTATGGATGTGTATTTTAAAGACATCAGCCATATATTGTGCCCTAGTATTAACAGAAAACTGGTCTCGCCATGTGTTATTTTAGCAAGTAAATAAACTGAGCGTTTTGAGTCTATATATAGAAAAACAATTTCAGTTTTTATAAAAGAACGATATCTGTAATCAAAACATCCAGTGGCCTAAATAAGGGGAATCAAGCTAATCACTGAAACCTGCTTAATAATACATTAAAATACTTTATGTTCAAAAAGTCATGAATAATAAATATGCCTGTTCTGAGGCAATAACCTTATTTCCGTCCAGAGTTGCTCTTAAGGGCACATTGTGTACTAACTCAATTTCAGCCTTAAACATAAATAATTTCACAACGCTGACCTTAACTTTGCGCCTGGAGCCCTATAAACGGCAACATACAAATATACATATCTGAGAATCAAACTGTATTATAAACTTTGTGTTCTCTTTCGTTTGAGACTGTCTCTCCACCCTGGTACATGTTCCATGTGTACGGGGATAATGACCTCTCGCGTCAGGGCGCTTGGAGACTTCTTTAAGACACACCGGATCTTCCGGTCACGCCTCCTGCGGGAGGTATTTAACCGTCGCGGAGACGTGAGCCCAGTGATATAGTTTGATCGGAACCCGACACCGAGCGGCGTCGAGCCGGAGAGACAGTCTCTTCACTCAGAGAACCGGGGTTACACCGTAACCCCCGCGTTTTGTCTACATAAACAGATTAGAAGAAAACAAAATAGAACCGAGTTCACTCACCAGCTGAAGTGACACAGTCATTCCCTTTTGCTTTTTTGCCTTACATCATGTGGTTTTATTCTTGCGCCATGTAATATCTCAACACTATATAGGTTTTGATTCAAGATGTCTGCTGCATGTCAAACTTTTTTTCAGTGCTTTCACTCTGTCATTACAGTAGTCTTTATTAGAGAATATGCATACTTTTACAGTGACTAAAAAATTCAAGTGTCCTTTTGTTGGTGCACTAAACGTCAGAGCGTCTTGCTCTGATATTTGTTTTTAATCATGCTGTTGGATTATAATATTGCAATATGACTATGAACCATCTCCCATGTCCTTCAGTTGTTATGGTGTTTGGAGGCTGTGAATTTTACTTTGTGGTAAACACATTACAGACATCTCTGTGTAGTGAAATTCATGTTTGTAATGTTAATTATCTGATTGCAATAAACATTTATGAAACAACTAAAAGATCTAAAGTGTTTTTTCACACCATTGTAACCTTTAATGTTCTCTTTTATCAAGTATATGTGTTTATACTGTTTAGTTACGTTGGGCATTTTCACTTCTGTTCAATTCACATCACTGAATTAATATTGATGAATTCAACACATGTTGTAGTAAAGTAAACTGTTAAAAATAGCTGCCAGATAATTGTACTTGGGGAAAACCATAATAGAAATGCAAGAATGCAGTTACCAGTGGTTACCAAATTATGTCATGTGTTGTTAATACCTATAAATATTGATGATTTAAGTCCAGTCAAACATCTGAGCAAGTAATTTGTTAACTGCCTGCATGATATCTGCTCAACATTCCAACTACCTGGTGCCATGTGTCAAATAAAAATTACATATCCATAATCATAATCCATGTTGGCCTTAGAAAGGATTTGCTTTATAAACTCATTTAAAGGAATTTAGATGTTTAATCCTGTCAAACTTTTTTTTTTGATGAAATACTTCTAGTTAATTAATTTGAAACCCAGGTACCAGTCATGCCCTAAATTTAGAGTTAAAAGTCATATTTTGGGATCATGAATAAACAGGATTAAAAAACACAATTTGAATGTGACAGGGCTGTGAGTACGGTTTGAGATGTGGTTAAGTCACAGTGATGTTTTATTCAGTCTGCGAAGCTTATGCTGCCTTTAAACATGAGTGAGGTTTTTAAACATAACTCTCCTCTTGTTACAGCAACTTTTGCTCTGCTTGTGTTCACTGGACGCTATAAAATATTCCATACACTTTATGTACAGAAGACATCTCCATTCATCTGTCAAGAATGTAGCACTCACATTTTTTCCTTTCCTCATGCCTGTCACAAAACTCACCTTTCTGATACTGTAGCCAGAGTTGCTGCTGGGCCTTCTTGCTGGGGAAGTATATGCTGCAGCTGAGCTCAGAGCCGTACAGGGCTTCTGACACATAGTGGCTGCCGTATTGCTGGAGAAAGGCCAACAGCTCCTCACGTGTGCTGTCTGCCGACAGTGTCTTCAGCACTCTGGAAAAGCCTGTCAGGTCAAGAAGGAGATGGGAGAATAATGATTTTGTTCTCATGAGTGGAAATGACAGCTTGGATGTAAAGGTCAGGCTCAAAATAACCATATAGCCGTAATAGTTGTTTGAATGAAGTGTTGTGGTTTCGAACAACATGCATAATATGCTTGACAGTAAACACAACACAACACTATTACAAGTGACTGTTCAGACGCTGACCTGTAGACAGGGTAATGGAGCTGAGTTTGACTTTATACAAATTGCTGCGGACTCTCCACTGTTGAACCATAGGGTAGCCCACTGCCTCACTGAACTGGGCGTCCCCTTAGAAAGATAGAAAGAAAAAAGGGAACAAGGGGACGAACACAGACAGGCGCAGAGATATAAAAATGTCCACAAATACAACAATTTAAAAAACTCTGAATCATAAAAGGCTAGCAGTAATTCAAAATAAGCGAATAGATAAATGCATTTCATCATTTCATTTAGCCAGTTTATTGCAGATCCGTTGTTATCCATTATTGCCTTAACATGATTTATTATCACAGCCCATATGCCAGCTGCTCTCAGATCAATGGCTGATATATAGTGAGGCTTGAACTCCAATTGGATTGCTGACATTAGAAGTGGGAGCAATCCTGCCTTTCTCTGCAATTCAATTACCAAAGTTTCACACCAGTTTAGAACTAAAGCCACAAAAGTGAAGAGCAAGGTAAAAAAAAAATAAACAGCTTACAAGAACCTTGATCCTTCGCCTCTAGAAAGCATTTTACACCTGAGACATTCATGCATGGTGAAAAAAGAGGCAGTTTAGTTTCAGTGTGTGTGTTTGTGTGTCCAATTCTGGTGAAAGCTGGGTCGTGGTTCATAAAAAAAAAAAAAAATCCCGAGAGTCAATGTAGACAAAATGGCAATTTAGCTAATGGAAGGATTATAGGGGGCAGAGGCGGAGGTGCAGGTTTGAAGCCAAATGTTTAAATGACACGAGAAAGAAAAGGATAAAAGGATGAAGTGAAAGGTTAGGTGTTAGAGTTTACCTAAGTATGATGGGCAGGTATATGTGTAGTATACTTTATGTATGATGGTTCTCAGAAAGTGGGTTTGTGGTTTAAAAGCAAAGATCATATTTAAAAATGTTTTTAAATATCTATTTTTTTTTTACCAAACAGAGGAAATCAGAATCAGATTATGACTAGATCATACATGGGGATAATTGAGTTGACGCACTGTATGACCCCTCACCTGTAAGGAGCTGCAGGTTAGGCAGGGGCTCCGACAGGACCCCGCGACATTGTTCCTCTACTGGTAAGGGGATGACCATGAGACCATCGGCTAGTTGGGGAAAATCTTTAATGAAGTTGTTGTCCCTGAGAGACATAGAGGGAGCAAGACACAGAGAGATAAACAAGAAGGATTCAGTTCAGGTTTGTGTAATAATTCTATGTAATAATTTTGCACATACACGTTTTGGTTTTAAGACGTTTCCGGGGAGCAGCTGCAAATTCAATGAAAACTGCTCTACAGCAGTTCCAAAATAAATCTACAATCCCGGCATGTTCTACTTCACAATCCAGCTGCTGGTCTCCTGAATCATTCAGACAAGGGGATACGAACACTTCCGTATTTCATCTGATCATGTGCTAGTGTATTCTTGTTTCCTTCTCGAGTCTTGAATAAAAGTGTGTGGCTCCCCGGTTGTTTCTAATTACAGAGAAAATATTCAGCCTTTAAACACATCAAGGCGTACGTACTCCTTCCCCCCATGGGCAGCAGACTTAAATGGTTCCTCACTGGTTGTGTACACAATAATAATGCAGGTACAAGGTCAAAATATTGAAGTGTGTGTGTTCGTGTGTGTGTGTGTGCGTGTTGCTTGGCGGCTCAACAAAGAAAGCAGTTGCATCCCTCGGTTTGAGGGCAGAACAGAGAGCTGCGGGCGAAGATAAGAACAGACCCCTTGGAATCTCTCTTTTCTCTGCTTGAGATGATAAGTACAAGAAAGAATGATAATGAAAAAGGAACTATAAACTGTGGGAAGAGAAGGGTACAAAAAGCCTGTATAATAGTGAGGTCGGAATAACATATGAGCTTTAAACACGTTTTTCCTATTTGCACTTTGATATACTCAGTGGACAAGTCCTTTGCAGAAATAAAAAGCGGTAGTCCTACAAGTAAAAGGATAATATCCCATATATTCATATCCATTTTTGTTCAGCAGATAGACTGAATCAAACCATCTGCGGTTCATTTCCTGTTGAAAAGATGACTTGTCTTGCTGCATTCTGAGAGCACGGCAAACAGCAGCAACCAATTTCACATAATCTACTTTTATGGCACCAAGTCTCAGAGCACAGACCTTGTGTCATGAAGACTGAGCAAAGACGTAGCTTCACTCTTCTCAATATCAATTTTTCATCCTATTCCACTCATCTGTTTCTCTTTCTGCTTCCTCTAAACACAAAGCACAAAGACGCAATCACAGCTTTAGAGTTACAATGAAAGGGGGGAAGGATTGACTCAAGGGCAGAGGCTGAGGAGAGAGAGAGAAAGTGAGAGAGAGAGAGACGAGGCACTGTAAAAAGATTACTGTGGCTTAAGCTCATAGAAAATATATTGATTGCTAAACTAAATCAGCCAGCTTCATGCTGAGGCTCAGAGAACCTTTGGAGGTGTGTGGACCAAGATGATATGTAGCTTTATGGATTTCCAAGCACAGACATGGACTGTCCTTGGCTTTCTGCAAGTTTCAAGTTTCTTTACTTCAACCACAGCACGTCTTTACATCCAGAGCAGAACAACATACAGGAACACAGGGAGATTCAGCTCATAGTTTTCTGCACAGTTGCTCTAAAAACAAAACCGAAAACAAGCTTAATTTGAAGGCACATAGAAGTGTGACTCATTGGTGAACGTTCACGACCTTTTCCTTATTCTTCTTTTTCTAACCTTGAGGGAAAGAAAAACATCAAAGAGAACTGTAGATTGTTGCAGCTTTACTTTTTGCAGAGGTTAAATGATAAAAACAGCAAAGGCAGAATGGTCTAAGTGAGTGTCAATCTTAAAATACATTTCTGGTTTTGTTGAGACTGTTCTTTCGACTGTGTTTGTGCACATGCGTGTGTGTCCATGCGCCGGTGAAGGGGCTTGAGGCATCTATTCTGCTGACAGCTCATTAAAAGAAAAAGCATCTATCAGTAAAACTACAGCCCAAACAGGCCAATTTAATTTCTTGTCGTTCAAGAAAGATCATCCCTGTCCCACATACAGTAAATGGTAACGATGTGATTCAGATGCCAGCTAGATGAGGCTAACTTATCTTACCCAACGAACTGACGAGATTGACTCGTCTTGACGAGCTTAAGCATGACAGCAGCAATTTAATGCAATTTTTAAATCCAAATAAACTGTGCAGAAAATAAAGGTTGTATACTGGTTGTATTTTTCTTTCCCTTACCTCATTTTTTACAAACAGAACATTTAGAAGGCGGCAAAGCACAGCTGGAATAAATTGATATTTGGACTGTTTTACTTTTATTTTGAAGAAGTTTTAAATCTATATCTTTCACTCAATTGAAATGTTTTAAAACCCACTTTATGAAACCAGATTTCGCCTTTCTAAAGTAAGACATACTGTTTCAAACCATACTCAAACTACATGTCCGTGAACCCAACCAATTTTCCTACCACCCAAGCGTCATCCACACACACACACACACACACACACACACACTTAACAATGTCCGATACAGAAGACCACATACAGTATATATGTCTGGAGGGCGATGCCAACAAACTTTTGTATTTACTCATGTTTCATTCAGTACCCAAGTGTGTTCATTAAGGTCAGTGGACACTGAGCTCCCTCCTAGCCAAACAGGCCTCCTCTCCTACTTGAGTCTACAAGTGGGAAACTCTTACCATTTGAATGAGAATCTCCAAATCCCAAGCTCCACAGTCCACAGTATGATAAAATTATATTTGGTGCGATGAATGCAAATATACAAGATCAGTTCATGCATATATATTAAAACACTCTAATTCTATTTTCCCTTTCTTTCAGTCTCCGTGTCTCTGACTACCCTCTGTGTGGAATATTTTAAAACACTGTAAAGATACATTTAATTATTAAAACATACTAGGTCTCAGGTCTCACATGCAAATTGTTTTTTTTTATATATATTCCCCAGCCAGACATCAATGTCAGTCTTCCTCCTTGGATAGAGTCTAACAATTGTTCACTGTTTGCTTAACCTACTCCCAGCGGTAACCCTTGCTGGTTTGCTTTCTGCATCCTGACTTCCTTCAATCTTTTATTCACTCATCCAGCTCCACCTGCTCTCTCCTCCCAAATAACAGGCATTCTGTTTATGAGCACAGATGAGTGCAATCTACAAGTCAATTTAGAAAAAAATGTTTCGGTGCTTCTCTCTGTGAGTCTGAGTGTCCGTCTGTCTATTTGACTCTATGATAAGTAATATAACGGAGAGATGAGAGCTCTTTACAAGACGAGTATGAGAACAACTGTGGCCACGCGAACGTATGAATGTGAGTAATCAGAATGTGAGTTTCTGACTGTAACTGAGATTAAGTAGCACTTGTTTAAGAACTGTCCAGGGTAATTGGCTCTTCTGCTGTTCAGAGGGAAGGCCCATGTAGAAACCACATTCTCAGACAGGAGCACTGATCAGAAACACCACAGGCGCATCGTACATCTCAGCTACACTGACAGTCCACAACATCTCAGTTCATTATCTACAACCACACGGCTCATCTCAACAACAATACACAGTAGCATAATTGTGCTCTACTTTACTGACTGCTATTGGAAAATCACATCAACGACATGGCTCATTATTTAGTTTGTCTCTATTTGTCCTTTGCATTATTAAAACAAACAAGACTCAACTAAATATGTGCACCTACCAAACAAAATACCAAAAATGAAACTGTTTTGAATACCTGTAGCTCATGGTGTTCTAACAGGATGACAACCAAACAGTCTGTTTAATAAGTTATTGTTTGTTCATCTATACATTTCAAATATACACATTTTGAACTGACTGACATGTGAAATAGCAGTTGCAGCAACGTGTAAGCCATGCAGGATTGCTCCTTCACACACACACTCTCTTAGAAGATGCCTTTGTGGACTGATGTAAGAACCAACAAAGATTCCCTAATTCCCAGAGGAAATTACTATTGAATATACATACAAATCTTTGGTGTCAAGCTTACAAAGGCTATAGTCTAATTATCAGAGTTTCTTCCTTACTCAGCTGCTAATTGAGCATATGCAACCATTTTAGGTCAAAGCTGAACAAAGAGCTAGCCTTCAAAAATAAAAAAGAGTGTACAGGAGGGAGCTTGGACGATTATTGTGTGCTTATTTTGCGATGAGTCATCACTTATTACAGTAACAGCCAAAGCCCTTAAGACAAATGCGTGAGTTTCATGTCTTTCTATAATGTTAAATATAACTCTAGTTAAGTTTGCTTGCAGCTCTATTTCAGTTGAGATTAGGTAAGTAATCAAATTCAGTTATAGGTGAGGTTGATGTACAGAATAGTAACTTGTATATAAATAATCCATAACGCAGCTCAACATAGAACAACACTAGTTTTATTTATGACAATGTGTGTAGGATCAAAGAGTCCGTATTATGTGTGATCATCATCAGTCAACAAACATTTAACCTGATGTTAGAAAAATAATTTTAAAAAGCCCATCATACCTTTCACCACCAGAGAGTGCTCTTTCTCTGCAACAAAGAAAAGGCTAAAAAGTATCAGGATTAGTCCAGCAACCTCAATTATTCTGATATTACTGCACTTTATGTGTGAAATTCAGGCTTCTCTCTTTTTATTTCAGTGGGAAAATTATTAATACTGTGTAGGAACTAAGACACAGAAATGTTAGAAGTGTCAATAATATTAACAGTAAAATCTGTCCTATCAGCAATTATGATCAGTCAGGAAACAGGTTGATACAATTAATGTATATCTTAACCAACCAATGGTTACCAATGGCTGACTATTTATATCTGCCTCTGGTTTTTATTTGACAGAGAAGCAAGATATGAGGAGTCCCTGAGTCATGAGTTGGGCACAGAGCTGGAGTTCAGAGGTGATCTGTAGGCAGACAAGACTTTTCAGAATGTGTCAGATACCAAGTGATTAAAGTTCTGGCTAAGGTGAAAAGATTACTTCTCCTCTGAGATGCCAGGAGCGCGAGGAGTCCAAGCCGAGGAGGGGTTGCAGAGTCAGGACAGAGTGCGCAGAGTGATGGCCAGTTTACCACAGAGAAGGGAGGGACAATGAGGCAGAAGCTGAGAATGCGGCTGTAGGGTTGAATCATGATCTAAAGAGATAGGGGTCCTGTGCCCTTGATAGCCTTCTGGGCTAACAACAGTGCTTTGATGTGTGTGTGTGTGAACAGTGCAGTGCAGTGCAGATTGATGAGCAGGAAGAGCGCGCTGGAAAATTGATAGAAGCTTTGGACAAGCATCTATGCAGCAATGCAGCATACTGGGCAAGCTGAGAGGGGGTCAGGTAGATTCAACAACCAGAAAGAAGCATGAAAATGCTTTGGCTTTCTAGTTTGACAAAGACAATATATTGATGTCAATCTTTTTACAATTAAAAAACCTCTTATAGGAGCAGCCTCCACTTTACCAGATCTCGTTTCGACGTTTGACATGTGCCAGAAAGTGGGAGAAAATTACACAGTAACAGTGATGCTGTGAAGAAGCTGACATTCGGATTCACCAACAAATTACAATCTACAATGTTATGTCTGATTCAACATTTTTTAAGACGTAAAAGCAAATTCGAGGTTCGACCAAGGTCTCAGTAGTTTTTAAAGTATCCCACGGCAAATGAAGAATAGCAGTTATGCTCATAGAGGGTGCATTCATCACCCCCCCCCCCCCCACACCAGTCTTCCCTTTGCACAGACACATGAAAGCAAAAAACAACCAACAGAAAATTTGACATCCTGCATGACACAGCATGTTTATGATTTCAATGGCTGCCATGCTGTTTGGATTCATCCCTAAATGGGATAATTACCCAGCATTTGAAAGAGAAGTGTGCAACAAAAGGCAGCTCACACAAAAGACACAGGGCTTTGTTCAACACAGTTGTCTCCACCATAAAATATACTCACTCTGTAAAAAAGGCAACGAAATAGTCAAACAAAAGACAAAATGTTTAGTCACGTTTCAATTTAGAGTCTGTTGTTGTTTAAATGTGAAAAAAGAAAAACAGATTTGGAGTTTACTAAAATGTTACATTCAGCTGCTCTAAAACTTTTATTACAGACTTATTTAAAGGGTTAATTCACCAAAATTGATTTTCTCACTTTGACATGAACATTATGCAAACAAAACTTGGTTCATCCAGATTTTTAGAATATGTATTTGAGATGTCTGACCTACTCCAACCTGGATACCATGGAAGTGGATTAAATTTAAATTATGTTATTAGAAAACTTAATATGAAAACTTAAAACCAAAGAAAATGCCTGGTGAGATTTGAAATGTAAGTCATTTACATGTATTATTACTGAATGCAGCTGAATTTTTTATTTGTGTAATTTTGAAATTAAACATACATGTGTTACATCAATCAATTCAACTCACTCTCTTTGTGACATTTATTCACCATTTCTTTAAAAAAAAAAGGCTGCCACCCTTGCCCTTGAGAGCCATTTACCAATTTATTCAACTGCACAAAGATTGTTCAGTGCTGAGGTGGGAAGCTGAGCTAGTTGGAGGTAATATGTTTAATAGCTCTAATAGCTGTTATTTCAATAAACACTTGCGAGTGGGGCCTGTCGGATGAGTCATAACGAAGATAAAGCGCCCAGTGTCACGAGGGGCATAGGCTCCAGATGAAAAATTAAAATGTTATTAAAGGACAGCATCTAAAAGCAGGCTCATTCGTAGTGTAATAAAACAATCAGAGATGTTTATCTTGAGATCTGCGTTACAATCTCTCATTACAGCTGCAGCCACAGTTCAGTTGATAAATGATTTCACTGAAAGGAGGAGATCTAGTCTGACGACCTTTTATGGACATTATTGATTAGGCTTGGGATTTGAGGCTGTCAGTGAAACAGTCTCGGATGAAAACTGCAGAGTTTGTGTTTATGCACTTGAATGATTGTATCATTGTTGTGAGCTTCAGTGGAACTAACTGATTCATATGTGGCAGGGTGCTGCCCAAAAAGTCAAAACTAGCGCCTGACAGACATACAGTACTTTACACGTTTCACATGAAAAGTAATTTAGCTATAAGAGCTGCAAAAATTCAATGTCTTGTTGCAGGGATGCAGAGATATGTTGAGTGGGATGATATAAAAAAGTGTTATACAGCGTTAGACAACTCGTTGTTTTTGTCACTCACTCCACTTAAGACACACATGCAAACACACACACACACACACACACACCTAAAACCACTCAACCTCACTAACTCCCCTGGGCTGTGCATAAAATTGAAAGACAATGTGAGCGTGCTTAGACATTATTTTTTGTCTTAGGAAATAGTGGAAGTGGCCAGGAGAATTACTATAGAGATGAAGGGGGCATGCAGGCTCGCTGGCTGTGTACATGATTAGAGCCATTGCTTTTCTTCTGCTTA
Organism: Microctenopoma steveboyesi; assembly: GCA_032359275.1. Classification (NCBI taxonomy): domain Eukaryota; kingdom Metazoa; phylum Chordata; class Actinopteri; order Anabantiformes; family Anabantidae; genus Microctenopoma; species Microctenopoma steveboyesi. The sequence goes on along the minus strand of JAUMHF010000004.1, from coordinate 6,705,531 downwards.
TTATTCCACTCGCACTGCCTTACTTTCTCTAAACGCTCCATTTGTGTCTATCTGTCCCGTCTCTCTCTATCTCCTCTCCTCTCGCTGTCTTTCCTTTGTCTATAATTCAGTCACAGACACCACAGTGTTACGAGGAACCGACAGTTAAAAACTCTCACGTCATTAACCTGAAAGCAGAACAGCACTTCTACGATTTGATCAGCAATGGAAGGGTATTTTTTTTTATAGCAAAAGAGTTTTAGCACTTTCTATTTTGACTACAAAAAACACATAACAAGCAAAACACCAGACAAATTGTTTATTTTATGTCTTATTGATCAAGACAACAGAACCAGTTTACACTGCTAGAATGATGGAATGAAAAATTCTTTGAATATTAATATGAGCATAAAGACCTAACTCACATAAAGAACTGCATTCATGACTAAATAATAATAACTGATACTTTATTGATCCCCTTAGCTTCATTCCTTGTGGGCAGGCTGCCAGGGGGTTTGCGGTCCAGTGTCTTGTCCAGGAACACATCAACATGCTACCAGGAACTGGGCGGGGACCAGGAAGCAACCAACCACCAACCCTTGACAATTGACTGATTATCTACTGAGCCAACGTCGTCCCCAAAAAGCAACATTTTTGCCTCTTCAGCAATAGAAGCCCCGCTTTATTTTCTGTCTTCCCGACATGGAAAAGTTCTGTCACAGTTTTTCCCCAGTCTTGTCGTTTTGCTTTTGATCTCTGCAAGACAGTGAGTTTTTGTATTGTTTCGTTTTACTGTGTAATTACAGAGATATGACATGGAGACGTGATTGAATGTTATTATGTTATCTGGTATTCTGTCTGTCAATGTGATATGAGTAACAGCAGAAGAGCTGCTTTCTGTATTCCCCTCTTGCAGAATCACAGGAATGGTAATTAACGGCTTTATAGTACGGCCTTGTAGAGGTGAATTTGGGTGAATAGTCAATGTAGCAAAATTTATACAGTTCAATAAAACTGAAAAATTGCTTAGAACTTTCATCCATTAATGAATAATTTATGAATGGTAAATTTACAGCACAGGGCAACAATCTTGTGAAAGCAGAACAGGGTGATTGGAAAAAAAGAATGAAGAGGGGGGAAGAGTTAAGATAGATAATAGTCCAGAGGGGATATAAAATTACAAGTGCTCACGCCCTGCAGTTGAATTCTGCAGTAGTAGTTCATTATTTGATACTAAAACATCTAGCTAATTCAGGATTTAGCCCGGGTCCAAAAATTACTCCGTGTAGTTTTCCTTCTGTGAAAGTGGGAGGCAGTTGAAAGCCATTTTGGTGGACTGGCATAGTGAGCTACTGCCTGCGAGGCAACTCCATCAGAGTCTAAGGCTGAGGGTTTAATGCTTTATGCTACATGTTCTCATTTTTCACCCTCTAGTCTTCTATCGATTCACTGGCTGCTGCACATGCAAGTGATTTTATCAGTCTGGCACCACTGCAAAACAGCGTCAGCTAAGCTAATTAAATACACAAAATCACTGTCCTTGTGTATGGTCCTGCCAAAGTGTAGTTTATGTAAAACAGAAATGTAAAATATCCCAAGGTAAAGGTTTCAGAGAGCAGATTGGAAAAACCTTCACGTGATATAATCACGCTTGCTGTCGAATATTCTGTGTAATAGTCTTAAAGCAGATAAATGAAGAGGCTGTTGAATCGATCCAAAAATACATTTTAATTTTAATGATGAACTAGTGCTTTAGTTGAACAAGACTATAAAGAAAGAATGAAAACAAAAAAAGTCTCTGAGTCACAAATGTCTGCCTAAATGAGCTACTGAAGCTTTATTAACTAAAACTCAACTGTTTGATTAGTATAAACAGGTGAACCTCAATACCAATTTTAGACTAGACAATTTAGACTGAAGGTACAGAATTTAGGTTACACATTAAACTACAGTCAACAATAAAAACCTCAGCTTTCTCCGTGTAGTTGTGTTTCTGGCTTCCTATTTTCTTCCTGCTCTCTGTCTGCCTCTGTTTTCTAAAAGGCTTACTGTAAGTGACAATGACTGGTCACAGCATGGTCAGACCTTCTTGTCATCACAGTTTCAGAACCACACCGCTTCTTTACGTTGGGCTGGACAACCCAACACCGAGTGACATGAATAACACCCGTGCTCACAATGGCGATTCTAATATTTGGTGTCAACAAAGAATAAGAAGACAAATTTAAGCACCTGTTAAAGACATAGGAGTGTCAGAATCACTATAGAAAAGAACAATCATGTCCCAAGGTTTTCTTTAGAGGTGACAGTTTATTGTGGTTGTGGATTGAAAATTTTGGACAAGAAATAAGTTGCTTGTGAATATTTCATTACTATGTGAGATGTTAACATGTTTGCGATTTGTCATTTACGTTAATTGTGAAAATGTGATCATTATGTTAACAGAAAATGAAATCCAGTCGCAATTACACTCCCCATAAAAACGTATTTGTGATTGAGGATTTAGGAGACAGGGTTGTTTTATAACAACAGACCCAGGATGACCTCACATGAGGTGAATGAATATTATCTGTACTAACCTGACACAAGTTGCTTTGAGTCAATTTATTATTAATAAAATATTGACATTTAATGTTAAAGATGTTAAAGGAGTTTTCAAATACAAACTATTTGAAATGTGCAGTTCAGTGGGCATACACAGCATCGCTCAATGCACTATTGCTCTTTTTTCTTCTCTTTTTCATTGAACAGTTGTTCTTTTCTAGTGTCTCGCTTCTTTGACAACCTTTGCTTTTTTAATTTAGCCTTTTCCCTATTCATATTCCTTCTCTCATATCTCTCTCCTCAGTCAAACAGCAGGTAGTGCCTTACAAGCCTTTTTCACATTAGCTGATATTAGGCTCGGGTCCATTAGGTCTTACATTGCCATGTGAGTTATTGAGCATAGTGACTGCCTCCGGAATGATCACGCTCACATGAATGTGCACTAACTCACACAGGCAAACATTCCCACACACAGAGGTAAGCACGAGCCCACACAAATATCGGAGCACACGCACGCACAGCCTCTGCAAGCTCTGAAACTTTCTTGCCTTCTGTGTGCTAAGTCACAAGAATGGCGGAATCACTGAGGCTTTAAGAACCTTCTCCTATGCATCTGTTTCCCTAGATTCCCTCTGTTAAGGCATCAGTATGTGAAGAGTCAAACTTTAAGGATGTCAGAAAGTGTTTTAGGAGTAAGAAATATTGTAAATAGAGATTTATATATTTCTTTTTTATGTACCGTACTTGCCCAGTTTTTTCTATCCCAGTGTTTCAGCCAGGTAGAGCAACAAGACATTATTGCACATTCTACTGTTGTAATGGTGTGTAGGTGTACACGGATATGTAGTGACTGATGGCATAAGTGTTTTAAAATATTCTAACATCTAACAGAGCGATCACTGACTGAGGAACGTCACTTTAGCGTTTATTTGTGTATTTGTGTTTTTTTTATTTTTTTTAACAGGTTTGAAATGATGTTCGAATCAGTCCAATCCCCCCAAAAGCATATAAATAATATGCTTCTGCATGACAAATCTGCTCCACACACCCACTGAATGCTGGGATAAAAAAAAGGTAAACACAAAATTAAATGCTGAGAGTTTGAAAAAGAACAGGCAAACGGGCACTTATTTTAGGAAAATAATTCATCACAAACCTTCAGCAGCTTAACCCCTCACCTCAGCAGTCTACCACACTGTCTCATGGCTACTCATTACGTTGGAAAGAAATTGCCTTATAATATGTGTTGCCTTAACTCCCCAGTAGAAGCTACGGTGTATGCACCAAGGAGATAATTACTGGAAATTACACAGGAACATGAAAATGTGGCTGTGTTTATGCCTGTGAGCTTTGCGGGCTGCCAGATTCACAAATTATTCATGTTGCGGTGTCGTCTTAGCGTGAGAGGTGAGGAGCGATAAGGAGTTAGAAGAGTGCCTATCGAAAGTGGTTTTGTCTCTCGTCTTCCGTACTCTATCTTTTCCTTTTCACAAAATCCTTCTGTGATATCAGAGTGACAAAGGTGGCAGCATCATCTTCACAACACAATTCACAACGGTGAAATTTCTTCACCGTGTTGCATTCTCGCCGTGGAACTGCATAAAGAGAAGGAGAAAACTCCCCTGCCACCCTGTTAATAAGAGGCGTTGTTTCTCATTATGTTTTATGGTTCAGTGCAAAAATAATTGTGTTCTGGGTAAAACACAACTATAGGGTTGGGTTTTCTTCTGTACCAGTGTGTCCATGTGGCCTCTTTGTCACCTTTGATCATGTGAAAAATGTGTTTTTTAGGTGAGATATACTGTGTAGAGTGAGCAGTGAAGTACAGGGAAACACGATATGTATTGCTCTTCTTCCTAGCTGCTCCTTGTTAGCTGCTGGTACATCATGCTGCTGTCAGTGTTTGTATTCTCTCCCTAGTGGGGTCCGTTTAGGTCATGTACATTTTGGATCAGCTCTAATTATCCTTGGGCCTTTTTGGATCAGGTCTCTTCTTCTGAAAATATATTTATACATATTGGGGCTTCAGGTGGGTTTTCCAATGGGACTATTTGTTCCTCCACTACATGCTTCACATTACTAAGTACCACTCACTGCATCAAACAGTATGGCAATATGTGTGCGTATGTGTTGTGCTGTGCTCTCCTTTCAATTACCACTGCTGGAGGATGCTGGCCAGCTATATTTTCCAGTATCAATTTTTCAACATCCTTCTACAGCGTATACAGTATGTATGTCTGTGGTGATCTGTGTGACAAAGGCAAAATGCACCTTTCAGGAACGGATGGACGGCCATTATCACCACCTTTCAGATATCTACATGTCACTGCTTTCCACTGGCAATCATTTGGTTTGCGAGTATGTGTGTGTGTGTGTGTGTGTGTGTGTGTGTGGGCATGTTCACGTCCCCATGAGTGGCAGGATGCTACATATAAAAACGCAAAGGACTAAATAAAAGGATGGGACTCCAAGGAGAATTTTTTAAAGTGAAAAGAAAGTATTTTTCTTCAAACTGATTTGAAAATTGGGCAATGAGACTGGAATGCATTGAAATATCTGAATACCAAGACATAAAATGTTGTCATGTAAAAGCCAATTTCCAGTCAGAATCCACTGCCAAAGAAAAAACTAAATTAGGATAACTACACATGCATTCTCTGCTGGGTGGATACTGCCTTCTATTCTTTACATATAGTGGTATTGCGGCCGTACTATAATGGAACTGTTCTCTGTCGTAGTATCCCCATTAACACGTATAACTTCATCACCCAAAGGCATGTCTGCGTGGTATCATATTAGTCTGTAATTTTATAACACGAGATCGGGTTAAAACAAAATGAACGTAATAAACTGCCATAAAACACACATGTGTGAAGCTGCCTCAAATCATAATTTAACATCTAATATTTCACTTTGAGCTTCTGATGCAAGAGAAAGCAGTGGCATGAGAGAATCAGTAGACAGCGGAGGTGAGAGAAAAGAATGAGACACAGGGTGATGAGACTTGCATCTGCATATCAAAGGTAGCATAAGGGGAGTGGAGAAAATGATTAGTTTAAAAACTGTAACTATGAATATATAAATGTACCAATTGTGAAGTAGAATCTTTAGGGAGCAAGTCACTCAGCAGAAAAAAAAGCTATTGTTCTTTTAACAAAAGCCACAGTGGATTTGATATGAAGAATATGTACTTTAGTGAGATGACATGCAGTGAAACACATGTTTAATTAGAGGCACAGGGAGTAAAGTATTATACTCCTGTGTGCTTAACTTGCCTGGCTAGACTTAGAATGATGAATAGCTCAAGAAAATTATGACTTTTCAAAAATGAAATTGATTTCACAAAGCTAATCACAAAGATGAAACCAAAACAGAAATACATACACAATACTAAAGAAGTATTTCCTCTTATTATATTTGTTTCAGATAATAACTTTTCTCTGCCAATCTGCCTGGTTTGCATAAAAACTTCTGACACTTTGTTTCAGATGCACTCTGCACCTAGAGTGTTATTTAGCTAAAAAGGCACACCGGCTTGGAAGTGCACTTTTCCTGTCATCTACATGTAATCAGCCAAGTGTGCCCCTAACTGCAGGGAACTTCATAAGTGCGGCTGAATATGCATCTCCCAATTAGCATGCACATTTTTTCTAACTTCTAGGAGCAGGTGCAAATTGTACAGGTGTTACAAAATGAAGGTTTCGATGAAAAAGAGAAGATTTTGTGGTCTGCATTTTACAGAGATCTAACAGCAAATGTAAATCAGCAACAATGATATATGCAATGGAGCAATGATGTTTCACCTTCTTGTAAGTGCAGCAAAAGGCAAAACGTTTTTGTCAAAGATTAAAATTGTCAGATGTAAGATTTATTTATTTACTCTACATGTTTCTTTGTACTAAACACTAGTTTATAGTAAGTCTTAGGGCTTTAAATCTTAGTGCTGTAAAAATGGCTGCATTGGACAAGTTTAAAAATGTTGTGTATATGTTCTCTTAGCTTCAATGCAAATCCCTCTACTGGCCATAGCTTGATGTAACCCGACAGTGGCTTGGACAGGCAGTCACCTACAAACCCCAGGGGTGGTGCTTTGACTCCTGGTTCCCGCAAATGCCTGGCAACCTGTAAAAGTGTCTCTAGAGTAGACACTCAGAACCCACGATGCCTTAAGGGGTTGGCTGTGTAATTGGCAAAATCATTTTCACAAAGGATTATTATTATTATTATTAGTAGTAGTAGTAGTGGCAGATGTATTATATCGTTTAGTAGTCCTGGTACATCAGTTATTTAAAAAATGATCTTAGATTACTTTTGGCTCATTTGAAAATGTGGACTCTCTTCCTAACAACCTTTATGTACCCAAAGAGATCTTAAAATAAATGTTTTTTAAGGGTATTCTGCTTTCTTGGCTATTATTGGAGAGTTGATGATAAAGAAATAACCAGCAAATGAGGAAAAGGAGGGTGGTGATATAAAAGAAACAAAATCCCAACCTGAATTTAAACCATACAGTAGATGAGGAAGTAACAGACCTGTACAGTAACTATTTAGATTCCAATGTGTTTTAAAGATAAAAATGTACAATAAAATGGTTAAATTGTTCAATAGATACGGCATCAATTCAACTTCAGGACAATATGCATTACAAAGGCCTGACACTGTGGACCTATAGAAGACAGATCAAGTAGCTGTGTTTTGCCAAGCACAGGGGAAAATGGATGAAGCGAATTTCATGCTTGCTTGAAAAACTTTGTAGATTTATAGTGTGTGTGTGTGTGTGTGTGTGTGTGTGTGTGTTGAGATTTGAGATACCATGAGCTTGTTTTTATGTTACTGTATTTGTGCATAGATAGACACTCATCAACTCTCTCAGTGATTACAGGAGCATTTCAGCACAAACAGCATGTGACTTATCAGCGTGAGCCAGGTTTCCGAAGAACTGACATGGGATAAGTGTCAATCCTTACTCAACCATCACTCTCTCATCCCTGTCTCAGTCTTTCACTTGCATAAATCCAAACATACACACACACACGCACACACACACAGATTCCGCACCCCAAAAGCAAAACATGACTGCTGATGCTCAGTGCTGCTCCACTGAGATCTCAATCTTTCTCTCTCTTCTAAATCCAAACCTAAAAACTTGACCAAACTTGAACATTTTTTTCAAATCTAAAACAAAATGGAAGAGAATAGAATAATAAAAAAAATATTATATATCATTTCTAACTGTCATCTACCAGTTCATTTTCCCTACATATTGCATGTTGTTTTGAAACCATCTTACAACTCTATCCATTTTTACATTTGTATTTTATTACAGTATCTATATTGAAACTATCATATTGGTATCATGAGCAAATGGCATAAAAAGAGAAAGTTCACAATTTGATGATAAATCATTAATATAAGTAAGTAGAAAAGGGTCCTAAAATAGACCCCTGTGGTATACCATCAGTTATGTAATAATTACTGCCATTTTTATTTCAAGCTGGAGTCGTTTTTGCTATTGTGAGGCTTGAATTTTGGGTTATTTAATGAAGGAAATGTGAAGGAAATTCGAGTGAAGCACACAGGCCAAAATATTTTCATTCTTTTGGTAACGTTTTATATTTATTTTGTAATGACAATAGTGCTCTTTTGTAGTGTTAACTCATTCTGTGTGCCTTGAAACTTAAATTGACCACAACAGGTAATAGCCTGTGTTTTGTTTTGTTTTATTGTCATTCTGACTGTTGAATGTAACAATGAGAATTTAACATAAAAGTTGTTGGACACTTCCGCTGTCTGTGTGATAGCATCATCATTACTTGTCAAGTCAACCTTGACTTTATTGGCAGACAAGTTGATTTGAAAAAATCTAAAATGTTTCATATACATTAAAAATCTCTTTTAAAATCCATACTATACTAAACATGTGATATACTTTCATGGAGATGCTCCAGATACCAAATAAATAAATAAATATTAAAAATAAAACAATGAATTTGTTTGTTGAAAATAAGTAAATATGTCCTGTTGTTTGTTGATTCTTTAAATTCATTTTGGATTGTTTCTGTAAGTTACAATCAGTAGGTCAGTTATTTTAAATGCCACTAGACTGTACTTTAATAAAATTATATTGAAAACACAAATGAGCAGAGGTGGGTAGAGTAGGCAAATATTGCACTCAAGTTTGAAGTGTTACTACCAAAATTACTATAGTAAGAGCAAAAAAGTACTTGAAAATATGTTTGATCAATATTTTTAGCTTTTTGAAACCAGAAAAAACAAAATATTTTGTGAAACATCTTTCTCAGTCTCAAGTGGTGTAAATGGCATCAACATGCGGTATATGAACAATATGTAACTTGTCTAAGGTGTTTGCTTATTTTTGACGATTGCGTTTATTTTTTATAATTTCCTATAAAAAAATAGGTATTATTTTGAAAGGATGTTAATAATTGCTGTACATCCACTTGACACTAAAAAGTAAGCCTGTTAGAAATGTAAAGGAGATACAAACAAGGTGTTAAGTTAGACAAAACGGTTACGTTTGGTCTTGGACTAATTGAAAACTATTTAACAAAGATAACCAACAAAAAAACATCTTCAGAGATTTGTACTTTTGCAAATGGCAGAATAACAAAATATTAATGGCATGCTTCTAAAGACCTTTTTTATTAGTTTGGCTCTCTCAGTTTTACAGTAATAGGATGGCTAAAGAATGCAATAAAATCATTGGAACTCCATTAAGCAGCCTGTTAGACCTCCGCAAGCTATTGAACAAAGTACAGTCCGTCCTGTTTGACAGCTCCCAAACCCTAGACCTAGAGTTCCATGTGAAGCCACTTGGCTCTCTCTTTACACAGCCATAAACCACAAGCAAAAGATATAAGCACATTAAAAACTTTTTTCTACCCTCAGCTATAGTGAACTTAGGAAGAAGTGATGGAGGGTTGAGCATCCCACACAGCTCTGTTCTTTTCCGCTTCACTTTGTCTGTAAAATCCCCACGATCCTGGTGTTTTTGAGTTTTTTCCTTCTCTTTCCTCCTTGTCCTGAGAAGCTTCATTACAATAAAACATGAACTGTTTGCTTGCTCCCCAAAATCTTTTCTTGCAATGTAAATATTCTATTTAATCAACTCAGGAATCAAATTACAGATTTAGCCAGCAGTTATTGGCAATGGTAGAGGAGAACTATAAAACAGGAAACAGCCTGTGTTGTTGTCATAACTTTTACAATCTCTCCTTACGGGTGTGTGTGATAAGGGCATGAAAGATCACTGCTGTTTGCAGCTTATCAGCATAGAAAGCTTCTATTTGTGACACAGTATACAAAAATCACATTTTGTGACCCATTAATTTCTTTGTGACTATATAATTAACAATGAACAATAAAATTGTAGGTGATGCAGTATTTTAATGGAACGTAGACTCATTTTATTTTAGGTTATGTGTGTAGCTGTGTAAGTGTAAATGTGTATACACTAGTTACCGGAAGGTCATTTGGAATATCTGTCCCAAGTTGACTTGCTGGGTTTTGTTGTTGTATCCATGCAGCATCTCACCAAACAGGGTGTCATTGAAGTAGACATCCTGCCTTGGGCATTTTGGTCCCTCACAGTTGTCTGACTGCAGAACACAGGAACGCATGTCCTCTGCCAGTTTGTACTCCTGCACGCACCTGCGGAGGAGAGAAAATCTGTCAGTCTAATGCAAAAAATGCATAACTTAAACGTCATGAACCAATTTCCTGAAAACTACCAACCAAATACCTTTTCCACCAATTGCCACCAATCTATGGACACCACACACACAGCATATATATATATATATATATATATGTAAAAATGTTAGTATGAAGTTGGTACTTTTACTTTTGTGTGTCTCACTCTTCTTGTAGCTTTGACAGACATATTTTTTACAATAGCAAAACAGTGTATTGACAACTTCTATACAGATTGAGGTCACAAGCACCCTGGAAACAGATTACAGTGAGCAGAAAAAGAGCAGGCTATGCAATTAGTCACAATTATCACAGCACCTCAATCTATCTGCACATGACTCCCTTAGATGAGGTTGAGTATCTGCTGCTGTTTTAGGTTTGTGCGCAGGCATCTGATCAGTTCTCAGGGTCTCAGTGGAGAGGATGACTTTGCCAGTATTGGCAACACTGTCTTGAAAATGCATTAGAACTAGGGGAACAGTTTCCTTCCGAGGCAGTACGGTATTCTCTTTCTATTTCTCCCCTTTTAGTATACTCTACCACAGAGCAAGTCTGATTATGCTATGCAGTGTTACTGCATTAATGTATTTCATTAATGTCATTTGTCATTTCACAATCCTGTTTTAACAAGCAGCTAGCCGTTACATAGGCACATGCCCACACTGGATTCTACAACGCGAGAAATAATCAATCGTGACTTGTATGTCACAGAAGATATGCACATTGATAGAATAATGTATCTTGCAAGTTGATCTTATTGAAATGTAAATTTAAATCAGTTTTACTGAACACGTTGAAAAATGTAAATTGAATGTAATTTGAAAATGATGATGGCATCATACTCTGTGGACCTGACGCACCTCAAGGAGAATTAGAAGTTCCTTCACCTGTCAGGCTACTCTGTCCTTTAAGTTCACCACTGCCACCAGCTCTGGGGTCACACTAGCATATGAATGTGAGTGTTTCTAGATATAGAGTTAAATACCAGATAAAGCAGAATCAGTAAGCTACAATGTCATAGTAGACAAAATGGAACATAACAAGAAGACGCAGAAGACGTTGTCTGGTGCATGATGTATTTGAAAAACCACTGACAATCACGGGACAAACATTTGATTCCTCCAATCCAGCCTGATGTGCTAGTAGTGTTGAACATGATTTATTGCCAAAGATGAAATCTCTCAGTAAAAAAAAAATTTTACTGAGAGGTTTAATATCTGGCACAGTTAGAATGCCTCAGTGTGACGCTGACCTGCTGCGTGGCCCTTTTTCAAATGGAAACCCCGTGGAGATTGGTTTGTCATGTGATGTGAACTGCTTCTGGGGAAAGCTTCACATACAGACCATGAGCTCAGGGGAACAAGTGTGGGATTAGTGTAAGTGTATATTCAGATCACATATAACGGCTTTAACCCTTGATGTATATTTCAAATATGTGCTCCGGAACACTTAAATCACTTCAGACATGTGGGCACATCTGTATTATGCACACGTTAAGATTCACACTTGTGTTCATATTATTACATCTGCAAATATTAAATTAATCTGGTGGATAAGAGCTTGACATCTCAAACTATAAACGATAAAATTTGGATTGACATTAATAACTCTCCAAATTCACAATGAAGCTTTATTTCTATCCTGCAGACAGCTTTACGTTTTTTTTTATTCTCACCCGCAAAACATGAGCACGTTGCTGGAACTAGGGTCATCTTCGAGGGGCACTAGCTGCTGGAGACACAGCTGTTCACATCCTCCATTAAAGCCATCCGTGCAGTCAATGCCTCTGGAGTAGTCATAGCAACCTGAGCCATCCTTCATTGGCCTCAGCCCCTCAGGACACTGCCAGAAGAGAAAGACAGAGACAGAATAAGAGGTTGTGGGAGGAAGACGTGCAGAGAGGGTTAGGAGGAAGAGAGCCTATGAGAATAAGTTACAGAGGGCAGTGTGTAGTTTAATCAAGATCAGGTGGCACTTGAGGAGGCAAAGATAGTAAAATCGCAACATCAAAAAGGAGAAGTGGACAGAAAGAGTGGGCAGGGAAGAGTGAGGAATAAACAATGCCAGTGATTTAGCAGAATAAAGAAAACAACTTCCTCTATTCAATTAAAATCTATTTAAGTTATTAAAAGAACATTGTCAATCTGTAGACAAATCCCCATCAGCATAGCTTTCATCTCTTCATTATACTTGAGTAGAAAGGCCTTTTAACAGAACTCTGTTTTTTGTTAATGAGAGAAACTCAACTCCTGTGTCCTGGTGATTTACTGCATTGATACGTTGAAAGGCACCGTACTTTGTGTGAGCTAGTACATCACAAGCTTTTAATGCAGGTACAAATATGATTTACCTTCAGAAGATGTACAGAAATCTGAAATGGAACAGTAGCTCCTATATCCTAACTTCAGATTGGCTTAACTTCTAGAACAGCACTTAATGTATAAAGTGTTACTGTATTGTCTCCAGCGTGGAAAATACCAATTAAGCATGAATGCAACAACAGCAGATGCATTCTTTAACACATCTGGTCATTTTACTTGCATTAACAACTTCCGACTTAGTAGTCTACTGTTCGTTAGTTTCAGTCGCATCATCAATCTTACATATACACAAAAGATACACAAACAATACAATGGGGTTGATTAACTTTTCTGCTGACTCGGCTCATGTGTTAAGAGCAACAATATTAAACTGTAATAAAAAAATGCAGAAGCAATTACTGTAGAACAAAACTTAGTGTAAAATTAGTTTAATGCTACATTATTTTTTTCCTTCTGTACACCATCACCTTTCACTTGTCACTTTATCTATTTTTTTCCTTTAATTACTTGACTGTGATTTCCTAGGGTAAAAACAAAATACAAGAAGAAGCGGAAGATGCCGGCAACTGCAGGATAACCACGTGAGCAGAGGAAAAGTTGTAGAGACAGCACACTCAACCTGATCATAGATCCTTTCCTTTTTAGCTGATCATTATCAGAACAATACACAAGCTTGCCAAATAAGCTGAATTTCATTCACAAATACAATTCAATCATTTTTCGTTGCAAGTAAGCCTCTAAATGAAATACATGCTCTGCAGTGTTTTTGCAGATTATTGAACTGGTGGTTACTTTACCACCATCAAACTACAGGTATGGAAGATGTTCTGAAAATGTGTTCATGTATTAATAGTGTAGATTCTTAAATGAAAAAGATAAAAAAACACATCCAGAAGCTTCTAAGAGTGACATTAGTACTTATTTACTCTCACTTAAAGGATACATCAAGATGGATGCACGTAAAGTACAGTAATTGATACTATGAATAGTTTATTGTCATTATGGAAAAATGTTCATCTTTGAACCTTTGACAGCTTTTGCCTACTGGGGATAGAATCCAGCAATCAATTCACACTCCCATCAGGCACATGCCGTATGTTATTTATAACACCCCACATATCACTATTCTGAAAGCTGCAAGTGCTGCTGTCATTTCTTCTTTGTTAGTATTGATATAACAGTTCTGCTGGATTAAAATGAAGAGTGTTAGACACTAAGAATATTTCACAGTTTTCACACTGAGTACCACTCACGGCCACACTGACTCATCTATGATTCCTCATGTCCTGTGTGCCTGTATAGGACTGTGGGTGTTTGAGGCATGATAACAAACAGCGAAATGTTTGTAGGTGCTGTTGTGTTTATAATACCACTTGTATGACTACTGCTTTGTTACTACTTATTAGTGAAAGAAAATATTGATTGTTTAAACATTAAGATAAAGGAGCTGAAGAAGTAATGTTCTCCCGTTGTCAGTGGTGAAATGATTTCAGATAAAATGAAAGTCAAAGAAAAGCATCGATGGACTGCTAAGTTGGCCTGCTGGGCACAGTGCCAAAGGACTGAGAGACCAGTGGGCCCCATGGTAAGAGCCTCTGCATGAAATGACTGTTAATATTTTTTTGTTTAATAAATTATTACAGAAAGAAGCAAAAAATTATCAAAAAATTCTAAAGATACCAAAAATAATGACCGACGAAACAACACAAAACATTCACAGTGATCACTTTTCTTCCTAAAAGGACATAAAAAGGATAAAATAAACCTATAAAAAAGCTTGAATACTTCTGTCTCTTGGGCAAAGAGATGTTGAGCACTTGTTTTGATACATACAGAGTCTGTGGTAAAAAAAAATGCTTTATATGGAAATCGGAAAAAAAAATTGATTCGTTTTAGAAGGTCAAAGTAAAATGGAACAAACCTCAATTCAGAGACACATCGAAAGGCTTGGACCGTTGCGTACATGCCAGAGATTCTCAGTCAGGTTTAGGTCTGGCCAATCCATGTGTGAAAAAGATGTCTCATGCTCACTGAACCACTTTTTCTCAATCTGAGCCCGATGAATCCTGGCAATGTCACCCTGGAATATGCCTGTGCCATCACGGAAGAAAAAATAAATTTATATTTTTCCTTCAATGTATTTTTTTTTCCCTGATTATTCAGCACATACGAGTCGTCAGCTGACCCTATTGTGTTAACATTTTCATAACTGCATTAGCTATTCAGACTCTTAATAGTTTGCTTAGTGAAATCCAGATGATAAAATTTCTTTTGGACCAGACAGTGTATTGTTGAGTTAGTTTAATTTATGTTGTTAGTTCTAAATAGCAGTCCTCTGTTTACTCAGTTAGAAAGTGTAACTGGAATAAAATATATTTTTAAGTCCTACAATGTCAAAGCATTTCTGCCAGATAACAATCCATTCTGCTTTTGTTTCCAGGCAGTGGCAGATTTAGGAAATTTTACATATGGGGGGGAAAAGGAGCGGCAAGACGTCTAGGCATGGTGGCATCCTCAGTGAAGTATGTAAAATTCCCCTATATGTAAATGATTCAACAAAATATTCAAAAATACCTTTTTCTATCCTTACAAAGACAAATTTTTGAAAATGTAGAAAAAAAATCCCTGATAATAAATATAAACAAATATATAAATACAAAAAACAACTACAGAAAAATAATTTAAAATTACAGTGCCTTTGGTTTGAGTGTGTTCGTGTGTGTGTGTGTAAGAGGGACAGGGGGCCCGACTGCAGATCCCCGCCTGTTTCCGATACCATCTTTTACTGGGTGCTTAAAACGTGTGTGTAAAACATCTTTCTTAGCTCCTGCACTTTTTATAGCAACTCATGAGCAGTAAAAAATCAAACAGTTTGACAAACACATCACGGCTGAATGTGAAACCTCCAAAGCTTTTTATGCCCCCAGAGCAACAGACGCTCTCCAGCTATCAAAACTTGTGTGAAAATGATCAAGGAGGAGATTTTAATGCAGACAGGGGAACAAACTGAGGGAGAACAGATACATGAGCTGAGGACGCCACCTTAAGCTAACTAAATTATGTGTTTCGAAGTCTTAAATAACCTCATGCGCATGTCGGGCTCTACTATATATACTTTAGAGTTTATACATATACCTCTTGCCGCAAGGAAGCCCCCTCTATTTTAATGCAACAACAGTTGCCGAAGCAATTAAAGGAATATACCTCATAAAACCTAATAAAGTTACTGTCAACGTTAGTATTATCCTATCTCCCAATTTATTGCTTTGGGGTCACTTGATGATCAACATTTTCATTTACAGTTCCCTACTATCAACAGCCACCAGCAGTAGCTGAACTATTTCCTGAGATTCATTTCTTATAATCTGCTTTGTCATAATGTGAGGATCATTATCAAATTAAGTTCACTATCTAATATGATGGAATTTCTGCAATTTTCACTTCAATTGTGTGGCACTGAAACAAGGCTTATATCAGCTCCATCTTTGCTGTAGACATTTTTAGACATTTTAGCCTCATTATGCGTAGTCCACATGCGTGCTCTGGCAACGTCCAATTTGTTCAACATTCAGCGGAGAAGCAGGCTCCAGTTTCAGATCCATTAACTGTATCTTATGAATGTAACTGTCTCACCAGAACAGGATTGAAGCCATTCAATGCAATGTCACTGGAATAGCTGTCTGTAATTCAGAATTGTCATGCTGCGCCCTGCAGATGAATGAAAGGACTTAAGGCTACCCGTTAGCACCGCCCACTAGCTACTCGCTCTTTCTGCTCTCCAAACTCTTCAAAGAAACAAGGGCTGGGGAGGAGGAGGATTAGCATTTCAGATAATTAATTGTAGAAACTTTTTGATGGCAGCGCAATGAAAACAGGCCAGGAGATGTGCTATTTTTACTGAAGTAAATGTACTTAATATACTAAATATTTGAAAGAAACAGCAAAAATAATGAATGAGATATTGTATGTTGTAGATTTTGTGAACGTAATTACATTATATCATACATTATTGTAATAAACTTGATGGAGTGGATAGTAACATCATGCCATTTTTATTTGATTTAGGCATAAGAAGGTAACATAAAATACTAAGGGTTGGCTCTGTATATATTCTCGCGAGGATATTACAAATGAAATATTTATGATGTCATTAAATACCAGTGTGATGGTATTTCACTCCTGCGTACACTTGAGGGAATAAACGTAATTAGTGAGCAGGTTTGAAGAATTTAGTGAAATTGAAAAAAAAATCCTGCCTATATATTACATGCTGAACATAGATCACCCTTACAAATTTAATTCCCAATTTTGAATGAATGCTATTAATTTTGCTAATCACCCATTAGCGCCTTCATCTTTAATCAGAAACTGAGCGGCATCTATTGAGAACTCTGTCTCTTAATGATCTTGTCAACATTAAGATGCTGAATGTTCATACTTAGTGGCTATCACACAGAAAAATAAGAGCTAGCAAGAAGCATTTGTTTCAAGGTTTTCACCTACTGCAACCTAAGGAAATCACAATAGCACACGGCAATGGAAATGCTGTAAACAGTGGTAATTTAATAAGGAGCCAATATATTATAAAAATGTCTGCCGTCTATCTTCTATAAAACAACACATATCAAAAAAGTCATCAAAACAGCAACGCTCTCAATGGCAGGTGGTGGAAAAAAGTCAAATATTCTAAAAGCATATTTGACAGCCTAATCTGGTTTAGAGGTGCAGAGATGCATGCCCTGCAGCTCCACTGCTGCTCAGATGGCTTAAATTAGGCACAACAGATGTATTGCTGCAAGAGAAAAAAAACATGCCAGTACTATACAGTCCCCAGTGAGATACAGGAACCTTAACCCAGCTGTTTTTCCCTCATATTCATAACTCATACTTATTCTTCAGTGAGGAAACACAGTTTTCTCTTGGCTATTGACAATGATGTTGCCCAAAGACAAAAAGTGTTTAAGATTAGTTTAAGTTGTCTTTAAGTTGACTTTGTTTTGTGACCCAACTAGACTCTGCTGTCTTCAGCTCATCGTGATCACAAAGGGTTTTTAAGAGCTGTTTGTTAGGAACTATAATCTACGGCCAAAATGCCAGGACACTGTAAATTCTACAGAAAATCTTATGCAATGATACAAAATCTCATATTTAATTCAAACAGGACAATAAAAACACATCAAATGTGAAACTGGGAAAAAAGAAAAAGAAAATAATGAAATAAAATGTATATATGCAATATGTCTTTTTTGGCACAGGTCCATGTTACCCACAGTGCTGTACAGCAAGTCTCTACAGCACAGGCAGAGAAACACATAGAAATACTAATCCACTGAAAGTTATCACCAAATTGACAGCAATATGTCGTACAACAGTCGTACAACTGTAGCAAGTGAGCAGTAAATTTCTGCTTCTCTTGATTTCCCAACACTGCCACAAAAAATAACACATTATCTGACCACTAAGGGTGCAGCCAGTGTCTTTCTGGTGCCAATAACTAATGTCTGTCAATATTTGATACCTAGAACAATTATGCATATGATTATGCTTATACAGTGTATATACTTACACACACATCACGACATGTTTTTCCTTTAAATATTAGCTAAAACCTTAAGGTCTGGCAGACTATACCCATAACGCATTGAAATTAATACTAATGAGGTAAACTGAGCTGCGTAGCAGAGCAGAGGGACTCGTGATGCTCAGTTGTTAGGAATATGGGACTGTGGGGACAGAGGATGGTGGTAGAGGGATTAGGGAATGGGGGGTTTGCACAAAACGTCTGTTTGGGCGGAGTTTCCATTTTTCCTCCCTGCAGACTTTTTATGCAAACTAGAGGCAACCAAGCAGTAATCTGCCACCAACTGACAACTCATCATTTAATTCCTGACTTTTGGAGTGTGCCACACATTTTAATAAACTCCTGCATGCAGTGAGCATATATGAGTGCCTCAAAATGAGATTAGAGACAACAGTGTATGCTTCCTTTAAACTGTTAGCAACTACAGGAGTTTGACAGATTTTGGATTGTGCTTGAAATAAAAAAAAACAACTCTCAGCCATCCCTGCATCCAAACAATTTTACCAGAGATGTCCCAAAGGGGACATCAACTGATGAAATATATGCCACTAATAGCCTACCATCTGCTACTTCTGAATACCAGAAAACACCCTGTTTAAAGCATGTTTTTGATCAACAGAAATATGTACGTTATAGAATTTTAGCGACTGTAGCCCCTGATTAATATGGAGCTTTTGTCTCATTGGGCTTCCTGCCAGGCTGGTTGAAACATACATCATGTTGCAACAATGTCTGGCTTATGAATGTATCCAGCTTCTTAGCATATTAAATATTTAGGTATATTTAATCAATGTTAAAACTGAGCTTGTCAAAAATATTAATTAATACTTTATTAATCCCCTTGGGGAAATAGTTTTTTTGTATGGGTTTGCAAATAGTACAAAAATATTTCCCACTTTTTTTTTCTATAAAAGCTGGTCTCCTGGTACAACATGTTGTCGTCATTGTGTACAATTAACCAACTGTTGTTTCATGAGTCAAACTATGAAAAAGTCCAAGCACAAAAACATCGCCTGTCTAAGATTACTAACCTGAGCTTAAAACAGCTGTTGTTATAAACTTAGGTTAGCGAGGACAAATAAGCCACCTGCCATTCTTTGGCTCAGCAGCAGCAGAAAGGAAACATAGGCAAAACTGGAATAAGCAATGGCTCTAAAACGTCAGCACTGGCGCTGTCTAGAATTTGATTTATTGCAAATGCATTTCAACTGTCTTAAGAGCAGCAGACAGCCTTGAGGAACTGACTATGATAATGGATTTTAAGCCCTCTGTGTGGCACGTTACTGCTCTGTGCTAGCATCCACTCTGACAAGGACGGTTAAAATAACACCAGCCTAGAAATGACAGAAAATAATACCTGTGTCTGTGATACTCTGACTTAATCTTTGAAGACTGGCTTCATCAGTCTTCTCGTCTGCATATTAATCACCCACGCATGGAGGTGCGAGACTGTTCTAAATCATTTTAGTGCCTTTTTCATACAGCATGTATATTTTATCAAAGAGCAAGCTGGTTAATAAAATTATTAACCAGCCTAAATAAAGCTGGGGACATGAGTCAGCATGTTTTTATTCTTTACTTTTTCTTTTCTTCGTGAAAGGTTTCTGGTAGTTCTTTAAAATATTGCAAGCATATAGTTAGCTGTGGGAGAAAAATAAATGTGTGATGTGAGTGTCAGTTTGTGTATGATGTAAGATAGAGTTTGAAAAACAATCCAAAGGCTTATTAGAATGTACTCATTCATATTTTATACATTCCTTCCATGGTCCAATACTTTCCACCTTTAGTAATAAGAATTTATCCTAGAGCATATAGGATTAGAATGAGAAACAGCTTGTTCAATTTCACGTCACTGCCCTTTATAGGATGTAAATTATACCACCATGGTCCACAGGGCACTTTTTTACATTATACAAATATGCATGAGGAATGTATATTTACACCGTGTATCAATTCTATAATGCACACTATTTTATAAGATAGCACAAAATGTAAGTGTGGATTACAGTAAAGGTCAATAAATACATTTTCCAAAAATGAGGTTTGTAGTGGTTTAGTCCAGGTGATGGATGAATGGATAGATTTATTTTCCTGCCTTTGTTACCTGGTTTTGATTATGTTTACGGAGAAGTGATCAGTAGCTTACTGTATTTACAATTGATATAAATAACAATCTTATTAACACAAATAACAAAACAGATGAAAAGTAACCAACATGTTTGCCAGTAACTGCAAATTGTACCAGGCAAACATGGAGAGCAACGAGGGGAAGACAAAACTACACAATAGCCAAAAATAAGATAGTGATGGTTAAATGGCAATCAAAGGTGGTAAGGTATATAATGTTTTCAAGCATTTTCACTGGTGTATAATGTTGTAACTTCACAGCCTCTCTGGTTGGTTCATCAAGGCCTTTAGTTAGAATTTGTTCATCACTCTCTTGATGCCAGTATTTTTATTAAAATTGTTTGAGAAAGTTTTACACAAAGCTTAATTACTATATGACCAGTGAATGTAAAAATAAAAAGCAAACTAATAAAGAATCTGGTGGATGAATAATGGAGAATATTAGAGAGTGGTAAATATAGAATTTATACAGAGAAGTTGTCATGGTAACACTGAAAAATAAATTTGTTTAGAAAAGGTTAAGTTGATCTGTATAGAAAATAAATTATTAATATAAAAATGTTACAAACACTATGCACTATATGCATGTAACTCCTTCCACGTTGTGCCTGGATAACCAGGTCAGTTGTAATTGAAAATGTTTAATAAATTCTAGTGTGAGGGATTTAATTAATATTAAGTAATGTCAAACAAAATGTTTTGTTATTATAGAAAAATATTTGTTTAGTTGAGTTTAAAAATGCTTTATCAGTGTTTTTTTTCGGACAAAACAAACAACAAAAAGACCAGTCGATTTATCGCCCCATCCAGGCTGTTAATGACTCACCAAACTGTCCTCCAGCAATTCAGATGGCTCATCAATTTAATTACTTTACAACCCAGAGCCCGCCCCATGCCTTCAGAAACCTGGCATTGGATGATTCCACTCACCCTGCACTTGTCAATATGCCAGAAGTAAAGTACCTCTAAAGTCAAACAAGGGTTGATGAATAAATACATTTATACTTAGTTGCTGCTGCAGTTTTTTTTATCCATATAATTAACAGCTAACATAGGCGTTAGAATACATCAGATTAGAGCAGACAGTGCCATAAAAAGTCACAACACAAGAGCACACACTACAACAATGCGAGTCATAACATCTTCCAACAAAATGCCCTAGTGTCACTCTGTGTACCCTAAAGAGCATAACACCAAAGCATGTCATCAGTAACACGTATGGATTGCTTGGTAATACTACAAAAGTTAGGATATAGCAAATGGCCTTCAAATTGAATGACTGGCAATGTGTAGATTTTCAGGCAATACGTTGTTAGATGATAGGCACAAACTATCCAACAGAAAGTGAAGGGGAACTTATTCGTAGCGAACTAGATAGTTAGCAACAGTACACAAAGATAGGCACAATGTCTGAATGACTAGTGTAAGACAACCGATCAGTAGGTTTATATGCTCATTGTCTTATAAACTCAGGTGGCTTTAATTGATGCAGTTGGATTTTATTTCCATTTATTTTATTTTTCATGTCAGCTTGTCATACACTTACCATGCAGCCGGATGAGTCTAACTGTCGGTCAGTCACACACTTGAAATTCTTTTTGCAACCGCCATTATCTTTGGAGCAGTCACGGACGGGCCCAAAAGATGCCAGTAGGTCCTCTACAGTCTCAAAATAAGTCGACATCATGGCCTCTTCCCTAAAATAAAAAAAGAATAGATAAAAAGAATGTTTTTCCAATATGTGCAAATAAGGTAAGGGCGTCCTGGTACAAACAGTGGAAAAACAAATGCAGTAAAACCTGAAAAGCAGTTTGTCATAACCTTGCTTCTGGTGCAATTAAGTAGCCATTGATGCTTGAACATAATGTGCTACAATTGTTGTGTTTTGGTAGCTTTTACTTTTTCAGCGATATTTAATGACTACCTGTAATTTTTTTAATGTTTTGTCTAACAAAAGAGCAGGTAGGTAATGGGTTTTTGTAAAAAGGCATGAAAATGAGCTTAATAACAGAGATGCTATTGAATATGGCAAAGTGCTTAACTATTTATTTAGTTACATTATGGCTATTACTCTGTGAGTTTGAATTCATTTAATGACTGGCAGTGCAAAGGCAAATGTTAATAAAGCCTCCAGTAGTAGTTAATGTACCCCAGGGCTTATAATGCAGGCTACAGCAATTTTGCAACTGTAACTGTCTGGGGTTATGAATGCAGGGATTCGTGCTGGTACATGGTGGGTCTGGGACCGTGTGGAGCATTGACTTTAACTGTCCATGTTTGATATGTGGTGATTGCAGAACTCAGTGAATCAGCATTCCCCATCAATTAACTCCCAGGACTTATAAAAAGAAAAAGCATAGCTACAGCAATTAAGCAAATAATGCACAAACAAATGCATCTACACTCAAGACCAGCTGATGTAATGAAAAGTATAGCAGGAATAGCAGAGTAAACTATATATTTCTTCATTATTTATTTAGTGTTTCTAATTTTCCTCACTTGTATTGTGTGTGTATTTATAGATATAAATTTAGTTTTGGCATACAGGATAGCATTATGGAGATGTTTATTTGCAGGGCTCCACAGAAAGCTGAATGACAATGTATGATATTATATAACTTTACCAGAATTATATGTGTTGTAACTTTATACATAAATGTGCGATATGTTTATAGCAGTACTACTACTACTATCTACCATTTGTGGTACTTTGAGCTTAAAGGCAAGCATGCTAATAATTCAATTCAATTTTATTTATATAGTGCCAATTCACAACAAATGTAATCTCAAGGCACTTCACAGTGTAAGGTTTAAGACCTTACAAGATATAAGTAAATTCAGAATAATGGGAATGGGAAAACCCAACAGCAAGCACTGGACGACTGTGGGGAGGAAAACTTCCTTTAACTCAAAAAACCTCCAGCTGAACCAGGCTAAGGGTGAGAAGCCATCTACCTTGACCATTTGGGGTGAGTGGAAAGAGGAGAGTGAAGAACAACAGACAAATCAAAGACAACAAGAAGCACCCGGCAAAACACTAGGTAGGTTGGTAGAAACAGCAGCTGCACACTGGATATCATAGAGTTCCAAGCTAGGGATTACTGCAGAGAGTTACAGAGAGAGAGAGAACCACGGGAGAGAGAAGACCCAGTTAATGGCAGCATTGTCATACGAGCTCTAACTATAAGCTTTATGAAAAAGGAAAGTCTTTAGCCTAATCTTAAAAGTAAAGAGGGTGTCTACTATAGGCTTAGGTATGCTTACAATGACAAAAGCTAACAGTAGTGTTGTGGTACTCAAGACCAGACCATTTTTTCAAGGTCTTGGTCTTGTCTTTGAATAGACTACATTTGTACTTGGTCTTGTCTTGGTCTCCGATCTCAAGATCAGCCAAGACCACATTTTGTTCTGTATTATTAGGAATTGGGGTAAATCTACTCATACACGACGAATGAAACAGGTATGATGACATTTGTAGCAGACAGTCTCTCCCTCCGACTCTGACTGCTCTTGAAATTCGTCTAAAAAAATACTCATCCCTCATTAGTCAAGTCACAAGTTGTGTCACACGCATCCAATAAAAAGCAAATACCGTCTCCGATTAGGTGGCCTTGACCACATAACTAGCTAACATGTTTAGCTAGTAATATTTGTCATGTTCATGTTCTTTGGATTTATTAAAATAAACATTCAGACTTCATCATGGCTCTAGAATTCATGGTGAGACAAATTTGAACATTATTCTTCCAACAGTTGTTGAAACTTTTCATTCAATACCCCAATTGTCATTCTCACAGCGACAAGTTCTTTGAGCATCAACGTATTCCACAGGCTCCATCCACTGGAATCTATGAGTGTCTGCACAAAATGCCATCGCAATTCAACTGAACATGCATCTGAGATATTTCAGTCGAGAACAAAGAGGTGGAATGACTAGACTGACACAGTAGTTCAGTTGGGAAACTTCATATAAAGTCTTGATACGGACTATGTCCCTGATCAGTTTCTGTGGGCGTCTCATGCCGCCACTGTCTGGAAGTGCTTAAAAATCATTAGAAACAAAGATCTGTCATTTACAAATGACAGTTTGTGTTTTTCTTAAAAATGTCAGCTTGACAAGCGCTGTGTCCTTTAGCTCATCTGCTGTGTTCACCTCAGCATGATCATCCACGGCCATATACTGAGCACTGCATGCCTGCTGTCAGAGTGAACGAAGTGGTAAGGAACCTAAATGTTTTTCTTCGCAAAGAAACAAAAGCATTGTTTTTTGCACTGGTACCATAGGGAACCCAGTGTGTTGTGATGATGACATGACTCTACAAACAGCAACTAGATCTTGTATGATCATTAAGACAGATGTCCTGCTAAGCAAGGGGAAAATGCCACAGCCACTGTATATATATATATATATATGTTTTTGCCACTTAATACCTAGTGCTTAGAAGAAGTCATACGAGCAAACGCCGAAAATATTCTAAGTGAATCAATAATGCTTACCAATGATGCTGTTAATTTGAAAACAATGTCCTTAGGTGTATGCTCTTAGAATTGGATTTAAAACCATTAACCTTAAAATGTTTCTACAATAAGTAAAAATAACTGTATGTGGTGCTGTAACTGTATTAGGAACTTGTCACTGGCTTTAGGCAAAGTAAGCACACAAGCATAGATAGATAGATTATATTATATCATAACACAGTCATTGTACATGGTTGACATCCTGTACTATTCCTTGTCACAGTGAAGCTAGAGAAGTCTATGACTAAATCTGCTCTGCTGTTTGACACGCAGGCTGTGGAGCTGTTCTTCATGATGTTCAGCAATTTGTTCATCATCCTGCTCTCCACCACCTGCTCCAAGCATTCTAGTGATGTCCAAAGCACAGCACCATTCATTAAAATCCATTAAAGAGGCAGGAATGCTTCATGGACTGCATTGACAAAAAATACTTTCAAAATACATGTCTTATTAATATAAGCAAATGTCTGATAGGAGACAGGCACATCATGTCCTACCTTGTCAATAATAAAAAGGTTTTTCTTTTAAATGTGGTTTTTATACTTTCTGCTCAGGTGTAATCAGGATTCTTCATCCTCAGAGTGTCAGTGTCATGTCTCTTTGAGCCCTCATGTGTCTTTTGTTCCTCCCTCAACTTAACCACTCCCCTCTCTCTCCA
>JAUMHF010000004.1:6663945-6679990 GCA_032359275.1 Microctenopoma steveboyesi | reverse complement strand
AACATCCTTTGTTTGAACCCTCTCTTGTCTCTGGTCTGCGTTTGGGTCCACCATTTCAAGCATGTCAATGACACAGAGCAGAAACCTTCATCCAATATGAAGGATTCTTTATATTAAATATTTGGTTTTCATGTTAGATTTATGACACACGAGCCAATAATTGGCACATCTACCTTGTGCAAGTGGTGAAGTATTATGACTCACTGACAGCACACCAGAAGTGTCTCTTTTGCAAAATCAAACCTTTTCTGTCACAGTGCTGTGCTGATAACAAATCACTCACTGTCCTCATTGTCACACAGTGACTTAACAGTAATGGTTTTGTAAGTAACTTTTTGTATTTTGTAAATTATATTAAATACCATTTAAAACAAAGGTTATAGTATGTATATATATATATATATATATATTGTTGTTTTTTAAAGAGGTGTATGTTTAAAAGAACTTTTAGAAGAAGAATAACAAATTAGATTGACGAAACTATAAAATCAGCATTATCTGAATACAATGGAAATGCTTCCCTGTGTCTTGAAAACTGTGTCTTGATGCATCTTCCTATATATCAAAAGCAGCAAAAAACGCAGCATGAAGTGTGATGTACAAATTCAAAGACCTTGGTCTAACACCAAACACCAAAATATATCCATCTAATATTTAGCTCACATTGGGTGCTCTAGAACCTGCTATTACCAAAGCACAAACCACAGAGCAATTAAACATATTTTTAAAATCAAAACATGCAAACTCATAAAGGGAAATGCAGAGAAGACGAGCTGGTTCACAATTCTAGAGAGTCAAAAGGTAACAGTCTGTGCAACACCAGCTGTGCAAAGGCACGGGATGGAACATCGTTGTGAATATCCCTGTTGCCTGAATGTGCCTGACTTGGTGCATGAAGAGGTACCAAAAAAATGTAGTTGGGATCACCTTTATGCAAAACTTGGGCTCTGGAACCAAACTCCTCGATATACATGGATGCTCTCGTACTTAGAAAGTGTCCATGGTGAAACATGCCAGGTGGTAGAGGGATTACTGACAAATCACACACTGGCTGCTGCACAGTTGGATTTTCTCCAAGTGGATAAAAGGATCCCCATCATGTGGCTGTGTAATGCAAAATACTTTTAGTGCATAAGCACTTGTAAAAACAAATATACATAAATTGTAATTTTAATGGTTAATGGGTATGTTTATTAAAATTAATGCACATATAATGCTGTGGAAAAAATATGTCCCACCTTCCTGATTTTGTATTTTCTTGCATATTTGTCACACTTAAATGATTTAGATCTAATATTGTCTGGAACTGTTGAGTCATGGCAACTGGACTTTCTTTGACAGTTGAAGCGTTTCACAATTCATTCAAATTGATTTGTCGGTCTGAGGGAGGTTGGTTAGTGAAAAATGTATCCTCCAGGTTGGTTTCGCCTCACACCTGCCTTCAATAGGCTTGTTAAGTGAAACAAAGGACATATAGAAAGCCTGATACAAGCTCTACAGAAAACCCACCTACATTAATCAGTTTCCTCTGTTTCACTCCTATCATTCACTACAACACAAACTAAGTGTGACCAGGACACAGTACCACAAAGCTGATAACAACCCCACCTCCACAGAAGTCAAAAATAAGGAATCTGAAGACAGCCCTTAAGACCTGTAGATATCTCAAGTGGGCCTTTAATAAAGCAGGATCCTTTTTTAGTAAAAGGACCACGGAACAACTTGAATCCCTGGACCAATGGAGAAACCTGGTTATTCCATACATTGCTGGTGTGACTGAAAAAATGAAAGACCCCATTGAACTGAAGAGGTGGCACCAAATACAATAGGTCTTCGGGGAGCAGGAACTAGAGAGGGGGTGATGATGTCCTCAACATTGGTCCGCTTAGGAACAGGGGCCAGAACTGGAGAGGCGGTGGAGAGAGTGTCTTTCTGTCTAGGGACAGGAACCAGAACTGGAGAGGCGGCGTTACATTTTAAACATGGCCTCCCCTAAAGACAGGAACTGGAGGGCTGGCAAAAACGTTCTTGACAAAGAAAAAGAAAAAAGCGGTATGGAGAGTGGATTCGAAATGGCAAACTAAATGCCTCTCTATCCCTGGGTGCTGGGTCCTAAGTCATCAATTAATTCTGTCAGTACAACATGTACAAAATGGTGGACCCAAAAACAGAGCAGGACAAGAGAGGGTTCAAACAAAGAAACTAATACTAGTAAAGACAGAAACACAACATAAAACAACATTGAAAAGAAAATCAGAGTTTTAGAGTGATCTAGTTAAAGTACAAACTCAAATATGATGCTGTAGCATAAACTTAGAGAACTGTGCAAAGAAGAGTGGGCCAAAATTAGACTCGTTGCCAGTTAACTCGAAATGCTAGACTGCAGTTGTTGTGGCCAAGGGTGGCACAACCAGGCATGAGGTTTTTTCACACAGGGTCTGGCATGTTTCAACAGCTTTTGCTCTTTTAAACCCTTTTATTTACTTGGGTTACCTTTGTGTAATATTAAAATTACTTTATTACCCTGAGTCATTTGTCACGTGTGTCAAATCTGTAACAAAATACACCAAGAACTGGTCAAACACTTTCCACAGCACAGTGTTTAAGTGTGAGAATAAACGTATGTTCAAATGGAACAAGATTTATGCTGTGATTACCAAATCCACTCTGCAATATTTGAATTTGAGGAACTTTAGGACACCTATTTTAAATCAGTAATAAGGATCAGAGGTTCTGTGAAGCAATGATTCATTCTTGTTGATCGGCATCATTACCCTCTAGGGATGTTTCTCAGCATACAGTATATTTTCCGTACTAAATGTTGAGGCAAATACTGTGGTTTTGGGTGGATAATCTTCACACAATTCTCACAATTTGCATTTTATACAGGTCTGTAACATCTGGCCCTCAAACCGATCTTGTCCTCTATACTCATGACAACTCAAGCGTCACCCTACATAAAGTCACACTCAGCTCTGGTGAGCACTCTGAATTCAAGAGGAGGTTATGGCTAAGTTCTCCACATATCACCATGAGCAGCAAGCATGAGTTGGCACAAAATTTCAAATATTAAAATAATTATTTTAATAATTTTTTTACCCCTCACTAAAATCATTTATTTGTATTTAGTATAATAGTCTTTGCATCCCTAACAGGACAGGCAGTATCCTGTTAGTACATTTATAAATGTACTAACAGTACTTAATGTATGTAGTAACTGCCTCTCAGTTGAGTCTTGCAGCCGCAAAGGTATACAATAGTGTTGTATTGAAACAGGAAACAGAAAAGAAAAGAGGAAAAGTTAATTCTCTGTCTATGTCTCCCAAGTCTTACTTTTCTACTTTTTGTTTGACAAGTCAATTTTTCTGAATTAGACAGGCAACCCATGGCATTCTCTGAATCAGTTCATTCTGCCAAACACCCAAAACATTGACAAATGACTCCTTAATTCAAAAGAAAAAAGGGGGTGGGGAAGGCGAGTCAGACAAAAGTAATCGGTAGTCTCAACTGTGAGTTGCATGCTAACGGACTATCCTTCTGGTAGAAGGAAAAATGAGTAGAAAATGAAAAAACAATCAATTCCAAAAAGCCTGTGGTGAGACAGTCCAGAGGGAGGAGCCCTTTAAAAAATGCTGAAAAAAACTTTAAGGATATTGGAAAGTTCCTAAAGTGGTGAACAATATTAAGTCATAATATATGGTAAGGAGAAAAGTTAGCTTTAGTTAAGTTTGTCTCTCACTGTTTCAATAACAGGAGCTTAAGAACTGTACGGGTGTACAGTGAGTGAGGAAATCCCATACCACACATTAGACTGTTAAAACTATCCAATACATTCTGATGCCAAAGTCAACAACACATCCTGAAAATGTCATTAGCCAATCAAAATCCTACCCTTTGGCACTGTGACTCTGCAACATAGGTTATATCTAAACACTGACTAATGTACTTGTTATTAATCTCCCACTTTCTCTCTCTTGCTTTCCCAGATGATGAATGACCAGGCGACACTGCCCAAAGTTAGAGCGCTGCCCCAGCATGATTACAGAGCCCGTTATTGGTCTACCCCTGCACTTGATTAATGCTCTTGTTTCAGCTCCCAACAAATATGCTGACTCTCATCAAGCATTTCCATCATTGAATAGAGTGCATTTTCTTTAGGCTTGCTGTAATCACTGAGGAAAAATCTAGTGGGTGAAAAAAGCAGATGGACTTAAGTGATAAAATAAAGACTGATATAATCAGTTCACTGGTTTGTATGTAGACTTGTAAAACATTTTTGACAGGAACTTGAAGTATGTGGAGGTAGATTTATGTATTTACATTTTTCCTAGAGTCAGCCTCATGTAGTTGTATTGGACTATTGGTAATGGAACATTTTGATGGTTCACTTGATCACAGTGAGTGAGGTCATTACTCACCTATAACTCAGGGTTATTAACAGTTCCTTATTGACAAAACTGCCAGTATATAGTGAATGAATCATGAAGTGTTTAACACAACACTTTGGTTCAGCAAAACCTGGTAGAAATGCAAAATGTAATTCAATTTTGAATAACTTTTGGACGAAAGAGTCAGATAACCAATTATTTAATGTAAGACATTGATCAAAATAGTGTTTGGTAAAACTGAACAAACCGACTTAAAGCTTGATTCAGTTGCATGTATAGAATAAGTGCATGGCACGCGTGTTATATTATTGGCTTACAGGTACTGTATTTACAATGAGTACTTTTTTTTCCTACTATGTCATTTCAAATACTAAA
Organism: Microctenopoma steveboyesi; assembly: GCA_032359275.1. Taxonomy (NCBI): domain Eukaryota; kingdom Metazoa; phylum Chordata; class Actinopteri; order Anabantiformes; family Anabantidae; genus Microctenopoma; species Microctenopoma steveboyesi. The sequence goes on along the minus strand of JAUMHF010000004.1, from coordinate 6,675,227 downwards.
TATATAGAATGTACAACATATTAAACATTTAAATAATCATTTTGATAACAGCTATAGTGAACCAAAATTAGGAGCTGAATATTGCACAAGAAGAGGCTCAAACATATTGTTTTTCTCTTTTTTTTTTTTTTTTTTTCTTGAGACATTTTATCCCTTTTATGTTTGCTGTGTTAAAATGCCTGACAGTATAGTTTGGACATTCACTAGATAAAATGTCCCTTTATATTGCTTGGGTTTCCCTGTGAAATCTTAAATATCTCTGCATTGGCTAATGATAATAATTGACAATGAATGAACATCCCCAAACCAGAGTATATTTACAGTGTCTCCTAAACAATTATTCATTTTCTCACAGGAAATAAAAAAATCATTTAGCTTATCTGGGGCAAAGCTGTCCCCCCTGGCCAACATCTATAACATATACAAAACAAATAAAATAAATTAATTCTTTATATGAATGTTTTGCACCAGTTACTAGAGGAAAAAAAAGAGGAAAACTAGACTTAGAAGTATTTTTCACTGAAAGCACACAAAACAAGGCCAACTAAAAGTACATTTTCAATGTTTTGAACACCATGGGTACATGCAATTCCATTTCAATACCTTGGGCAAATGGAACTGAACTAATAAGTATGGTCAGATACAGCAAGAGAATTAGGAAATATGTAATAGTGTGTGATGAAATAGATATTTCTTTTAATGCTGATGCCAAATAAATTCAAATGAAAACATGCTGAAATGTAAATCAAGCTTATTTGAAATGGTGATATCAAAAGACAAAATATCTTGATTTAAAAGGTTGTTTAAGCTGCACTTACCCTGACCTTCACCTAACTTTTTCATATGGAATACATTTTATAAGGTTTTGTCAGTCAGCTGAAGGGCAGACGCAAATGGTGACGATATGCATCATTTTAAAAGTCACAGCTATATTACGTTTCACCATTTCCTACATCAACATGTCTATCATGACTGACTACATCAATGCCTGCATAAACTGTTTGGGAGAGTGCATCAGCTAAAAACTCCATAAGGTCCCACGGGACTGTGTTCCACAGAAATGCTTTGGATAATGAGTTGTCTGCATTATTCATGACAATCTGACAGATCCTTCTATGTTACAGGAACTAATCATTAACCAAATACAGAACATTAACTTATTACTCTAACTGAAATGGGCTTTTAATCAGTGTATTTCCTCGTTCATGTTCTCTTAGATCTTATTTCTGGTGTGATGTTGTTTAGGACTAAATCTTAAGTAATTCAAGTTACATTGGATGAAAACAATGTAAGGTTTTGCTTTTTTTCTTTTTACAATTTGTCACATTGCAATACAATCACACATAATATATCACTCGATAAAGATTAGTTAAAAACATTTATAAAACTAAATTAAATATTGCTCAAAATTAACTTTCGCTTGAAATGTGCACTGAATATATTGTGTCTAGACATTACCCAAATGGCCAAGTCTGGAAATCCCCCCTGACTTTATCCTGTGAGCCTTCAAGTACAAAGTCCTGGTAATGTGTGAGTGGTAATGAATGTGATCTCCACTGTGCCAAGACGTGCCTCCCACATGCTCGACGCGGAGGCTCCTACCCCTCACTGAAGTCAGTTGGTGTAAGACAATAAAAAAAATTACTGGGAACATCCTTAGATGTTGTTTATGTCTTTGTACTGGGTTTAGTGCACGTCAACAACAGCAGCTGCAGGTTCCTTATTTCAAATAACCAACTCTTTCTTCAGCCTGAGAAATGTTATTTTAAAAATATATTTTCGACTACATCTTGACATCACGGTTAATTTTAACAATCTTCAGGTTAACTAGACTTGTTCCTCCTATTTGAGCATCCTGCTGCATACTGGGGCAGTTTAATATTTTTTTTTATTTGAGCAATTTATGCATTATCTTAACATGTTCTTTTAATGTAATAAAAGCATAAATGTTTTTACTTTGTTTTTCCCAATGCACTTAATAATACTATGAAAATAATATTAATTGATTTGAAAAGCTTAGCTTAATTACATTTTACTGCTAAATTTATCAACAGCTGCCTTCAGCAGGAAGCACATTACGTTATAGTGGCCACATTAGTTATGAATACCAGAAGTAAGCAGACAGCCATGGATGAACGCTCAAAAATGAAATTAGCCTATATTTTAGGATTATACACTCTGTGAAACAAAGAAGCTTGATAACATTTCCCTGCTTCGCTTAGTCTATCAAATCAAATTTTACAATATTCATTGGAACTTCCATTGCATTATTTATGGGACAAATTTTTTATACAAACCATAGAGCAAAAAATGGTATGCAGAATTTTAGTAGAGGGGGATTCAAGGAGAGTCTGACTCACCTGACTTCCCCTGGATCCTCAGTAACCAACACGTCTGTCTTACAGCTGGCGATGGGGTTGATTGACAGTTCCACTGGTGGCACCACAAAGCTCTTGCTGACTGGCAGCCACAACCCTTGTCCCAGACTGTAGAACGACCTGTTTTGGCAAAACCACAAGACATAAATGTCAATCAAACTAGTGTCACATTTCATTATTCCACCCAAGGATATACTGCAAAGTATGTTCAAAAAGAAGTATTCAGTACAAAGGAATGATTGCAGAAATAGGCACTCTGCAAAGTGTAGGCTTGAAATGGGTGCAATTGAAGTGTAATTGCAATAGTCATATATCACTGTGAGTTAATCACTTGCAATTAGAGTAATGAGAATGTGCAGAGGCATGAACATGAGTTTTGTCCATCACAACAAAAGTTCAGAATCATAAAATTTACAAGGAAATAATTTTCAGAACGCTCTTCTAGTGACGTATATCGTTCCAGTCAAATAAGTGTGTTCAAAGTAACTATTGTTGGCTTTCAATGTCAATCTTTTGTGGCACCCAGTTGAACATTTGCATGTCACTGGAAACAGATTTGAATTTACATAAGAACAATAGAACAAGTTGTGTTGTGATAAGGCCAAAATAATGAATTATGAAAAAATAAATTTTAGTCTACTTTGTTTTTCTTTTCACACAACACAATGCTTTGGCATGTGATCACTATCGTATATGACCAAAAAAAATAATTAATCTTTGTGCCAGAGATGTTTCTACTGAGTGATGGTTATTATCCTCAGGAGGATGCCGCAGAGGGGACATAGACTTGTCACTTGGGAAATAATAACACCTGGTAAGGTCTCACAGATAGCAACAGGGCTGTGCATGCACAGTGTTATGTGCTTTGAATGTATCATGTAACATGACCACACATGCCTAGAAATGCACAAATCATACAGTACGAATCCCAGCCCCGACTCCCACACTAGGAAGGGTGTCCTTCAGAAAGACACTTAGCGCTAGCTCCTTGTAAGTCGTTTCGAATAAAAGCGTCTACCAAGTAAAGTAAAGTAAAAGTAAAATAAAAAATGGAAATGAAATGTTTTTTGTGGATCAGTTTAGTTTAGGACTCTATGTTCAGGTATTTATGTTAACTAAACTTCAAAATATCTTTACAATATGTTGTTTAAGCAGAGGGCTGGGATGCAGGAATAGCGGGATCGATTCCCAGCTGAGTCACTCAGCCCATCCCAGCCCAGCGCTAGCTCCCCAAGCACCGCCTGTGGCTGCTCACTGCTCCCCACAAGGGGGGATGGGTCAAGGCAGAGAATAAATTTCATTGTAACATATAAAAAATGTATTCAATGACAATAAAGCGGATTCTTCTTCTTTTTCTTCTTGTTTACAAATGTACAAATGCAAATAGAATTCTAGAAGGCAAAAACTTTTTTTGAGAAATACACACATATATGGAAATTGTGTTCGCTGGAACTGTTGCATTCTAAGAGTTGTAATCGTGATAAAGCAAGCCTAACTTGCCCGTTTTTTTCTTGCACATTTGCCACATTTAAACAATTAATAACAAATAATAATGACTGATAATTGGTTGTCACTCTTCGCAGCAAATACTTCAACTTCAATGGAAGAAAGAAGAACAGGCCACAATTTCTCCTCAGTGATGTGAAAGACTCTTTGTCAGTTATTGCAAATGGCACAATCACTTAATAGGTTTAGTGGACAATTAATTTTCTCTTAATAAATGAAATCATAATTTAAAATAGCATCTTGCATTTACACAATTATCTTTGTGTAGTATAAAATTTAGTTTGATGATCTGAATCATCATGTGTGACAAACGAGACAGAGACACAGCATTTCATATTTTTAACAACGTAAAGTATCAGAACACCTATGATTGCTTGTCAGGGGGGACAATGACACAACTTTGCAAAAAAGGCTACAAACATGAAGATGTCACAATAAAGTATTGTTAACTTTTAATGATAATTACAGCTCTTGGAGTTCAACAGACTACTTGTGCACTACTGTGACTTTGAAGAACACATACTAAAAAGTATTTCTAAATACTTAATTAATTATTATTAATTAATACATTTTTTGCAAAGAATGTGATATGTGGTCAAACAATCAATACCACTTATGAACAAACTATGGCAAGTAACCCAAATTCACATAGTATTTTATTCTCAGCTACTTCTAATATTACAGTGATTTGTAAGAATAACATGAGCAACTGTGATGCGGTGCAATATAATTTCCCAATCCAAGACGCCTGTGGAACTTTGAAATGAGGATATATTCTCTACCAAACCTTACCCAAGAGGCGGTGTGGAACTTCATACGGTTAAATTATTCAATCAATATTTGGTGGACTAACCCACATTTGCAATCACAGCTTTCATGCAGTGGCCTCTTCATTTTATTTTTCCACAGCTGTAGTCGATGTCTTTATATATTCTTGTTATAGGGAAACCGCTCTTAAGTACTGTCATGAAAATGACGCATGTGTGAGATACTGCAGACTGCAGTTGAGTGTTTTGTTTAGATGTACATTAGACTCCCAGGCTTAGCAGACATTTCCCTGGTAAATAGCTGTGCAGCAGACTGTACTTTGTTCATTTTACTGAACCCTCTCATGACAGTATTGAGTGTCAAAGTATTCCCTTCTTCGTCCATTAATAAACCAATCAAAAGACTATCCTGTCAGAATTGTGCTTTATGTCCATAACACTCCCCAAATGTGAAGCCATCCCTGTTACATTTAAGATCCTCTTCTCCCTGATACAGGGTTAACACTAATACTGTCCAGCTCAAGAGCAATGCAGTCGTTTCTCCTACACAGCACTGATATAAAAACCTTCCAATGGAAACATACTTCAGCCTTCTACTCGCTGCATCTTTACTCACGTTGTCTGCTATCAGTGTGCGAATGGCTGAATGTGTGTGTAACTGTGTGTGTGAGCCTGTTTCAGAACTCTAGACTGATGGTGCTTCTGCAAAGCAGAGGATTTGGCTTACGCCTGAGTGGGTGTAGATGCTGGGATTGAAGTCCCACCTCTAACATATTGTTTTTTTACTGGCCGTGAGCAGCTGAAAGGTGTAATGTGTTTCTGTACAGAACAAAGATTTCGGATTGAGTACCTCATTTTTGATAATGGACTAATGCTGGAAAGCCAACTTTGGTCACAGTGAAGGGGAGCAAGGTTTTCTGTTACATGGAGCAGCATTATAAAGCCTCCGTGCTCGCTCAGGTGGGACTGTTGGGTTTTCTACACTTTTCTGTATATATTTATACAATGTGTGAGGTCTTAAATCTTATACTGTACGGTGCCTTAAGTTTACTTATGTTGTGAATTGGTTGAAATGAATAGACGTAATGGAGGAGTAGTGAGTAGTGAGCGTGAAATCCCAACAGAACTCACAAAATCAAAGTCAAGTGAAGTCCGAAGGGGATTAATTAAGAATATATTGTTATCATTATTACTAACAGCAGAAAATCCAACAAGGCACACGACAACAGTACACTACATGTATTACTTCAGTACTAAAATGATTGAGAGATTTGATTTCATAAAAAACCTTTATCTGAATATGTTTGTAATGCACTATGTCAGCTCGACCTGGCCTATTTAAAGGAAAAAAGAAAAAGTAAAACTCCACAAAAGATAAAGCGAAAACACAAAACACATTTTGAAATAGCATAAACAATAGGACTTCATTATGAAACATTTTTAAAAATAGAACAGCTGGCTGATACTGAATGAGTCCTTTGTGCCTTGCACTTTTTGAAAAATGTCAGCCACAATGACCCCATCAAGAATGAGAAGTGTAACAAAAATGGCAGTAAAAGCATTTGAACGAGGTCTTTGCAGGACTGCACCTTGGGCTATTTTTCCACATGAGGGCCCATGGGTAAATCTGCATGTTCCGTTGCACATACATGTGCACACACACAAACAAATGCCAAGAATACCGCATTCATCCCCCTACGGCGAGTCACAGATGGCTAGAGGAAGTCATGTCCTCGGGAGACATACCAAGAGTGAAGGACTCACCTGAAGATCCTTTCTGGTGCCTGCTCTCCTGTGACTAGGTCATAGCCCTTCTCCAGGTTAGCGTATGGCCAAGGACTTGACAGAACAGAGAAAACCAAAGCGCAATATTAGACAGAGATTGAGTTTTGTTTATTTCATCAGAGCAGTGTCGAACACAGGATGTTGCAGTTTCGCATCTTAAATGTATAATATGTATTTAAGATTATAACGGAATGTGCTAAAGTAAATGCTACGCAGTATACTTCAATCCGCTGGTTAAACATGATACTCTTACCAAACTGTAAATGGAAAATTTTAATTTGTGACTGGAGTGAATCCAGGAGACAACAGGTGGAGCTGAATAACAGCGTGACCTTTTCAATGAACCATTGATTGGGTAAGCTGATTTCAATCCCTACTCTCCCTTGCTGTTGCTTTTGTTTCATCACACATTATACCTTCACTCCTACCCCTTCCTCCTTCAACCTGCCCCTCTGATTTCCTCTACTTACTGGCGTCAAAAGACTGAACAGATACATTTCAGATTTTCGGCTTGGTTTCTTTTCATTTTCATACACTCGCGATCAACTTGCAAAGAGTTGAAACTCACTCCAGATAGCTAATCCATCACAGAGAACAATTCACCTTTATTTCATGCAAAGTTAATATCATGCTTTAATGCAGTTGGGAGTTGAGGCTGTCAAACCAGCCACAAGGTCATTTGGGTACAAGTGAGGTTTTAGATGTGAGTGGAAAGAGCAGGCAGTACTTACCCTTCGTTGCGACCCCAGTCGCTGCGAACACAGAGGTGTTTATGGACAGGGTCAGGGGAAAATCCCTCATGACAGCTGCATTCTCCTGTGACAGAGTGAACAAGAAAGGGCAAAGTGACAGAGAGTTGGCTCCAGTACAGGATTACCATATAAGTTACCCTGCCCACACTGTCATTAGATTTGTATTCGGTGTATGTATCAGATCAAAAGCAGTTTGCTATTCAATCTTCCATTGAACAGACCCAGAGCACATTTACAATGAGACTGCTACTATGAGTTGGGCTATTTTCATACAGGATGTTAATGTAAGAGTCATTTCTTAATTGAAGGACCTGGAATATAGGAACTTAAAAGCTGAAAAGCTATACTACTATTATTATAGAGGTACTGTAATGTACATGAATGGTACCGCAGAGCTCTGAAAAACAGCCAGGACTGATATTGGTTTCAGCTTTGCTCTCTGCAGGTGCTCTGTGACAGATTTTGTGTCTCTGAACAAGATCATCGCTCAGTTCTCCTTAATTGATTGGTCAGCTCCCAGTGCAGAATGAGCAAAAGACAGTCACAGCAGCTTTGTTTTAGTACAGGGGGGTGCTAATCATGTAACTGGGGTCAGTTTTTACTGTTCTGGCGTTGGGTCCCGCTGCCTCGCTGTTTAGCGATTAAAAAGAAAACCACACTTTTTCACCTGTAATGTACAGTAACGTGCTTGTCAAACAACAGTTATGTCAATGTCTATTTTTTTAATTATTTTTAAAGGCAACATCTCTTTTGTACTTTGCTTTGCTTGGCAAACAGTTTAATCTGACTTACATCTGACGTACACGGAGCCAGTGTAGACACCTTCTACTCCCCAGGCTTACTCTTATGCCATTGAGCTACCAGGACACCACAGTACGACTCTTTAGTGTTAATTTGCTATTAAAACTTTGTATTTATAAAAACAATGATCTTAATTATGAATATCACTGTAAAAATTTAATTTAAATTAATTTAATACATTTGCATATTTGTATATTTCCTTATTTCTGTGACAAATTACAATAGTTTCATAAGAATTGGCCCTTTATCATAAACATGAGGAATCACGTTCACGGCTATGTTGTTTACACTTAATCTGTCATCTCCTGTTCTACTACACTAGTACGACTTAAATTGAAAAAATGGTTTACAGCATTATATGTGGTAAATGAACAAAATTAAGATACATTGCATGTATTTGTAAAATTACACTTGGAGCTCAGCTTAGTCAACCTTGCCATTAGGACCGTTCCCAAAATAAGTGCTACTGGCCTATACTGAGGCACACCACAGGAGAAATGTGTGACGGCCATACCATTCACATTTTATCACCTAGTGTTAAATAATTTATTGAATGACTTTAAAGGCTTAAGAGTCACTCATAAAGTGATGTGCCACGAGGATTCAGTTACAGAGAAGCAACTGAATGTTTTTATTGGCTTGTGGCTATTTCATGCAAGAGCACTTGAAATAGCTCCAGTTTAAAATGTGGACGCAAAGAAATAACATTCAAACAGCCATTTTGAATAAAACATGAATGGAGAGGACAGATATTACTGTTGCATCTATATTGAAAATGTGTTCTCACAATTTGATTAAATACCTTTTATTGCTTTCTGTCCCGGGATTTTTCATAAAAATCTGTGACATATAATATCTATAAAAAAGTAAAAAAGTAACAATAGTAAGAGTGTCGTTGTTTCAACAATCATCCAAATTAAACAACAATACATGTGCATAGCATGTGATGCCCCGTCAAGGTCAAGGGAGAGATTATAGTACATATGTTTTTTTTCGCTTTTGATTCATTTTGTGCAACCTCAGATTAACAATTAACAGTTTATAATGGGTGAGTGATGATAAGTGAGTTGGTTGAAGTTAGAAAAAACAAGAACTCAATGTTGTTAAAAATGGGAAACACAGTAGATGAAGGAACTTGGCTCCATATTCTCATTTCTCCTGATGGTACAAAAGCCATAATAGAAGCACTAGGTGGCCTTGTGAATTAAGTGTGTCACTGTAGAGCATTTTGTCTCTTTGTTTTCATACTTCCACGTAAACCAACACATGTCTATTTAGCAAACACAGACACACACACACACACACATATAAACACACAGATACACCTCCATCTCCCACTGCTATCCTGTATAAACACATTTAACCCAGTTATATTTAATTCTTTCTGAGTGCTTAATAGAAGTCTTCTTGCACATCTGCAGTCAGGTCACACGTTACCAGTCACATGCTGAAGAAGCAAGGACAAAATGTGAATAACTTATTTCTTGCTTGTTTTTTTGGCTGCCACAGGCAGGAATTGGCATTTCCATTAACAGCCTGAGAGAGGTTAGGCTGACAATAGTTAGTGTCCCATCTTGAGATTTAGTTTCTTACATATGCATGGGAAAAATTTACATAGTAAATCCTGATTTGCTCCTGAAAATGTCTGACTACAGACCTGATTAATTGGAGAAGAGAAATTGCAGCAGGCTGTATCCAGGAGCACAAGTAGCAGGACTGTGTTTGCCGCTGCCTGAAGTTATTCACAGCTCGTACGTATGGCTACAGAAAAAGAAACATCTAATGTGATGGCGCAGACATCGGTTGATTGGGTGGGTGGATGGGGAGTGTTTATCATAAAGACCAAACAGAAAGCTAATCAATACCTAAATACCTGCTTCTTTGCTGAATGAACTGCTAGCAAAACAAGTCTAGAATCAAATGATAGCGACAGAGCTTAATGCACACACTCGTTCTACTACTAAGAAATTGGACATACTGTGCATCGACATTAAGCAAACTTGTTTATCAAAAAAAAAAGCTATTATCAATCTGCATCTATTACATTGCATGGCATTTTAATGATAATAATAAATGATATAAAATACATTTTTCTATATATGGACCTCCATAAAAATTACTTAATAAAGTTTCATTATGAGCAAAGTCACCAGTCACCAGTAATTGTGTTAAAAAACACAGTTTAGTTTCAATTCTCCATGATGCAGGGCCTTTCTAAAGAAGTTGAATTGTAGAAATTAGGTAATTGAGTTAATTTAAGTAAGATTTTATTATATAAAGGGTGGAAATGAGAAGTAATCTAAATCCCAATGTTATAACAGTTGTAGTCTTAACACAGGTAGAACACTGTGCAGGTCTGGAGGTTGTAGAGGGACAAGTTTACCAAGTCTTTTCCACCTTATTTCAAATGCTGTGCACCGGTCTGGAAGAAGAGGAAGACAATTTTGCATGTAATCTGAGAAACACCTTGCAAGTAATCAGCAAAGTGTGGCTCTTTCCTTGATGCAAATGCATTTAAAGGAGGATCAAGCAATTAACAAGGAGAAATATCTCTGGCTCATTACACATTCCACTGGGTTAACTAACGTTTATTTCCATGAGTCAATTCTGCGTGACAGTTTCTCTGTGTGTAAAACCTTGGTTTAGATAGTTTAGACATTAAAAGGAATATTATGAGTGAGGTGATGTATTTTTCTAATTTTTTTGTAATTGACAGCATAGTGGAGGTAAGAAAAACTGAAGTGAGTTGTTAATGTGTTATGGCAACTGCACTTCTTTTACATTTACAACGAGCAATGACTGCTGTTACTTTCGATGACAGCCATATCAATGCCATCGACGTGTGATATTTTGAGTTTGGACTGGTGATATTTTGAGTTTGGACTGGTTTCTGATGTGGTGGCTCAATATTTTATTCATTTTTAAGCCATATTTCATTTTATGTGCACTCAGTTTAAAAACTATCTTGGCTGTAAAAACATTATAGAGTAAAATATGCAATACAGATGCAACTTCAGATGTTTTAAAACGTTGTTACTTTGTTGCTGAGAAAGTTTCCTGTCACATTTTGAACAAATTTTACCACTCAAGTGTGCATTGCAATTTCTCCTAATTCAATTCAATTTCAATTTTATTTATATAGCGCCATTTTGTGATTAACAAAAGTTATCTCAAGGCACTTTACAGTGTAAGGTTTAAGACCTTACACAATATATTACTATACAGAGAAAACCCAACAGTCCCACTTGAGCAACAGTGGAGAGGAAAAACTCCCTTTAAGAGGAAGAAACCTC
>JAUMHF010000004.1:6608719-6663845 GCA_032359275.1 Microctenopoma steveboyesi | reverse complement strand
CATTTATTACAGATACCTTTACTGTTAAAGGAGGCTGGACTAAAGCTATACATACTACACCCCCCACAAGAAAGGACTGTGGAAATCGGAGAAGACAGAAAGGCCATAGCAAACACTTTCCGATACAGGTAAGCAGATGAAAACACCGTTAGTGGTAGATTCAATAGAGTGAACAAGCGTCCAATATAACTTTTAAATCCAACCAATGTGTGTCTAAGAGACAGTAGAGTCTAGAAATCTCACAGTCTAAAAATAAATGTGTAAATCAACTTAACAGACAGGAGCAGCAAGGAGCAGCAAAACAATCCGTGTCGTCACTAATGCTTCTTTGATTAAACAGATGTTTATTTTTGGCAAATTGCAAGTGCAGATTGAATGTTCTTATGTTCTCATTGGGCCTATGTCTAGCCCCGAGTGCATGGATTAAGTTCTGTGATGCCAAAAGTTCTGGTTGACTGGTCAGAACATGTTGTCTGCCTAATTTAGAGTTAATCACCTGTGATTGAAAATTGTGATTTGATGACAACAATTATCTAACTGTGCTCTCCCACTTCTGTTATATACCACCCAGATTTCTACACAGACAAACACTGATACTGTGAATGGGGGATAATATAATCTGGGAGGAACACCAATAATAGATTAACAATAAAATTCACTATTATGTGATCATTGTGTCCTTCATCCCTCTTTCATTTGTGTTCATTTCTACCAGCTCTTTATTCTGAATAAGATCCAAAAAAGTAAAACATTTCATCTGGCAATCACTCGAGACCACAGAGCCACGGAGACATCGCTTCAAATGAAGAGAAGTAAGGCAGCCAAGGAGGTTCACAGGTCCTTATGAGGTTAGTTAGGATGAAAGATGGAAAGGTGCTGGCGGCAATTTATTACTCCTTAGTATAGAGCATAACTATACAACATAGGTAAGATTGACTAATAATATTACAGTAACATGAGCTGTCACATTATTACGGCTAAATAAACAGTACTCGCCTACTGACAGGTAACTCATGCTATTTATCTGCTGGTCGGTGACACAATCAAGTTGAAAGCAGAGTCACTGTGAATCAAATAACTTGGTGTAATGTCTCTCATTGCAGAGCTGAAAGAAACAAAGAACTTATGTCTGCATGTGTATTTTTGTGAATGCTGACTTGTGCTAGTGGTGCAGACATACTGCAAGAAATTGCCCAACATACACTAACAGACAGCCAAGGAATTGACTTGTGTGTCATGGCCCTTACACTTACATGGTAAATTCCATTTTAACCTTGCAATTGACTGAATAGTGTGTGGCAGACCGTCTGTATTTTATGGAATGTACTTTCTTTTACACAACATAGAAGAACGTACAACGTCTCTCCGAAACATGCAGTAAAGGCAACACTGTCACCATGACCTAGGCCAGCTTTTATTAGATTTATGTCAAAATCATTCCCATAAACCTTTGGAGTGATGAAAGTGCTGCAGCTGTTCTGTACCCAGGTGGACGAGGTATGATATATTAGTAGTGTTTCAAGACCAAAAGTCTTTATCTGCCATATTCAACCTCCCTATGGCCATTCCCTATCAGCTGTAATATTCTGTCTATTAGGTTGTATCTGACATTCAGTCAAAGTAAAAGTGTATTAAAAAGTGTATAAGTGCTGCAGCTCTTGTCCAGTTACAAGAAACAGGAGACACTTTCACAACTATATCTGTGCTTTGACAATGTACATAAGGTAAACTTGAGTTTTGTCTAAATTCAACAACATATGCAGTTGTCAAACTGATACTCTGCCTGCCAGTTCCATTTAAAAACCACCAGTTTGGGAGCTCTTCTTTGCATGTTTTTATGTTTAAACAAGACTCACCCAGACAGGTGTTTTCCTGTCACTCGTCAAAGGGTGAAAATAACCACTCTGACATTGCTCGTTGCCGTGGTCAGAATGGCAGCATGCCGTGCACAGAGAGCAGTGGAGCTGTACTTTTCATCCCTATGCGATTTACCCTTTAACATTTCACAAACACTAGTTCAGGAATTCTGTCTTCAGAAACTGTGGAGCGTGTTATTGTTGAAGCTATTGTCTGGGTGTTAAAATCCATACTAGAGGACGGTAATGGAAATAGAAAGCTCTTTTGAAGAACACCTTTAATTTTGCTGCTGGATGGATGTAGTTGCCCTGAGGAGATACAACATACTTCAGGGCAATTACTGATCAAATAATCTCGCTGCAGAAAATGACAGATGAAAAGAGAGACGACGAGAGAGAGACAAGGAGACATGGGGAGGCAGAAGTACTAATAGAGTCAGAAAGCTGAATGTAAAGGGGTCTAAATGACTAAATGTCTCCTAAATTGAATTGAAACTTAATCTCACACGTCATAACCACGTACAAATGCAACGCCATCTTAGGCATCTACATGTTAGCTAACTGACCTCAGTGTCAAGAGCCTTAATGCATTATGCATCAGCATGCCCTTCACCGCAATGTCATAAATTTCACATACATTACTTATGTAATCCATTCTAATGAGCTTAGACTTTACCTAAATGTGTGCACAGGGGGACTCAAGGTAAGATAAATATCATCAGGCTGCTCTGTCAACATTTGCTGGCATAGTTTTAATGTCAACAGAAGGAGGTATGAGGCGATTGTGTACATACTGTAGAACCACTGGTGGTTATTTACCTGAATTTGACAATAGGCACAGAGGGCCTCTGCTTACACACTAGCAGTGCTGCCCATCTTGGCACGCTATGCATTGACTCCAGTTAATACATTTACTCAGCAGGTGACTCAGAAAGGCAAACACACTAATAGCCGACAGCTTAGTTACTTACTTAACCCAATATAACCTTTTCTAAGCAAGTGGAATCATTTATGGTCAATTTGCCATAAACATAATAAAATGTTTCCTTGACTTGGTATTCATAAACTGCTCTTCTGTTTAATGCTAAAATGTTTAATGCTTTCACCAAGGCAAATATTCAAAAGGTCATTTAGAAAAGCTAGGCTGCATGTCATCTTTCTTTAAATCCCGTTTGTCTGTTGGTTTCAGAGCACTGTCTTCTGTACCCTTCTACACTCATTTACTCTTTGAATTATTCCGTAAATAGAGATGTGGTCAGAAGGAGGCTAGTGCTGTATTAGTGGTTGTTGCAGGATGTGGTTAGAGTAGCATCCATTAGGAAGAATGAGATTCACTACAGTATTTGTTTCCTGCTGGATAATGTCACTTCAATTTCCGAATGCTTAAAAAGTTAACTTCAGTAAAAAGTAACAGCAAACTTATTTTAAAAGAAAAAACAGAATCTACACATATATTAATAAAGAAAAAAAAAACCTTTTAAATATTAAACTGTAAAATGCTTTTTATTTGATCATGTGCCTTAGAAGTGTGTGAAGAATTTCCATCAAGCTCCTTCGAAAACATTATACAAATCAGAAACACTTCAACACGTTCATAAAGGTAACTCTGTAAAAATAAAAAAAAGGGTTGTCCTTCCTTCGTCCTCATTCCCTGTATTAAGGTTTCAAGTCATCAAAGCATAAGAGGATCAAATGCCTGTACTTTTCTAATCCTAACATATAGTATTAACATATCTTTCAATATGTCTTTAAAATTATATTTTCTACCAGCATGCAGAATTTCAACTTGACTCAATGTCATGATTTTTCAGTTATGTTTCATTTTATAGGGCGATAATAAATTCCTGGCTTTCAGACATAGTTAATAAAGCTATATTAATTAGTAAATGAGATGCACCACTCTGTGTCTGCAGGTACTGCCTACATACTAACCTGTGTCCTGGTTACATATCTGCTCACAGGGCTCAGTGGTCCTCTGGCCACAGTAGTCTTGGATCCACTGTGTGGATGAATTGGTCTGATAGTAGAGTGTAAGCTTGGCTGGGTTGAGCCAATTAGAAACATCCAGGAAGCTTCCCATGCTGACAACAAAACTGCTCCCTGAAAAGAAAAAAAAAACAGGTTAAAGATAATTTTGTTTGTGAAAAAAGTAAAAAAATCACACACAATTAATACTTTGATTTTTGTAAGAGGTCTTTTCAGGGCTCTATTGGAAAATCAATTTAAAAGTGGCTAATTCTTTTGTTTCCACTGTAATTTCAATTCCTATCCTGACCAGGCTGAATTTAAATGAGAAAATTAAGACCTATAATGTGTGTATTGATGGGATTTCCTTGGTAATTGCAGCAGAGGGGCTAAAAGGGTTTCACAAGTCAATCAGTAAATGCTCATTGACGCTGACTTACCTTTCTTTCTTATTGCTCCCAGACCAATCATTAAACTCTGATCACTGAACAAGATTATCCCTAATTGATGCCAATGACTTTTGTTTCCAAAGGGACCAGTGGGAGATTGTTCTGCAGCTCTCTCGTGAACACGGCGATTCTTATACATGTATATAAGACACAATTTGCGGAAGCTTTGGGTTTTAGTAAACTGGGATTTTTGAATTTCATATACATTTTAAAAAAGCAAGAGAAGACACAAAGCTATCAATTGTGATTTTTAAAAGGACTCATACATTTGTTCTGTTTTATGGCAAAAAGCGTGGCAGTAGTAGCCAAAATGCTGGTTTTCTAACTACAGTAGAAGACGAATACAGATGGAAAGGCTTGGACAATAGCCAGCAATCAGCTGTGAGTCACAACTGTGGGGACAAGTTCTTCTTACTCTTTCTCTTTTTAACACTGTCTGACGCGCACTAAGCTTATAGAAAACACACCACTATGTAAAAAGTAGATTTTTTTGACAAGATTGGGCAACTAATCTCGATTTAATAGAGCAATGACACAAAGACTGTATTACCTTTAAGTAAATGCTGCGTCACTGTAGACACCAAACTGCTATACTTATATATAGGTGTGTAGTAAAATAAAGACATAATCAGATGTGACAGATCTATACTGTTATTCTGTGCATTCACAGTTCACATAAAAAAAACTAATGTGAACAAGTATAAACAAACACGCTTTTGGGAACTAAGTATTCCAGACTCATCAAAATGACACAAGGCTGGAATACACAGAATTCTCCAGAAAGGATTACTAAAAGCATCTCCTGTGTCAGGCTGACCAAAGGTGAGTGTAACAAGGCCATTTCCTGCAGTGCTGCAGTTTAGTGGACACAAGTGCCAGTAGCCCTCATTTGCTGAAAAAGTAGAATGTTTTCGGCTCACACAGTGAGTAGGAAACTGTTAGGTTATGGTTAGATCTCTGTAATAACCTGTAGAGAAAGAAATAAGAAAAGTGGGGATTACTGGCAGTTCTGCATTGCACATTGTGAATTGAGTAGGACTAGGGAAATGTAATTATTAATGTAATTATTTGGGTTTCTGATTAAACACGTACACTATACTCAAGAAAAAGATGAAGATCGTTATTGTATCTTCATTAATATGCATTTGTCCATTTGCTAGTTGTCTTCACCCCCTTTAAACTATGATTTTAAGTTTTGTGTAACCCTCGTTTGACGATGCTCTCTCTCAAGAAACAAGAAGCTCTCATATAACTAATGTTCAAAACATCTGCAAAACAAAAAAAAAAATCAATGATTCTATCTGCACTTTGGTGTTACATAATATCTTCAAGATGAAAAAGTCAAATGAAGGTACAAGCCACACATAATAACCTGTATTTACCTCCACACATGCTTGAGTTAGCATTAAAGCCGTCAATATGTTGACTTAACTGTCCTCCCAGTCCACTGCTAATCAGTTCTTCTCGCTACATACCTACATGTCAGCTTCTGTCATCTGTTTTTCTTTCAGCTTTTGTGTTCTACCATCTGCTCCCATTTCTCACCTGTCTACTAGTCACCTTTGTTGAGTTTACTTCTCAGACTGATGTCTGACCTCTCTTACCTCTGCTGCTCCCTCCCATCACTCGTTGCTTCTCCAACACACAGAGAGTAATTTACGGAGGGCAGCTCAGTTGAGATCATATGTGACATTTTCTACCTATAGCAGTATTCTCCATTTTGCATCCCTGCTTGTTCCTTTTCGGACTCATCTTATACTTGAACATGAATTGCCGGTTCAGATTTATTCTGATTGTTTATCTGTTGGATTTGTTTGTTTGTTTGCTTTGACTGCCTTCCTCCTGCCAACTGTATGCCTGCCAGACTACTGAGGTAAGCCACGTATTATCACATACAGTATGCTCTGCCTCAGGTGTCTGCTTTTCTAAGTCCCATTCCAGAACACTCACGGTAGAGACTTTGCAGAACAACAACAATAAAAGTCTATAAACCCCAATTGTAGGACTGCACTCCTTGAGGATGTACTGTTCATGCTCAACAACAAGGATAGACTATTTTTTTCATTTTAGGTACTTTACCAAGATAGTACATAAAACGTAACATTTATTACTAAAATTGCACTAAAAGAAAAAGAGATTAATCAAGATAAAATTCATTAATTATCACGAGGACATCCAAATCCAAACATTACATAGAAAATGCATCAGCTCGTAGAAAAACTTGAGAAGCACTCAGATTTCTTAGATTTGTTTTGTTTGTACTGTAAAGATCAGGAGATCATCACAATCAATCAATCAATACATTCTGCAGGAAATACGTATGTATATATGTATATTGTAATATCATAGAACACTAACTAGAATATCTCTCCTTGTTACCATATTAAGAACAGATGGAAACTTTTGATGGTGACTGTTACAGCCACTACTACAGCATTTGAATGATACCAATCTTCTGCTTATGTAAAAATAATGTGTGCAAAATAATATGCACTTGATTGATTCAGTCACAATAGTAGAGGATAGTCAGTAAAATACTTAACGTTTTCTTTCTTGGCTTTTTGTGTACTGTTCCATTTCTGTTGGTAGGAGTGTAGGTGGACTAGAACTGAGGTCCTGGCGGCAAGAGCACCTGATCGACTGATAAGTGAATGCACTGTTTTCAGAGATATGGCAATCATTACTTACATTGGCTCAGCACTTCACTCCCCTTTACTTCTTTCATAATTTCCATTTTGGCCTTTCCCTTCTCGTTATACTACTCCATCTTGACAACGCATGGACCGAATTTACAATTATCCTGTGGCTAATAAAGAATTAAAAGTAGACTCAGTTGCCTGCACATTTGTGCCAGTATACTTGATTATCCTTAAATTTACATTTACTTTGAACATTTTTAGCTTATAGTGCTTATTTTAGGATGTAAATATACAAAAACTTCATAACAATTTCCTTCCATTTATTTTGAATATCATTCAGAAATATATTGCTTGTTAAGCTTGTATATGGCATAAATAAAATAAATAAAAAAGAGAGCCATAAATAGGTTAGTATCCCTGTAAACCGCAGTTTGCAGTCTCTCGTTATAATGTCTGAAAAATAAAAGCTCCCAGTGCAAAAACAAACCCCCAAAAAAGTAATGTTTTCAGCACACTGCTCCTCAGACACCAGTCTGATGGCTCAAAATGTCCCTCAGTCATTTGTGGTGATAATAAATCTATTTTTCCACTGAGAGCTTTCAGTGTGTGGGTTTTACACTCCTGATTTTTGCTCATTCTTTAGTTCCAACATTATTTACCTTTTTGTTGGATGGATGTGCGTCTTTTGTACCTTATCACTTGTCTGAAGCAACGCTGACACCGAAAAGCATTGAAAATGAAAACCACGAATCAGAGCTGAAAAGTGGAACTTTCACTGCCAGCCATTTGTAAACAGAAACGGGGGGTAGAAGCAGAGCAGCCCCAGGTCCATTAGCTGCTCCTTCTAACAACAAAAACTACACAAATTACATCATATTTTTCACCACATTTAACAACAGCAAGGAGCTGCTCAACAATCATCCCTGTTGTATAATGTTTGAAATACAACTCCAAGTGTGGCTAGAAACAAACGTGCACCACAATGAAAGAGGGCTACAACTCTTTTTTTAGCTAATCAAAGCTCCGCATTGCCCATGGCGGATGTAGTTACTGTATATCATACTGCAATATTTGTGTCACCAAACTGCTAAGCAATTTTGTTGACTTCCTCACCAAGCCTCATTCTGACTGTGTTTCTTTCTCTGTGACCAGAGATTTACTCTTTCTCTGTCAGTGGGGTGCACAAGCTCTCAATAGACACATAAGCACTTCTTAAAATGTGTTGCTTCAATGAAGGCGAAATAAGTAAAACAGACGAACCAATTTCTTGGATAGCACTTACCGTCTGCAACAAAATGCTCCGGCACGTGGAGAGTAACCTTGACAGTCAGGGGACAGGAATCTTGCGTGGCATAGACAATGGCAATGACACATGTGCTGATGGTAATCAACGTCAGGGTGACCTTATTTAGAGGGCTGTGTGAGTAGCCTAGAGGTGGAAAAAGTGAAAAAAAAAAGGTGAACAGTTTAACATAGGCTGCTTTTGTTTGACCAGTGTTTTAATCATGTGACTGAAATTGAACATTGCTGAAAAAAGTCTCTTACTTTTGCAGACACACAGAAACGCAAACCTAAGACTTGCTTATCCACTTTAGCATTGTGCTTTGATGAATGTACAGCCTGTAAGCCTCCCCAAATCTTTGGAAATACAGTTAACTGGACCCCTGATTTATGATTCCAACTCTGGTTCAAGTTTGGCCTGAGTATGTAAAATATGAATGAATCCCAGAGCAGGACGGCCCCAAATCATTCAACAGTGTGATGTATGATCTTATTGCCACTGACAGCATTATAGATTGGTTGTTTTGGTTGACCTTTGTCTCTGTCAGGGCTCCAATTTCCAAGCCAGAATATAGAGAATAGAATTAGCTGCTTAACCTCTGTCTGGTGATATTTATCATGGGAGAGAGGTTGGCATGTTGATAGGAGGTATACTGGGACGTGAGAGGGAGAGGGTAATGATAGTGCTGTTTTGGAAACACTGTTATAACTAGATTTTACTGCTACGGTAAATGTATTGGTCCTGCTGAAAATTACTCCTGTATTTTCTTTATTCCTATTCAGGAAAACATCACAAAATACAGTATCTCAGAATATGCAACTCCTAGAAAATATGAGAACAGCTTCTAAGAAGAGAGCTGCCTGGTGTGTATCCTGCCCTGTGCAGATGATTCTGTAGTTTCACTGAAACTGTTTCCCAGTAAATAAAACGTTTGATCCATCTGGAATCAGATGAATGTGCTGCTTTAGTGATGCATTAAAGAAATGTCACTTTGCTCTTAACTATATTAGTGGACACAAAACAGAGCCACACAGCATGTTTTATGTTTTACATTTTCCTGTAGTGTGGCTTTCCAACCAAAGTCAGATTTTACATTTACATCACAAATGCAATATGCAAATGACCAAATGGACTGAATTGAGCCAAAACCCCAGCTTGGAGGTACAGTGAGATGCAGCTTGGTAGACTAAGTTAGGGCAATCAATCCACTCATATTGAATCACAGCCATAATCGCAGTTACCACAGTCCCTGATATCGTGAAGGGAGTAAAACAGCAGCTGTCTACAGCAAAAGTGGCAGAGCAGCAAATCCATCTGGGGTGTGGGTGGTGTCACTGGGCTTGTGAAAAGGGGTCCCTCAATTACTATAAAAGCCTACTGAGTAGACAGATGCATGTACTGTCACGGTAGCAAACACTTACTTTATGGCCACAAACCAAACACCTAAGCATGCTCGTGCACAAACTCAAAAACAAACTGGCAGCAGCGTGCACACTGACAAAGTAAAGTGACTGTAAGAGCAACAGACAATTAAAATAAATGTAAGCGTAAAAGCTCATTTCGAACATCTCTTCCTCTTTCTTGTGTTGTGGTTTTTTCTCTATTCATTTAACACACATCATAGCCATGGGTTTTATGTCTTTCTTAGAAATGTACCCACAATGCCTTATCTAATAAAGTCTAAGAGTCCCCTCAAACAGCAAATTAAAAAAGAACCTTATCCTCTCACCCTATTTATCTTCTGAATCTTTATTTGTGAACAATCATTATTTGTGATTTTATGTAATCAAGTGTTATTCATTGCATAATGATTCATGCGTTAAATATCTACAAAAATGTCTTTAGCCCAGAAAATTTAATTCAGAATTGACTCGATCAAAATCTGTAAAATCAATTAGAGAGCCACAGTCAGAGAGAAAATTATGAGATGAACTTTCACTTCTTTCATCTTTATACAAAGGCTCAATATCCAACAGTGCCCTTCGCCCCACTGCTGGGATTGGCTCTAGCTCCCCCACGACCCTTCACAGGATAAGCGGTTCTGGAAAATAGATTGCTCAATGGCCATGAATAAAAGTCCATCTATCAATTTCTTTGGTCCAGCTTTGGGTCTCTGAGGCTAAGAAATACAAATTAAAAATAATGGAAATGCTTGCTCTGCTTTTGAAACAGTGGTTTCCAAAACAGTAGTTTCCAAAACATATTATAATATAACTTATTTATCCCCTTGGAGAATTTCCACTGGATAGGCAGCTTCATTTAAGGCGCCAAGTATTTGAGGTTCACTGTATTGTCCAGTGACACTTTGACATGTGGCCAGAAATCAGGAGAACTGGGTAAAACCTCCAACCCTGGGATTTTGTGTGCTTCACCTTCACTGGGTAATTCACTAATATTCAAACAAATCCAAAACCCACATACAAACTTCACATATCACATATCAAATTGTGGGAAGGGAAGTTAAACTCATGCTTCCCATCAAAGTTATTCGACTCAGCTTTGCTCATCGCCATAACTCCGTTCACATCAGCTCATATATCTGCTTTGAGTGTCATTGAGCTGTTCCACGGAACAGAACTTTAAACCCCAGCGGGGACGTACTTCCTACTTTCTGCCACACTGCTTAGCCTCATTTCATTCAGTTATCGGATGTAGTTCCATTATCACCCTCACATTAAAGTAGTATAAGGTTTTTCAAAATGTTTTGAAGGTAGCGATTTCAGCAACATGTGATGGCTGAGAAGTCTCCTCCTTCTTCATGTTTAAAATGTAACACATTTCTAGCAATATATGACGAAGCATCTCTGCATTCTTCTTCACCTTTGCTGCGTCTTCGCCCCCTGTGCAGCTCTGTGTAGAATTTCATTTGACTGTCATCTTCCGGCTCAGACCCTGACTCCCCTTGAGGTCCCAACACACCTCCAGCTCCTGGTAGTGAGATATAAGGAAAAAAGAAAAATAGAGAATCAATCAATCGTGTTTTTATGTTAGAATACAAATGCCAAACACTATGATGTTTAGTATTAAATATATTTTGAAACCCCACGAAGCATAATGTGAAATGAAAAGTAAATAAAAACGTAGATAATGTGCATGAAAGCTCCCCAAACACATTGTGATGATTAATTTTGTTTGACCAGTGTTTTAATCATGTGACTGTAATTGAACATTGCTGAAAAAAGTCTCAGTCAGTGACTTATTTTCGCAGACACACAGAAACACAACACAAACCTAAGACTTACATATTTTCTTTAGAAATATGCTTTGATGAATGTACAGCCTGTAAGATTTATGATTATAATGAATTAAAATTCAATTTTGCAGTTTGGGAAATGTGGAACACCAAGACGGTTCATATCCACGGATCAGCCTTGTGCTTATCTGTGTGGAGTTCGCATGGTCTCCCCGTTTTTCTAAAAGGTCCCCTCCAGGTACTGTGGTGTTCTCTCGCTATCGAAAAACATGCAGTTACTGTAAGTAACTGGTGAATCTGATTTGCCCTAAGTTTGAATATGTTGGCCCTTTGCACTCCTGCAACCCTTCAGAGGTCACGTGGTTGAGATAATGGACGAAATAATCCTTAGATATTGATCTTGTATGAGTCTGTATATTATGTTAAACCATCCACTTCTCCGTAGAGATGATTAACATTTGGTCAATCTGAATTGAATTTAACTAACTTGATCTTCCATTTGTACATTCCAGAAGAAAACACTGTTGTATTTGGGAAGCAGAACTGTCTATTATTTATATTTATTTGTATTTGTATTTATACTTCTACCTAACATCTTAGGTTAGAGTACATATAAACATGTCATCCATTTCCCCTGATATGCTGATGAAACTTTTCTTTGTGTTCCAGTGAAATTCCAAAGGTTGCACACACCTAGCACTGTTGTTAAATTCCAGTTATATTGAAGATATTACACTTTCAATTCCCCTCCATCCTTCCCATGCCCTCGTTTGATCTGTTAGCCAATGTTGATAATTTGTCCTTTGTTGCTGGATCCCACAAGCTTAATTAGATTTGTTTGTACTTCTTTGCCACTTCAACATCAAAACACACCCCTACTAAATATAGAGACTGCCACAAAAGTGATAATAATTAAGGATTGTCAAGTTTCAGGTGTTAAGCCACTGAAGGATACATATCTAATCTAAAGGTTCATACATGTGTGTGTGTAGCTTAGATCTACATAGTAAACTGTAAATGAATATGATGTAGTCTATGTGAAATATGAATTCTTAAAACAATAGGATCATTTAAGGTATATCAGTATAGTGATTAGCCTGAGTCACACCCTAAATAAATTACTTTATGTTAATAACATCCATCTAATTTCATCAGGGTTGTACATACTTCTTGCCTGCATAATAATAATCAACATGATAACAGTGATTATACTTCCTGATCTCCCTAAATGAACAAAGGATAGAGGTTAGAATGAAATCAATAATTTTCTCTTGCCTCTGAAAAAAATGTTTCACCAGTTGACAGCAAATTAAAATAGGGACATGCACACTAGTTTAGTGGGTTGTGGAAATACCTGTATCCATATGACACGTAGGAACAGTTAATAATGGGTCATTACTCTTGTGTCAGAGGCAAAAGCTTTACCCCCACAGCAGCAGTCATGGTTAAACATTTAAGTGCTGCCAGTTAAAAAAGGTCTTGGTAATTACACCTTCCATGGTGCATGAGTATAACAAATGAGGTATGGTGATAAATCCCTTTATGCAATGGTTTGTGACTCCAAGTGGGTATTTGTGCCAAGGCATTCCTGTGACACTGTGTACACAGGAACTGATGGACATATAGCCACAGTGAACTCGACTTACCAAAATCTAATTAGTTCATCCCTGACTCAAAGTGGACAGTTATGCCAAATTCCCTCAAAATATTGCATGGCATGTTTTCCGAGGTGTTGCATTCACAAGAATGAGACAGACAACCGGAAAACAATGTGAAAATAATGTGGGCACAACTATTGGTGGCACACAGGTATAAAATAATCTGAAATTGCTCAGTACAGGATTATAACACTTTGTAAACTAGCATACGCATCAATTTAACGATTTCAAACCTAAAAGTTACAATATGCCAGACAAATATTGTGTATTATACTGTACTGTGTTCTGCAACAAATTTCCCTTGTTGAGACTGCACTGAGCATCAGTACTGGGTAATATGAAGGCACATGGGTTAGATAAAAGTGAAGAGGCACCCCTAATTTTAGAAATGTTCAACAAAACTAAAGCTGGTAATGTTAACACATACAATCAATGTATATGTTAAACAATTTAACACAAATTAGTCATAGTTTCACCCTCCATGTCACCCCCCCTTCTTCCCATAACCCCAGTTTAGCTGGTTACCTGGTGTGTAAAAACTGAGGGATATGGAAAACATGGTTAAAACAATGACCAGTAGTGTGGTCCAGAGTATACCCACTTCTTATTAGGTCGTCACAGCGTATACCCACTTCGAAACCGCGGGGGTTACGGTGTAAGCTCGGTTCTCTGAGTGAAGAGACTGTCTCTCCAGCTCGACGCCGCTCGGTGTCGGGTTCCGATCAGTCTATATCACTGGGCTCACGTCTCCGTGACGGTTAAATACCTCCCGCAGGAGGCGTGACCGGAAGATCCGGTGTGTCTTAAAGAAGTCTCCAAGCGCCCTGACGCGAGAGGTCATTATCCCCGTACACATGGAACATGTACCAGGGTGGAGAGACAGTCGTGTTACAGGCATATGCTGCTGTGTAATACAGGGTTTTCAGTGTGTGTCAGTCTACACCGATGCGCTGATTTATTTACGCATTTATTTGCCGCAGGTAGGTCCATTACTGTTCTGCAGTCGTTGTGTGTTTTGGTTATGTTTTGAGAGAACTAACGATTGGTTAGTGCAAACAGATTCCACTAATCAGAGGCAGAGTAGGGCGGGACATGTCGTTCTTTAGTTAACCGGGAAAAATATCCTTTGTTGGTCCATTGTTGAACACCAAAACTTTTGAAACGTGAAAACTTCCACCTATTCATCCATTATCTACCGCTTATACAAAGTCGTTCCCCTCCAGCTACGTACGCCGGAGCCCATCGCAGCCGTACAAGAAGCTTTACACAACCAAGGTAATAGTGAAAATGGCAACAGAAATGAGCTTTCTAAACAAACCACCTCTTGATGCTCCACTTATTTAGATGCCCTTCACTATATTGAGAAAGTATATCACATTAAAATTCAAGGTGGAATATATATATATATATATATATATATATTACACACATATTGTATATTGCAATACAATATAATGTGATATTTTTGTAGAAATAATGTAGGTATCCACCAAATTAGTAGAATATGACAGGTGGTTCTCTTGGTGAAACAGAAACAAGGGGCATTGCTAAATATGAAAACATACTCTATGTTGTCATAGTTAATGAATATTCAGAATGTTAAAAGTTTTAAAAATTGTATGTATCACTGACTGAAAACGTGTTGTTGCTGTGTAGGCCGCTAAAAATGTAGGGGCTAAATTTACAGTATACCCACTTCTCGAGAGACCACTATTGTCATTGTCAATAACAATAGGATGCCAAGCGGTGAACAGAACATTTCATTCCAGCTTCTAGATGGAGGTTTGGATAAAACCAAAGCTGTGTGCTCATACTGTATGGGGTCAGCAAGCTGTACTCACTAAACAACACTGGAATGTTAAATCCAATGCAAATTGCTATTCATTATTTAACAGTGATTAAATAATCAAACACTGCAGAACCTTTACTCTGTCACACTCAGTGATAAGCACAAGGTGCGTAGTCTCCAGTAGCAGATTACAAAGCAATAACTGATGCCCACACTGTTAAAAACACATAAAACATAATAACACAATATGCTGTGCCATTTATCATTGTTACTTTTCTTGTATGTCAAGTTGATGTTCAGAGGCAGATTTGGAATTTGGCTTCCAATATAACGGTTACACATTTCTATTTAATATTTCATGATGCTGCTTTTGAAGCTACACATTTCAATGTGTTTTCATAGACCTGGTTGCTTGTTTCTCTCTTGTTTATCTGTAAACATATTTTTTTGAATAAGGAATGTTTAATGGTTTTATTTAAGAACTAAATCTTTCCTTATCAAAAGTAGTTTATTGCTAGTGATAGAGCAACATATTTTCACTTCCTTGTTCACTGGACGCTATCATAAAACGCAGACCAATGCTCAGTGGTGCTGTGCAAAATTACCTCCTTTACTCACTTCATAAAAATTAGGTCATAACTCAAAAGAATTTGCCTGCACCATAAAGATTTTAGACATGATTAAAAGTTCCATTAAGTCTGTGCTTAAAAAAAGTGAATAGAGAAAGCTGTAGTTGTTCTTTCGGTCTGGTGAACTTAGCAGGCCGACAGTTGAGTTAGATTTGGAGTGTGAGTGTCTGAGAGCAAAGCCAAGGCAATGTGGTGTAAAATTGGTTCCGAATTTATGCATCGTGTTATAACATGCCCAGAGAGGTGGTGGATGGAAACAAAGTCAGAATGTGAAAGACAGGAAGAAGGCGAACATCTTGAAGGGAGTACATAGACACACGGATAAACCTCGCGTTGTGTACTGTTCACATTATTGTAGATGTAGTTATGAAGACGAATGTTTCATTTATTCAATAACTCAGAAAAAATACTTAATCTATGATATGTTCTCTGAGGAAAAGTTATTTAGTGTTTCACAAAATATTACATTTAATAAAATCATACACTACCTGCTCATTAATGTAAGTGTATTTGCATTTTTCTTATTTTCTTTTTCTAAATATTATTCTGGTGCATGTTATTGCATTAAATGTTTTCCTCTGCTCAGTCCTACATTAAATGCTTCGCTCAGCTGGAAATTGTGTTTTTTCTTTCCCCAGGGACTTTAATCAGTACAGAGTGATTGTGTTTATGGTCCTTGACTTAGGAAGCGTAGAGGTGACTCAGATATGATCTAAGAACTCCAACTGTGTACATTTCAACTTGAAATGTGTCTCAAAATAAAAACACCAACCATTAATAAGCCTTATTCAATTGTAGGGCAAAATTAGACTGAATGTCTGAATGTTCCCAGACATATATATCTTAATAAAATAATCTTACAGTGTGTAATAATGTACACTACTAATGTATACAAATGTGCATGTATAAAGATAATGAGCCTTATATAGGTCACTCCAGACACAACGTCTGTATTAATGTTGTTTTTTAAAAAACACAATCTTCTCTAACCCTAGGGAGTACTTTGCCTAAAGCCAACTCACACAACTCAAAGACTTCAGACTAAAATTTTGTTCTATGGTTTGATCATAAGACAGTATTTGCCTTCCATTCACCTCATGTCAAACTGAGGAGCATTTAATTCATTCAAATGTTGCGTCACAATTTAATCATGTATGATTTACATGTCCACGTACTTCCCAAGGTACACTTCCCAAGGTACATGCAAATATTCCACAAACTTCCTAACCCTGTGTAAACACTGGCTCTGTCATAACTGATAGATGTCATTTGAAACGTATAAATTAGCTGTTGTGCAAACAATAATTAAGAATAATTAGAGACCTGCTTTCATAAAATCATAATTAATTACAAGCATAATTCCAACTGACCTCCCTTTGCCACCAGGAAGGATTGCTTTTTATTATAGACACTCAGATAGTCATCTTCCCTAAAATCACTACATTCTCTTTGTTGGCCAAATGAGCTAATGGACATTTGTCATCTCTGACTGTATTTTATGTAATTTATTATTATTATAACTTGTTTGGCAAATTCTTAGACAGTTCCATGTTTCATATGGACTTTGAAACAACTTCGAGAGGATTAAAAAGTAATGTACACAACCCCCTCCCCCAAAGGTCAGACATTGTGAAAGTAATTAAGTTGCATCTTTCTCTAGATCAATACCAGACTGATACCAGACAGACTCACAGCACAAGGCTGCAGAAATAATCTCTGTTTATACTAATACCGTAGACTTTGGAAATAACATACTTCAAAATAAAGTGATGTGTGAAATAGCATGGTATCCACGGGGGGTGGGGGTGGGGTGGGGTATATTGTTCTACAGCATATTTAGAACTTCAGGAAGCAACGGGAGTGAGTTAATGAAAAACAGATGGAAAGACAAAGAATGAGCTACAAAAGACAAAGACGGGTTATATAAGATTCTGCCACCAAAATGTAAATGAATTATCAAGAGAGCAATTGCCACAGTGCATTAGCAGCTCAGTGAACATCAAAATCAATTTTGAGTTTATTAACTACACAGTCACATCTCTCTGAACCCCGCTTTGTTTAGTATTATAAAATACTCAGATATTGCTTTCATTTATTGCTCTCTTTTTTGTTTGTGAAGCTGTTTTTTTTCTTTTTGTTCACTGCTTTCTCTCATAACAATCTTTATTAACGGGCCTTTGCAAATTTGCACATTTCTGCAGGTAACAGAGGCATGCAGGGATTGCGTTAAGGATGGTAAATCCAGTGAAATCTAAAGTCAACAACACTTACATCTTTCTGTCATTTGCATGATCCTTCCTCAAATACATATGCATAAAGGATAGAGTAACGTTTCACTGCTCACACAAAAGGCGCATTGACAGGCACTGTGTGTGAATGTGATTCAGATGACAGGAGAATTGTGCTTCAAGGCTAGGGCACAGGTTTGATAAATAACACACACACAAGGATACATGTGAAACACGGTGCAACAGTCTTAGGAAATCTAGCCCTGGGTCTTTTCTATTTCATGGTTATCCTCGCTACATTCCTTCCTCTTTCAGTCCATTTTCTTCTGTCTTGATCTTTTTCTTTTTCTCCCCCTCAATGGTAATACCTTTTTTTCACAAACACACCTAGGACACTAGTCTTCAACTCCATTTCTGTGTTACAAATTCCAATTAGGAAGCGTACCCATCTCACTTACATTCTCTTTCACAGTCCTAAAGCCAGAATTTAGTCATAACCGCGTCTGTCAATATGCTGTCCATAAATGCATCAATTATTTCCATTCAGCACTGGGAGTGGTACAGTGTTTCTTGAATGATGCATTATTCATTGCGCTCACCTGTGTTGACTTCTTTTGTTAAGGTTGAGACACTTTGCTGTCTCTATTAACGCTCTTACTTAAGGATGACACGATTATCTATGCAAAAATGCAAATGCTCCCAGACCATGAAACCAGTTTGTACTATACTAAAATGACGAATAAACAACACTTCATGAGTTTAACTAATTGGATTGGATTACTTAGCTGTCAACATTATAGCGGAATTATTCTTTAGCATCCTTGTAATTTTACTTGATTATCAGTTGACTAATGGGGAAATTAACCCCACAGAGAAAACAGACATCAAGAAAAAAGGGTAAAGGGACTACATGAATAAATTAGGACAACAACAGGGAACCTGAAAAACATGACAATAGTTTTGCTTAAACCAAAAAAGAGACTGACACTGTGAGACTGTTGACTGTTTCACAGAGAGCAGACTCATATGTGGGTTAAAGTGACCAGTAGATATACAGGACAGAGAGAACTGTATTCTTTCTATTTTACTACGAGAGGGGGTAGGTAAAAGCAAGTTCTTCTGTATATGGAGGGCACCTCACACTCTGGTAGCACTGTAATATACTGCACTTGCATCAGCACAAAAAAGGTTTGCACTAGCAAATCTAATGGTCCTTATCTACTCCTAAAAATTATGGTGTGAAAAGACTGTACAGACCTCTATGAGTACAAATGCATGATTTCCATTCTTCAAATTTGGAGAGTGCACCACCATTTCTACCTTATCCAGTCTATTGGACGTATTATAAAAAAGAGGTATCTTAGATTAACATACACAGAATATTAGCTGAATGCATTGTATGAAGCTGCCACAGACTAAACAACTGGAAAAGTTGTTTATCCCTTCACATAGTTCCTTCACCCATCAATAGATCTAGGCTCAGACCACCATATCTGCGTGGAGTCGGCTGCTTACTGCTGACATCATACATTATGAGTAGCTCATAGGTGTCTGAAGTTTGCAGCGTGATTTTGATTGTGCAACTATGCACAGATTACATTTGCAACAATTAGTGCAGCCTTTGTTGTAATAACGCATCATATGGATTGATTCCTTTACAAAACCATCACAACCAATTAACAGTAGATAAAATGAGTGCACTCATCAGTATGGCTCTAATTGTTTTTAGTGGCTGTAATTCAGGAAATTGGCTTTTCAAAGTAAAAGCTTATTTTTTTGTCAGTTTTGACTAAAACAAGTTTTCCTTAAGCCACTTAAGATGTAAGGAAAGAGAAGACACTGGAACCTTCAACCTGAGGTCACAGGGAGGCCATACATAGGCTGAAAAAAGTGGTGGCCACAATTTAGAACAGAAAACAAACTTAGAAGCCTAATGGCCGGTGGCTCGTTCTGTGAAGATAGAAGAATATTGGTTCATACTTAATACTGAATAATAATGTGATGTCGTGTGGTGTGCTGTTCGGAATTTGGAAAATTTCTTGAAAAACTTTGAACAAAGACAAAACATTTTATTGTGGCAGCCCCACCTGCCAAACAGAACTGACTTATTTTCTTTTTTTAAAACAACACCCATAAAATTATACAAACCTGATTCAACAATAAATTATGGTGCTAACTGACTTTGAATCTGCTAGTATATGTATAATGCATATAACTTATGCATTAGCCCTGGTGTGAATAAATATAGTATGTGTCTGCATTGAATTAACTCTTTGCATATGTTTGCATATGACTCACAACTTTAATGACCTCTGTAACTCTGAGCAAGATCAAGTGGCTTGACTTCTGGTTGCTAGACATACAGCAAAGTGTCATACACAATGTATTGTGCGGAAGTGTGTGCTTTCCTGTTTGCATATGCAATACTGTTTTTGTGAGTAAATTAAGCTGACAGCAACACCAGTCTACACATAGCTCAGCAACTAATAATCAGCGGATTCCAGCACAGCTGCGTACAGTAGTCAGGCTTCCTGACACTACCAAGCAAAAGATTTTAACCAGTGCGTAATGCAAACCAGCATCTGCGTGCATACAACAGTGAGAGAATGGAAATTTGAAACAATTTGCAAAGACAGCATCTAAGACGCTGCATAAGCAGATTTGCTAAGTTGTTTACACTTAGTCAAGTTACTTGTGGAAGTGGAAACTTGAGTAAAAAACTGCCACTTTGTCTACGACCTTTTTTAGAGTAAATTTACTCTTAACTTTTATATTTGTTAATATAAGCAAATGCTGTGTATATTGGCTGATGTGCAATACTGTACATTTGAATAATTTGAGAAACACATGCAAAGGCTGCACGAAAAACAATGATTCAGCACGGTGAAACCTGTGATGTACTCTGTGATTTCTGTCCCAGTCTGTCATTTATTTTTTTTTAAATATTGCACATTGTGGTGTTTAAGCCCTCACTGCTGTCTTATTGTAAATCATCAGTCAATACAAACTCATGCACACAAACAATCCTACATAATCCTAACTAACTACCTAGACATACCGACAGGTTATAACAGAGGACTTCACAATTTAACCCTAACGACACACTGTTAAGTTACTATTATATTGTGGCCTGGTAGCTCAGTGGTTAAGGCAGAGACACCCAGTGCTAGCTCTCCGAGCGCCGCCTATGGCTGCTCACTGCTCACATGCGGAGATTTCGCATTATGTTTCGTGGTAACATATGTAAAAATGTATCAATGACTAACAAAGTGGCTTCTTCATCTTCTTCCATATGGGAAGGAAAATCTCTCATAAGAAGGTGCAGGGCTTCCCAAGGCACCACTTGGCCCTGGTACTAAAGTGCATTTGATATTTTAACACTGGTCTCTGTATTTATTTCGCCTGCTTCGAGAACATACCTACCAAATAGGAGCAAATGAGCAAATGATGAAGTGTAATACTGAAAGGTGTGACAGGCTGTTAAGGGTAATTTTAGGTGCAGTGGACCTTGGCACCCTGCTGCATGTTTTTTATTTTCTTTTTGCATGTACCGTGGTAAATTCACCAAGAATGGTCCACAATTACAGCTGTCACCCAAAAAGGTGCTGCCTTGTCACTGCACCTGTATAAATTGGAATATTACAAAATGATGGCAGTGCCTACTCCATCATTTAGTCTTTTTTTTATTATTCACATTCACAGTTTTTCATATTGTGTTAAATTGTTGTCCCTTGCATTTATTCAAATTTGAGTTTAACAACAATGCATCCACAATACAGCTACGCAGTAACCTGTGGAGCGATGAAGAAGAAGCCTGCAGTTTGCTGGTTTCAGCCAGTGAGCTGACTCTGTAGCACAGGATTGTTGAAAGGGAATAAACTGGACAAGTTGTGTTTTTTTTACTCCACAAGGTGATGCTTGATTTTACAGCGTGTGAGTGCACTATAAGTCCAACATATCTGCTCTGTGGGCTTCTCAGTTATTCTGCTCTGTATTTTGGACAGATAGTGGATTTCTCTTTAGGACAGTCTAATACTGCCTACCTCACAGAGAGTTAAAAGGTCAGAGAAATGTAGCTCCAGTAATGTATAATTCATGTGGTGGCCTGATAAAATAAATTCTTAAAAGCAAATCCTAAAATGAAAAGGTAATCACTGCAGAAAGACGGATAGTGGATATACTGGCAATTTGTTGATGAAATCCCTTTAGTGACATGTTGGGGTATACAGACAAAGATCATTCTAACTAATATAATGTAATAACCCCACAGAAGAAGAAGAAGTGTAAGAAGGTAGAGGTTAGTGCATCACTTTTTGAATACTGTGTGTTCTAAAATACAAAAATATCATTGATGATGCACTAAAGCAGCTGTAGGCAACATCAAATATCTTTAGACATCGGGAGCCAAAGCATCAATGAATGTAACAGTCTGAATAGATTATACTCAAAGGTGGGTTTATAAAGAATCATTCTGAAACTGCAGTGAAGTTGAGTTTGGTTTTAGAATGAGCAAAAATCACTATGTATCTAATGAAATAATGACAACAATGATAAGAATTCTACTTGCTCCTCCTGAACCAGTCAAACAGAAGTGACATGACTGGCTGAGAAAAAGCATAACCCCACATTTCATGGCTATTTGCTCTACGCCTTGTGCCATGTGTCAACACCAACAGCATTCTCAACCTTTGCCACGCTTCTCTGAAAAATACTAATAAATATTGTTTCATTAGCTGAGTAAAATGACTGCACTCCCTCCACTGAGGAGTTGTCTTGTCTGGGAATAAAATAGATGCTGTTGGAGGCTGTGGAGAAGATGTGAGCCGTTCTCCATGGTGTTCAGCAGTGTGATGAGCAGCCTCCTCTTCACCACCTGCTCTAAAGGTTCCAGTCGAGTCCCCAGCTCCCCTCCACCTCATCCACTTCTTCTCCCAAGTTGGAGACAGTGTTAAAACTTTAGGGTCAGATGGTTGTTCCCACACCATACCACAAACTGGTTCACCAGGTCTCCGTACCCAGCTGATACACCCAGCAACAGCTGAGTCATCTGAGGACGTGTGCAGATGACAGGACTCCGTGTTGCACCGAAAGTCAGAGGTGTACAGCGTGAAGAGAAAAGGTGAGAGGACAGTCCCCTGTGGTGCTCCGGTGTTACTGATCACCTGCTACTGAGTTTCTCTCTCAACAGGACAGACTGGAAGTCCAAAGCTGTATAGTATCTTAGCTTGATAACCTATTACTCCTGTAAAATAATAATTGTGATTGTTTGCCAGGACTTTACCAGGCCTTATTTATGTTAAGAAACAGGTGTCAATCATCTTCTTCATTCATCTTCATCATTTAGACAGAGACATGCAATTCTGGGCAGAAAATCTGGATTATGCTGTAGAAAATCTGTGAAAATAAACTTATACACAACAGACTGACTAAATCAGTGGCTGTGATTTGAAGAAAACTCTTATAAGAGAAAAGAAACTTGGTCAGATGGATCAGCAGATAATTGTGTAATTTCTCTCTGTCTTTTTTATCTGTCTCTACAGGTCTCTCACACACAAAACACAAAGAGAAACAAAGTCACACACTGCTCTGACTTGGCAGTAGATCAACTGCATGGCCTGTTGTAGAGAAGCCCTGGGGCTGCAGACCCACAGCTGTAATCACTGTGTTTTGTCTGCAGTGGAGATTGAGTACTGCTGAAAGTGGAGTTGAGCAGAGAATGAATTCAAGCACCACGGAACGCAAACACACGTACACACTCTCTTGCTTTTCGCTCTCACGCAGACACACATACACAAGCAAGACAGCACAGAACTACTTTCATGTGCTACTTCAAAGCATCAATTAAACACGCGAAAAGCTAGATAATAACCATAAGGTTATCCTCACCATAATGAGCCGAAGTATTCGTTGTGACACATCAAACCACTACCACAGCTTCTAGCCATCACATGGAAATATATTAATACCACAGCAGGGAATAGCATGCACAGAGGTGCATGCAAATGAAATACGATTTTAAGGACAAGGCCTAATATTTGACAAAACTGCAATGTGTTGTGACTTCAAAGTGTTTCTGGAATAGTGGCTACAGCTGAACAAGAATGGTTACATATTGTAAACTCCAGTTTTACAGGCATCATGCCCTAAGGCTGTACATAAGCTGTTCATAGACTATTAGAAAGTGCATGTTTTCAAGATTCAAGATTCAAAAAAACATTATTAATCCTAAAGGGAAAATGTTTTACCTTGTTACAGCTGTTCTCAGTTCAAAAGGAAAGAAAAAATCCACACCAACACAAATATGAAGACAAAATAACACAACATTATGCATGTTTGAAGGTAGAGCGGTTATGCCACAAATGTTTACTATATTACAAACAACAAAATAGACAGTTAATTTGATTTCTTCATGGTATACACTTAACCCGGATATTTTCTCCCCCACCGAAAACCTGATATATATATTTCCTCCAAAAAGAGACCCCTGCACAGCATCTAGCAGAATGTGTGGGAGAGAGCAATCTACAACCATGTCCCTCGCACATGCTGATTTCTTCTTGATGACCATAAGCCTGGGAGAAGTACCTGCCCACCTTCAAACATCCCTTTTTTGGCGATGAGACCGGTCTCTGTAACTTCCAACAATTTTCCAATTCACCCAAAATACCAGTGAGTGAATGTCGCTTTTGAACAGTTTGTACAATAGGAATCTTTTGTAATGAATTGCACTTAAAGCATTAAAGAAATAAGCAAAGAGACAATACAAAAGTACAGGTTTAACTGCTACTCTAGACCAAATGTCTGCCAAATGGCGTTTAGCAGCTTGCAGCATCCCACATCATTTGTACCAGTGTTTAAACAGCTGAACAAAGGCGTATCCAGTGGGTTGCACTAATATAAAAGAAAGGGCTCCTCTCCCCAAAGTTGACATGGCATGGGGAAACTGCTGACACACACTTTGATGGTAGGATGTAACAACGCTTCACAGGCAGGAAATTGATTGGGTAGTCCAGAGGGCTAACTCACCACTTCTTCTGAAAGTTGAACTGTGAGTAAAGATTGTTTTTATATAGATTTTGTCCAACACATGCTAGTATACTGTATATACCTGTTTGGATATTCATGTGACAGCTATTAAGCTAAATTTAGCTTAGGTGGTAATATAGCAGTCGCAGTAGTCTCTTTGATAGTTTTATTAGCTGGATAACATGACTAAAAATGTCTATGTCTACAACAACACAAACACATTGATAACTTACGTGGACGGAGTTCAAGCAAGACGCATCTAAGTGGAGATTACTTCTATACTATGACAGCCTTAAGTCTGGCTTGTTCTCCCAGATATCCTATCTTAACCAACGTATGTACGTTGAATTTATACAGTATACCATCAATAATGTAAGTTGATGGTCATTTTAATCATCTTTCTGATCTTGCTTCGTGAAATATCTTCTAGATGAGGTTGCGATTGTTACTGCCTAGGTGAAAAAAGTTGAAAGTGAAGGTAATGAGTGTAACTGTAAAAATTTGTGCATGAGCCATCTTCGGAGAGTCCAGGTATAACATGGTGCTGGAGGAAACTAGGGCAACACATGCTGACAGGGAAGAAAGGAACGTTCATGTGAAGCTAAATTTCAATATGCAGGCTTGTGGAGTCCAGGAGAAGTGTAGACGAACAGCTGCTGGGTGTGTCAGAGCAGACTCGATGCTTTCGTAGTTTTCAAGCTGAGTAGATATGCCGACATGCTGTCCACATAATAGAAATGCACATCAATTAATGAATTTCCTCACATTATTTGAGGTACTTTTATTTGTAAACTGCAGGCAGTTTTATTTGACAACCAGACACTGTGTGTGATGTGTTTCCATATCACTTGTTAATTTGCTCTTCTTCCCACACTCAGCACATAAGGCTCATTGATTGGCCATTAGCAGCTTGCTTTCTCTCCAGTCCCTCTGGCTTTAAAGGAAAAAATGTGAATCTTCTGTGTTGGGTCAACATCCCAGGGAATGCTAAATGTTGGGTGAGCTACTATGCAACATATCCTCATAGTACATGCTGTTTCTTCTCCCCTACCGATGCCAAGGACAATCACCTTGTTCTCGTGTTGAGTAGCCCGCTGTTACGTTATGGGTCCGTTTGCTTCAGATCAGCAACATGGTTGGAGAAAATTAGCAAGCTGTTGCAAGTCATCATCACAGCTTCTTACTTCAGTCTGAAGGAATTTGTTGGTAGAAACTTGTTTTTGAGACATAAATGTGTGGAGCTCACATTTTGGTAGTGTGAGTAGATGGTGGTGAATCGCTGGGAAATGTCATGTCCTCTCCTTGGATGTGGGACTCAAAGGATAAGACAATACCAGAGTTATTATGACTTTTGGAATAATTATGACCTATATTTGTTAACGCAAAGCAAAGTTGCAAGGAGGTGGTTCGGGTGGATGGTGGGCGGATACTGTGTAGGACTGACAAGCTCCAGGCCTAGGTTTAGGACCGAAGTCCCTCCTGAGGTTGGGTTTAGGCAGGAAAAGTCCTGAGGTTGGGATTTGCTAAATTAATATTTTGTTTGTTAATTTTAATACAGCAATTGCATGTTAAGTAAATGTTGGATTTTTTGACGTTGTCCTAACCCAGTGTGAGTCCTTAACCAAACCATAAAAGCCATTAATAAGTTTAGTTGCATGTAAACGAAAGTTTTA
Source organism: Microctenopoma steveboyesi (assembly GCA_032359275.1). NCBI lineage: Eukaryota > Metazoa > Chordata > Actinopteri > Anabantiformes > Anabantidae > Microctenopoma > Microctenopoma steveboyesi. Next base: position 6,637,458 of record JAUMHF010000004.1, on the reverse strand, counting down.
GGAGACAGGGCAGCTCAGTGGCAATGGTTCCAACAAGTTAACATTTGTGATACAGACAAAGCCTCAAGTAATACTTACTCACATGCACATAGTTGACCAAAGCAGCATCTTCCAGGTGATATGCAGCCATACTCAACCAGATCCAACTTTTACAAGGCAAGAGCTACATTTTTCTCGAATACAGTCAGAAATTGAGCAAAGCCTAAAATGCTTTTTAGAATCAAATCTCAAGTTTAATGACATTGACATAAAAACGTGACCTTTACGAGGGAAATCTTACTTCCATGCAAGTAGGATTTGTCACTTACAAGTAGATGTTTTTAAAATAGATTGGAAAAAGGGTAAAACTGTTCTGTCTTTATTGTGTCCTCTGCCTGTATTCTATGTCATGTGTGACAGTGACATTAATTCCAATAGCCCTGCTTAAGTACCTCCTGTCACTTCTCGTAAACCTCACAGATGATGTCTTCCATTCCATCTGTCTGTGCAGCTTGGTTAGACTTGCATGATATACAGTAGACCCCTTTCATACACACTATGGCTGAGCCATACTGTCTACAATATGGCCCACAGTTCATTTAGCAAAAATATATTTTACACTAAACATATTCATTGATAAAGAGGAAAAAAAAGTTGCAGCCACTTTCAAGTCTCATCTACCGCTTAATCACACCTGTTTATATGCAAATATACAAAAAGGGGAAGGTAGAAGGAAGAGCTGTAGCTACTGCACAACATAAAAAGGTAAATCAACTAGAAAGCAACCAACCAAAATCTATTTTCCTTAGGTTCTACCTGGTGCAGTTCTCAAGGAATTTGGCAGTACATTAATTTTACTTACACAGTAGTAACCTTCTGGGTCTGAACAATTAATTTCCTCCTTTAACCTAACTCCAACTAATAGAGTTTCCTCCCTAGTTTAAGTGTTTGTCCCATTATCGTGTTTGTAGTATTGGCTATACTGTTGTACAGAGGACACATTTTCATGCCTAATTATAGGCGTTACCAAAGGAGACTGTGTTACGTTTGACCTCGGAGAGGACATCTGTTAGCAGTGTCCTTCACAGAGATTTAAAGAGCTTGACCTGCATGGACTTCATTTTTTAGGCATCACTTGCTCAGGAGGAAACAAGATTTCAGAGTTCACAGTTAAATATAAGCGCAAACCGAGGTGAAACCTTTTTGAGTGGAACATGAGTGAAGAGATTAATAATCCTCACATATGTATGTATGTATGCAGAATATGTAAAATTGTTTTACTTTATTCTGCTTATGCTCTCCTGTAGATTAATGTGACTGTCATTAAATTATTCTGGAAAGGTGAACTCAAGGTTAACATTTACTTTTCATGGTGAAGTCCCTACTGGTGACAATGTGACCAGAGACATACAGTAGATTTTACAGCATGTCTTATTAAAATGATTGGGGATGCTTCTGGTAATGAGCCAAATTCACTGCTGTGGTAGAGGTTAATGTCACCGCTGTGTAGCATCTAAAAGCAGGGAACTATTTTTTTAAATGCTTTAATGAAATCATGATCTCCAACAGAAAGAAGTACAACTTTATTTATCCTTGTAGACAACTGAATAAATACAGCAGCTTTCACTCAATCACACAACCACACCAGAACCCGTACATAAAACAATCTCTAAGACACACTAGAGAGAATACTTTAAAGAATTATAAATGAGAAAATATTTATCTTTCAATCCATAAATGCAATTAACCAAGACCTGCCACATTGTTTCAACCAATATTTCATATGACTTTATCTTACCTCTGTTGTGGCTCGGGACCCTCCGGCGGCCGGTTGATGAGCTGTGCATGACATGCTGGTAGTGAGACATGTCTGATGGCGTGTTAGGAACACGGAAACTGTCCTGGAACCTCTGCATCAAATCCTCTACTGACTCTGTGTTTGGGTCAATGGATAGAAGAAAGAGATGCAAAGTGAAAGTGGCATGTCATAAGGCTTTCAGGTTAAAATTGTTTTCATCAAACCAGCACAGACATTTGATATTTAGTAAGAATGCACACAAAACAAATAAATTACGTCATAAGCCCAAAATAGCTTGATTTATTTGAAGATAGTAGTTTAGAGTACGTAACGCATCATGCGCCACTATGCTGCTTACTTTAGACACAATAAAAATAGAGCACAATATTATTCCTTCAATTTTTTTTTCTGGGCTTTAAACAATTCCATCAATTCAATATTGCCTCATCTCTACGGGGATCCTGCCAGCGTTTCCCCTGATGACTCAGTCTCACTCTTCCTGATGAATGACTCCAAAACAACTGGCGGTGAAGAAAGAAGGGCAAATAGCAGGAGAGAGAGGATTGCTTCCTTTTCTTAACAATTAGAAATAGACAAACCAAAAGACAGGGGTTTTATATAGTATGATCTGTCTGGACCTGTGCTGGCTCATTTGTGCCAGCATTAATAATTATAAACGGACATTGCTTGGCTTAATTTGTTTAAAGAAAAATGATTTGAAATGTGGGTAAATTGTCTCCAATTACACGTTATGTCTTTATATGTTTTTGTGAAGTAGTAGAGCATATGGACAGTAAGATATTCAACAAATCTGCAAAGAGTAATAGTTTTTCTGAGTGTAGTGCAACAGTTTCACATCTGAAAGTAGCCTGAGCTGTAACCAACATGTTGGGATGCTTGTCGCCCAACAAACAAACACACACAAAACTGCGCAAACAGCTCTGTGCCCAAACTTACAGCAGTACAGTAATTTCCAAAAGGCCATTCATCACCCCCACCTATCATCAACATCTTTTCATGTGTCAGTCTGGCTCTGTGATGCAGCCTTCCATGAATAATGGCGATGTCTTGCTCCCAGTGGATGCCCATCATGCATGCCAATGAGCATGGGAGAGCAGAGGAAGAGGGAGATGAAGAGGATGTGGATGAAAGTGAATAGGCAGACGTATTCACATTGTTTCTGATATTACAGTATAAATGGGAAGTTAACAATAACAGAGGTGTCACAGTTTCCTTCAAAGAATCCTATAAATATTATAGGAAATAAACGGATGTAACACCTATCAAATTATGGATTACAAAGGGCTTTACAAGGCAGAAATAAAGTAAAAGAAAATTATATTTTTTTCAAAATATATCTTGGACTTTTTTTGTAAATAAAAACAATTGTGAGATCAAAGTCCTTTGCAAATGAAGACAAATTATTTTTGGCTGTTAATAAAAACCTGAATATTCTGAGAATAAACTCAAAATATTCTGACAATATCATCAGTGTTACACTGGCACGTAAGAGCTACTGGAGAAGACCAAATAAGAGGCTCATCATCAGGCTTATGAGGGTGAACACAGCCTCTTTAATCACACAATTTCTTTTACCACAACGCTGCAAAAGAATTCTAGGGAAATAGTCCATACTTTACTTTTTTTTTTAATGGAACATAACTTCTGAATCACTTCAGTCCAGTGGATTTTAATTCAGTGAAAGCTCTCCCCTTAGCAACCTTTGTTCAATGATAGTTAAAAGTATAACTTTACAATAACTGCTATGTTTTCCCCATAACTCATGTCACAACAGAGAAGGCAATCCTTCAGGCTGGGAAACCGCTTTGAACAGTTCCGTCACGTTTCACTCAATCGTAGTTCCCTCTAATAGTACAATGAAGAAATCTGGGTGAAATACCAGTGTTTTGGGTTGGACATTGGGTTCGATGCTGGTACAGTGGCTGTTGCTTCTGGCAGTGCTTTTGTAAACCAGCGTGAAGTAACTGTACAGTAACCATTGGCTGTGAACAGGATTTACCTTTTGCTGAAGAAATGCTTTCTTCCTTTTTCCACCGCACAGGAACTCTTTTGAACGCACAACACAGAAACTAGAATTCCCTGCATTTTCTGGCACTGAGCTGCAAAGGATTTCCCATATTCACCGTTTTCTTCAGACCAACCAAACCCAACTCAGTTACACACCTGTAAGTCCCACATGCACGATGGAGCGGAGAAGATATAGATCACTTTTCATTGAAAAATGTACACTCTTACAGTATCAGTGGTCATAGTCTACAATGCTCTTTCTGTGTTTTAGAACCAAATATGACAATAGGACTAATTCATTATGATATCTGTAAAAATGTACACATTAAAATCTGAAGGACTTGTACAGCATGCACCACTCTAGTTGTCAGTGTGCAAATGTCTGTGAGAGTGTCCCAGATACACTATGTTTTACATGGACATTTTTTCAAACTGACTCCAAAGGTTGTTGCATATTCAGTTATCCCCATGAATTCAGATTTTTTTTGTTATTAACTCCTTTGGACCTTAACTTCACCTGTAGTGTCAACACGCTAGGTTGAAACAGTAACCTTGAAATTAAAGTGTGTACTTAAAAATGCTTAAGTGAGCTTCATTCCCTGCGGGCCCTTGTGGTAGTGCCAGGCTAATTCAGGAAGTTGGGGTTAGCAAACAAACAAGAAGAGCTGAAGTGGCTGACACTTAAGCTTTGACCCGCCACCACTGAGTAGAGTCTGTGACAGCGTGTCTGACGTTAACTGCTTGCATACATATTTCATAGCCTCCTGGCGCTCTCTTTTTCTCTCTTTCTTTGTTCCATTTTGAGGTTAGGAGAGATGACAGAAGTGCTTAGAGCCACAGTCTCCTTGAACCAAATGTAATTTCTCTCTAAAGGTTGTGATGACCCTTTGCTCAGAGTGTCATGGTTTTAAGCTTCGCCTTCCCCACTAACACACTAATACCTCTTAACATCTCGCAAAACACAGACACATAATGATGTGAGTTCTCCTAATCCAGCACATCGTGATATTTGATTGATGTTTATATATGTAGAACGATATAATTTAATGTAGAACCTAGCCGATGTACAAACATATGACACGGGTCACCTTTCTCTCAATCGTTTGAAGCAGATCATTTAGTCTTTTTGTGATTCTTCAATTTTATGGGAACAAATTTAACTGAGTTTACATAAGTTGCATAAGCAACTGTGAAACCATTTAGTTTATGGTGCTCAGTATTGCCCCCTATCAGAGGGGCGTGGTACTTTCTCATCTTTATCACTAAATATATTGAACAGACTGTGACAAATCAGCATGTGTGGTACATGCTGGCACATTCACCTCAAATCTATTTGTCAAATAGACAAATAGATTTTCTTCTTCCTTGTCATGATGACACCATCGTCACTGATGTAAAGCAATAATTAACAAGTTGATTATCAACATGATGGTCTGCCATGTTAAGTCCTGTCGTATAAAGCTGGTATTTCCTGAGACACATGTCTGCATTAGTCCTGATTAAAATAGATATATGTACCGTGTGTGCATGTTTGTGCAGTACGCTCTCTTTTGTAGGACTCAGACTATTTTTTGTGCCCATTTCTCACTTCTGTCAGAGGCAGCATCCAGTATATTTTATTCTGACATTTGTTTTTCCCCAGAACCCAAGTCCATGCTGTCTTCTCATTTTGAGTTCAATGTCAGCTAAAGCTCTGGTGCCTTTATTTTCTTCTTTTCATCTCCCTTATCTGCAGTTAGTCTCTTATCGCTGCTGAGTGTGTGTTAACAGTTTCTCATAAGCAGTGGATGTCAACAGCATGCTGCCTCAGTCAACCTATTCCTGGTGGTCTCACAGCGCTTAGTACGAGAAGATAACCCTACTCAATTTTCTGTTTTTATTCAGCTACATATTTGTCCTTGTTTATGTGTTTGTAAAGACTTTTGTGAGCGTGTGTATGTGCATGTTTACATATTTCTTAACACTGTTTATACTTCCTACTCCCTGTCCATTGCTTTCACAGCTGCGTGGAATACACAGCGGTATACATAAAGTGGACTCCGGAACCAATTTCTGGTTTTCATGGATTTTACGATGACCATGAAAGCAGCCGCTAAACCAATATTTTCAGTGTAAACTGTGACCAAGACACAAGCACAATGTAGATAATCACATTCTGTTCCCATTCACATGCAATGTCAGGACCATGAGGCAGTGAACATCTGAAGTGTGCAACACAATACGATGTATGTGCTTTTCCAACATTCTTCTTTTTCTACAGCTCTCATTTGGTGGCCTCCCCCGAGACCTCATTGGTGAACAACGGACTTGTATAGTCCCAGAGAGAGAAAATATGCCGTCGTTAAGTGTTGGATAGACATGTACTCAGTGTCCTTATTAACAGTCCACCAAGCTGAAAGGAAAGCAGCAGCTAGTCAGGCAAAATACAAAAACAGCTACCATTAGCAAACTCCTCTCTGCCAGCCAATTAGCCGTTTAGTATATATCTACATATCTAATCTAGTCAAAATACTATATTTTGTTATGATTGGTAAATAAAATGTAATGATCAAAGGATACAACAGCTGCACATTACGGTCTAAATTACTACTGTAGGACTTTACTGATGATATATATATAAAAAAACCTAAGAATATGAGCTTAATCTTTACTTATAATGATCTTTATTTAAATGTACTAATAAATATCACAATCAATCAATACTGTTACTGTATACTAGATTGACATACAAATACATTTCGCAATGATAAGACAGGCCTGCGCTTATTTGCAGAAGAAGAGATTTCTAAAATTGTATGGCTGCATATCATGACAAAATCTGATACAATGATCCAATACCTGTTCCTCCACAGAAAATAATACCCAGCACAAGGAAGGGCAACAGATGATCTGTCAGCAAAAAGATACACTGTAGGGCTAGCTACTCCAAAGGAGCCCGATGAACAAGACTAGACTGGCTTCCACCAAATTGCTGATGCAGGCAATGGGAATTACTGTCTGTCAGAAACTGAAACCTTTTGACCATGATGTGCTATCCATAAATAGTGCTTGACCCTTATTTCTGTTAGGCTCGTGAAAATCCATTCCCACTCCCATTCCACTGAAAGTCTGTGAGACACAAGGAAACATTTTTAGGCTTTTCAACCATGCCCTATGTCCCCGAGGCAGGTGGTGATACAGTATAACTTGAGATGCAACTGGGAAGATGATACAAGGCTCAAAATTCACATCCTGTATATGGTGCTGTAGTAAACTCACCTCTAAACTCTCACATTACGTTATGATCATGTGACATTCACTTTTCATTGAGAAAAACTAAGAAATGTGACGTTTTTTAAATTAATTCACCTAAAACATCTCATTCTTACTTCTGAATAGATGTTTATGGTCATCAGAGACCTGCTGGCAATTCATCAGCACGTCACCTTTTTACTGTAAAAAGAGAAAATTGCAATACAAAGCCACAATAACAACTTAAAGGCAGGAAGACCACAAAAACAAAGTAGCAAATACAAAATGGAAACAAATGCTGTGATATCTCTTATACACATATTCAATACCATATTTCTATTTTTATTCTTATCTATCTTGCCAAGCAGTCCAACATCACTCGTATTTACATAGACAGACATGAGCACAAGGGAAATGATAGGAACATTTCTGTAGATCTTTGGACATTACAAACCCCTGCTGTTTTAATTTGGTGCAAATTTGCAGTAGGATAAGAAACAGAGCGATGATATTCAAATTTCTTTTCTATTTTTGCAATTACATTTCCTTTTATTACTGGGTTCTATATGCCTTTGTCACATTCACATGCGTACGTGCATGCACAACACACACACACACACACACACAGCTCACATCTCTGGTCCCCGTTTTTTCCTCATCTCCTTCACGGCTTGGGGAGCAAATGAGCACAGAGGAGATCAATGAGGAGGAAAAGGGGGTTTGGCCCAAGCTCTGATCTCCTCTGTGATTTATTAAATTTGCCATTGTTTCAACAAGAGTAGTCCAGTCTAGTTTCCTGGGAAAGATTTGACAGCACTGCTCTGGAAGTGTGACAGGTACATGAAGCAACAGTAAGGCGTTAGAAAGATACAAAGAAAATGACAAAAGATACCTTGACATGAATGGAGAGTGGGTGAGAAACGAAGAGATGCAGTTCAAGAAGTGTTAAGACGGGATAGGCTGGACAATGGATGCTATGGATGTTGAAGGAAGGAGGAAGGAGATGACAGTAGGGATAGAAACAGAGGTGAACAGAGGCCATACACATAGCATAAGATGAAAATATGACAAGGAGAGAGACGGGGAAATAATAAAGGGGAGAAACAACCCTGTCACTTTAGTTAGGTCAAAGAAACTCTGTAGAAAGTGTATGATCCCACAATGCTCCCAACGTAACAAAAATAATAGGATTCTGCGCTTTCGACTTTGGGAATCACGAGGTCTCATATCTGTATCATAGTAGTGACATAAATACAGTCATAGCCAGAGCACATCATCCGTGCCGTTGGCTGAGTTGGAGGAGACTGACATTTGGAAAAAGCAGAGATTGACAGGAGATGAAAACATTTTATTTTTCACATTAGAAACGCAAATTCTTTCTTGTTAGATCGCAGAAAGAAAGCCATAGAGGGCACTACATTTTCTCCAATGGTGATTACTTATACTGGAAAAATGTACTGAAATGAAAACATTTTAAGACGTCTGGAGGACAGCAGACGCCAAGAAAAGACAGAAACAACTCCTGTCTCATGCCTTGTCACTCCCAGCCACTGGAAAGCACGTAATGCCCTGTATTTAGTCAGACACTTTTCCTTTCTGCTAGCTTTTTGCCTCTACTTGTATTTTGAGGCCTCCACTGTTTGCAGAGGAGCAAGAATAAAGTGCTATCTATAGCTCAGCTCTTGCCACGGGCGAGAATAAAAAATGGATGTGTCTCCTCATGCTGCGCCAGCTGAACATCGCGGGCCAAACTCTGACCTCCAACTGCTCCAGACACAGGATGAATATGAACTGATAATCGCAAATAAGCCTAGGACACAATGTCTAACCAAGTAAATATAACTTGTAAATATATTTTATATACATTTCTCGTGTGAAATTCTGTGTGAGGCTCCGACTCCGACAATACAATACTGAAAAATGATTCTGTTTAATTATTTAATGAGCAACAAGGCCACAGTAATGTGCAGCCTATTCCAGGCAGGAAACACCTACTGTAAAGCATATGAGCAATTTCTTTCTGTGGGGGATTGTGGGAGGCAAAGACTCAAGGATGTGCTGATAGAAAGTGAAGTAAGCATCTTATTAAAAATGTCTTTTTCTAGCATGCAAAATTAACTGGACCTATTCTATTATGTCTTTTTTGTTTTGGTTCTTCGTTGACACAAGATTGTATGATCTAGTTATCCTTTAAGTGCTGAGAACAGAAATAAAACATTGCTCAAAGTCCGTCACTGGTCTGTTACTCTTCCCGTTGTTGTTAAGAGGTTTTGTCTTTGGGGAAAGTAAACAAAGGTAATTTTCATGTGGGACCGTGTACTGAGTGGGTGTTTCACTAACAGGCTGCATGCAAAGTCACGACGACCTCAAGCTTTGGGTCCAGATCACACGTAAAATTAAATGTATCCAACAACGCTCAAAAAGATGTTTACCTTTGACATATGGTGAGAAATGGTAAAGAAAGACAGCACAAACAGCTCTTGACATCCCCATGACTACAAATCCACCCCGCTCAACATGCATCATAGACTGTGTGTCATGTTTCATCTTATGCAGGAAAAACACAGACACACTGTCAACAGTGCATCCTGGAAAAGGTCATACTTCATGTATTATCTGTAAGAGAACACGGAGGAAGATAAATATTTCCATATACTAACTGAAACTCAAAACAGCTATACAATTAACACGTAGCCAAGGATGATCTGCTACATGGATATAAAGACATTCCCCACCTTCTTCGTAACCTGGATGGAGCCAAGCTACTTTTCCTCATGTTTTTCTTTGCTATGCTGACAAGGCTCCAAGCCCATGCCTCCTGGTACACCACCTGCTTTGGTCGGGTCAAGACTTTAGTGGGTTTCTTTGAGTCATGGCAGTGGTTACATGAGCCCCTTATGCATGATCAGCAGCAGAGAGTACTTGTTGATACTCCTCTTTGGTGAGTCACCCTCCTCACACACTTCACAAGGTTCATCCAGAGGGCAGCTGACCTTGTGGGCTTAGCTCAAAAAGTGAAACCCCAGCTGAGCTCTGGGGAAACTCAAGTTATGCAATATACATAAATGGCCGTTTATCCTGGAATTCACTCTCGTCTGTCCTGAAGCAGAACGTCTATGGATCTCTTAGTGGCAAGAAGAGGTTTTCTTTACATATACAAGTGTTTCAGAGAGTGTATGAGTGGAAAAAGGGTTCTGATCTGAAAGGATATATATTATGTCCTGACTGTAAACCCTGAGTATGGCTGCAGCTATAGCAACTGCTTGTCAGCAGAACGTTTTCTAATAATAACCTCAGTACTTCTGTTGCCTAAACCCAAACTCGGACAGTGCTTCGGTCTTGAACTTGAGTCTCCAGCATGTCAGTCCTGTCCTGCACAGCAAACGCCCTTCATCCACTCTAACCACATGTTCGCATTAATAAATCGATCATGTCAATTATTATTATCATTCTTAGTATTGACATTGTATCTGTCATTACAACAGAATTACAGTACGTTCCCTAAAAAAAACTTAACAAGATTGCAGTTTAGTTCTAAACAAAGTCTCATTTTTAGGAGACAGGTTTGCAAATCAGTCTTTTCACATATGAACTTGATACAAATCAGCTCCCTTTGCTCCTTCAGTGAAAGTGACCTTCACCACATCTCATCAGTGCAGTTGTGTAGTTATTGTTGTTGACAGTTCGTTTTTTATCCTCTGTGAGCAAATATTTAATTTGAGCATTAAATATTATCAAAAATTTAATGTGAGCAAATATTTATTCAAAACGTTTTGTTGTTTAGTGTGGATTTAGAGACATTTATTTTGTTAAGTTTGATTATTCAAGTGCTGCTTATTTGTCACTGGAAATATACATCCCATCAAACTTTCTAGATTGGAAAATCTATCTTAACCATAATGTTGTACATATATTACATAGGTTGTATTGAAGCTACAAGTTTTCTTGTCGTAGAGTTAACCATTTGTCTTTTTTAAAATCGTCTGTTCTTTCATAATTTAAAACACAAAAACTCTACATGACATAGAGTCATTAATGCTGGGTATGCTTAATTGCTATGAGACTGTGATTTTCTTTTTATGATTATTAATGAGACTTTATGACTCTCCTAGGTTTATTACAGCAGTTGCACAGTGTGACAGTGATTAATATCTTTGTGGCAAAACTATGTTAAACTTTTGACAGATCCCAAAGACAACAATGAATATTAAGAATTATTTCCAGATCTTGCTACAGTGTTAGTAGGGAATTTCCGGCACATGCAGGAGCAGAAATGAAGCAGAAAAGACATTATGCAAATGTAATTACAATCGGGTGCCAATTTATCACACCCCGAGATAATTCATCACACCCAGAAACAATCCAGTTAATTTAATACACCGCAAGCGACAGTATTTTTTCTACAATTACATATTGACCAAAGGCAGGAAGAGGATACCAATGCTGCTTTTCCAAAAAATACCAGATTAATTATTTGAATGGTGGCTGAACTGAAGTTTCATACTTTAGATAAAGACTTAAAGGAGCAAAAAGCATTTAATTTTATCTGTTTTTAGTAGTTAGTTCTTAATGTCTATCATATATACAGAGGTCATCAATTGAGTTTTGTTTTTCCACATACAATTTAAGTTATAAATGCGCAAATAATATATACTATTGTTTGTTTAAGCCTAACGTCCCGGGCCCTAATGTTAGTCATGTTTACTTAAATGTTTTACTGCTTTTCTGCTTTTTCTCAAATTCACTAGATTAAAACCTCCAAAGACACCGTCTCTGTGAACTCATTGAAAAAGCAGCATAATAAGTTTAATGAACTAAAGGTCTTTGAAATACTGGGAGCACACTGAGGGATGCATTGACCATTACATGTGGGTGAGCAGCCCAAACCACATTTCAAAACAGCCTTATAAAGACTGTTGGCATGCGATCGACCCACACATATTGATCTGGTGTGGCCTTGTTCTTACAAGCACCCATTTCTGCAGTTCTTTCTTTCTTTCATTCCTTAGTTCCTTTTATTCCAGAAGCTTCATGTTGCATTTTACATATTAGATTCGCACCAGATTACTTTAGCTTTACTTTTCAATGAGTTAATATACATGAATATACTGTATATTTACTAGATATACTGTTTTCTACATTTACCCTCCTTAGTCTTTACTAAATGATTTCATCCCTTGCCATACTGAGCATGGATGGGTTTCCTCATTGTGCTCCTTTGAAACTCTCTGACAAACACAGAGCACTAGAGATTGCAGAGGCTATGATTGATGAAACTGACACAGACTGTTTTCACACTGGAGTGGGCAAGAAAGACTCCAATTTTATGATGCAGTGCTTTAAATGTCACTCGAGTCCACATTTATTGATTTAATTTTAACACACGTGCTTGATTGCGGCTGTGAATTGATATTTGTCCACATCCACACAGCTGTGAATGTGCATCTTTAAGTAATCTTATTTATCTTACCTAATTGCCCTTATTGACAACACGCAGCTTTACAGCTTTCCATGGATAAAGCAATAGGAAAAAAGGGAAGTCTTTGTAATTAACTCCCATCTATTTATCATGGGGGAAGGCAAAAAGGCTGATACAGTATTAATCAAAACATTACCCTGAGTTAGCTTGAGTGTGCCAAGCTGGCAGCTATTTCTCGTCAATGATGTCACATTAGCGATCTGAAGCTTGACACTGGATTATTACTCTCCAGTCTTGAGTTCAATTAGAGCTCAGTAAACACTTGATAAGCTTGGAAAAAAGCCGTAGACTGGTGCACGATGAAACAATACTTTCTCTGTGCTACTTCGTTTCTCTTGTGAGTAAACCTCTCATAATAAAATATTTTAGTCACACACAGTGAAGATCATACTCACTCTAAATCTGAAATGGTTTGACATTTTGGCCAAGACTTCCTCTCAGTAATGACTGCAAAAATAAACAGGAGTAGCAGGAAAGTAAGTAGCAGGATGATTCATCCATGCCATGACCTTGAGGTCATGGCATGGATGAATCATGGCAGTCCCCAAGGGCACTGTTGAAGGCTTAGACAAAAAAGGAAAAGGGATTGCCACTAACTGGCCAAATCATTGCTTTGCTTCACTTGTCTGATATTTGTGCAGTTGTTCCCTCCCATGTGCTTCACTTGTAGACAAAAAAGCATTAGATTGGGATGCAGAAGGCAGGATCACATCCCAGCTCAGACTTCTAACCCATCCACCACACCTGGTGTGTCCTTGAGTAGAACACTCAGTGCTATCTCCTTGTAAGTCGCTTTGGATAAAAGCATCTGCCAAGCCAAGTAAAGTAAAAGTAAAAATATGCAGATTCTGAGTCAGGAGGGAAATGTCCTCTTTTTGTTCAGCTTGTAAGAAGTAGCTACACAGGGTGGAGGGAATTTAAAAAATCCAGTATGCCAGGTAGTGATTTTATTTTTATTTTTTGTAACTGTATGTCTCTATTTTGTCTATTTTTAAGCAATATTTAGTTACGCAAGTGCTTCCTCAATGTTGTACTATCTAAGTATCTTTCAGCAGATTCTCAGTGGGTTGCATGTGGTGCCCAGGGCTTTATCTGCATTTATAATATAAAATAAATACCAAGTAATTACACTCAGCAGTCTTTACAAACAACATAATTCAAACAATCACAAAAAGAAATAATGAAGGCAGAAAATATTTTTAGACACTAAATTCCAAACTGTTCATTTGGATTAACATCAGAATTAACTATTAGTCTTGCATTTAACTATCATCCAATGTAATGAGATACACGGCTTAGCTTCAGAAATGCTGTTAAAACTGTAGCAATGTTACATTTCTTATGTTTACAAGTGCAAAAAGACAGCAACAGAAAGCAGCAACCTTCTGCCTAAAGCAAATGTAGTACACATGCTAAGTTATCGAACAGAACTGTACATACAAGTACTACATGCTACTACATGCTAGTAGTGCATTCAGAAGATAACGCGACCTTGAATTTTGCTGTCTCTGTCACTCTTGATAAACAAGCAAGAAACATTAATTCTGCATTATTTTGTTCACATATACACTTATATTTTTGCAAAGTCCTAAACCTTGCTATGTAAAGTGCCCTGAAATGACTTTCGTTATGATTTGGCGCTATATAAGTAAAGATGAATTGAATTAAATCAATGTTAACGAAAGATAAAAAACTAACATTATTGTCAGTAGTAATAGATTAACTCAAACAGCTAAATGCATTGTGCTGCTTGCTTGTTTTTACTGTCTCTTCAGTGGTCAAGATACTCTTACCATTGTATTGGCAGAGCAATGATGTGAAGTGCAAGTCCTGTCACATCTAAAGTAACTAGACTTTTATCATGCTTGATGAGAAAATCATGTTCTGTGATCATGTTACTAGAATTTTCAGTTCAGTTCAGTTCAAAAGTAGGAGTTATATAAATAAATAAACCACATCTGTTCTAATCTATAAACCCGTCATGTTGTGCAGCCAGGACCCAATGAAAGAACAGCAGCCAAGAAGAAATTATGCTGACTTTTACATTTGACAGTAATGAACCACAATACAATTGCTTTGTGTCTCTCGTCCTCCACACAGACACATTGAGCCTGAGGTCTGGGGCAAATTCATCCCAGAGGGAGGATGCTGTTGGCCATTTAGAACAGCATTAGCTGTGTATCACCTTCTACTATTAGCTCATGTCTGTGCTGCTATGGCAACACTCCATGACAAGAGAGTAATGTACATAAAATGTTTGTCATGATCTGGTCTGTGGCTTTGTTTTCTGATCTCACAGTTTTGACAGATATTAAAAACATGTAAACACCCAGGCACTTGATTTTGGTTGATTTACACGAAATAAAAGTTAATGTGCATGTCCATTCTGAACATTTTGTTTTCTCAGTGCCCTCAATATTCATTATTCCTCTAATATATCAAAAAAACAACCAACGACAACAAAAACATGTTCCATTATTTCTGAGAATAGAGAACTTAATTTGTGTGTGTCTGTAAATGTTCAGTAGCTGACAACAAACTAAAATTTTCAGCAATATGGCTCCATTAGGTGTAAGTGTATCCAAACTGAAATTACATTTTGTTCCGTCTGAAAATTGGACCTTGGTCTCCACAAAGAATTAAGACAAATTCAATTTGATAAGATAAAAGCAATGATACATTTATCAAGGTCTACAAGTAAAGAAAATACCTTATTTTCAAAATGTTGTAGCTGCAGATGAAAAAGAATACCAATTCTTTTGACTCTGAATTTAAAGTGTCGGCTACATGAACTCTGCATTTCCAGTTTAATTATTTTACTTATTTGTGTATGAAAGGATAATTATCAGTTCATGCCACAGCAATAATATGCCACTGGGAAAAAGAGATTTCATATCCTCTCGGTCCACAGTTATATAGGTTGTGTCACCCAGTTGAGAAGTCACATATTATTTTAATTTATTCTTAATAATGTAATGTAATGTAGTATTAGACTGACTGGACTCCTCGCACATAATATGTTAAGATTACCTGTCTAACAACATAAAGGGACACTATGTGCGAGTATATATAACAGGTGCAGCTTAGCCTTTTCGAGTAGATGGACTTTATTTAAATTTTTAGGCCCATTTGATTTCTGTAAACGCAAATATTGTGAGAAGAAACCTTTGTAAAATGTTGTTTGGCATATACCAAGTTGTGCAAAACAGTTTGTCTTTTGTTAATAGATAGAATTTACTTGGAATCATTTCAGTATTGTGCTCAAGTTTTTCTGCAACTGATTTGCACTGTCCATGGGGCCCAATGCATTCCCAAACCTGCGTGAATCTGGCTAAATAATGAATTGACCGGCCTCATTTGTTTGGTTGTCTGTGTAACAAAAGCCAATGCCTTGTACAACCCTGAGGGGCTTAGCCATAATGCTTAGGGATAATACTATTGAGTTCAGTTGAATGGGGTTATCTGTCAGGAAGGACAGACAGATAAAGGATGACTGGTATTTAGAGACGCGCGATGCCCAGCAGCATAGGACAGGTGGGACAGGAGTTAATCGCCCTGGTGATCAAATGATGCCAGTTTTATGCAGAGTGCAGATGGAGGTGCAGAGGCATCAAATTAAATTGTTCCTGTGCTATCTCTTGAATAATGTCAGATTGTTTATGCAGTAAATAGAAGAATGTGTCAGAAACTGTATGTGTAAAATGAAATGACCAAAATCTGAGCATTTGAAACACAATCTAGTCCCTTTTTTTTCACAGAGGGAAAAACTTATAAAAAAAAACTCTGCCAGTCTACCTTCTCATTGTCTGCAATACATAAAGCCTGACCTTGAAATAATTAGTGAGGATGCTAAGAATTAAAGCTTGAGATCATAATGAGCCTGAAACGAACGTATGAAATAAGGATATTCTTTTAGGATCAGAATTCCCTGATAATAAACATAGACATCACACAGAAACTGTAATATCTACATAGAACATATATACAACAATCTCTCTACAGCTACTGAACGTAGCCTTTTGCAGCACGTTGCATCTGTTGCTAGCCTGATGTGATGCTTGTGTAGAAACAGTAACAGTCTTTAATTAGACTTTTGACTCAGCAGGTGTTTGTCAGCTTGCTTGAGATAATACTCATTTGGAGACATATTTTAAATCTTTTAACAACAGTTAACAAGTGTGTAATCCAGACATTTGTCCATTTGCTCCTTGAATAAGAGCTGCTTCATCCATCCATCCATCATTCCTGCCTTATCCTAACCACTTGTCCTCTTAAGGGTCACAGGTGTGCTGGAGTCAATCCCAGCTGCCAGTGAGCGAGAGGCGGGGCACACCCTGGACAGGCACCCAGTCTATCACAACGTTGCCATATAACAACAACAAACAGTAATTCAACATTTTTAGTAACCATAACCATGTTCACTTGGTACATAAAATTAACCTAAATGATTCTGTCACTTATATCAATCTAACTTGCTTGTTTGCACAGCTGTCATTTACTTTTTCTGGTCATTTAAAACACAACTTTGCAGCTAAAAAGAGAAGTTTGGCATAAACCTTGATTAATAGACGGTGTGAAAGAAAAATTATCATGCATGACTATGCTAGTTTAAGGTTTGTTAGGAATAAAATGTATTCCTTTTTATTCTTTTAGCAGCTTTTTTACTCAATTGTTATGTTTTCTCTGCTGCTTTATTGCTAAAAACTCTCTATCATTATCCAGAACATAAATTGTACAAAGTTAAAATGAGCCAAGAGCCAACAAGTAACATACAGAGACATCATGTACAGTGATAAATATTATTGGAGCAGGAGGGCTTTTCTACAATCTTTGTGCATTATTTAGCATGATACCAGTGCACCCTCTAACACAGTCAGCACCCTTCAATTATTTAAGTACAGCTTTGCAGATGAGCACCCTAGGTCCAAATGGTTACAATATCAACAAATGCTCTTACATAGTCCTGATTTATAATGTTTGAAGAACATTTTTTAAACATTTTGAAGACCATTCTGTAGACAAGTTTGAGTAAACAGTTGTGTTACTAATGACAATGTAGATTTTAGGTCCCCTCCCCTTGCTTGGGGACCTCTGACTATGTTTACCAGCAGCCTGCTCATTGACACCTCTCAACATCTAATCAACAAGACGATGCCCCGGTCACTTTACCCTTACACATTTATATAATTACATGGCACTACATTACATTACTGCTTGAAACAGAGCGTCAGTAATTCCCTTCCCCACTGCAGAATAAAGGATGGATAGTGATAAAGTGAGTCATACAAAACAGATTTATTTTATAAAATGGAAGCAGTACATGCTGTGCTATCAAGAACATGGGTGGGCCGGCCAGAGCCAAAGTGAACTGTCCAGGCTGGGCCATCTGGGGATCTGGCACTGAAAGCCTTCGCGGATGTAAAAATCATGCTTGCAAAAGCAGGACAACTACCACTGAGCTCAACAGATTTTCTATGACATCTCATCTTTGTTTTTTTTTGTTATGATGCTCATAGCTGCATGAAAGTGAGACAACCAGCCTTATGCCGTTAATCATACAGCAATTGAATAATTCATCTGCATTTATCCGCACACACTGTTCCATTGTGTTGTATAATGGAACACTGTTTTTCAAAGAATACATCTGAACAACCAACTCACCTCGTTTTTCAAAGTTATGCTTAAGCTCATCTTCCTTAAACATATCTGCGTGTCCTCCAATGCCAATGTTAACTCCGTGGTCCTCCTGAACCCTCCCATCATTCAGCTTGTTGTGGAGCTGGTTGGGTGTAGAGTTGAGTGAGTGTCCACCTGGGTCTTCATCATCACAGTCATAATCATCGAGAATGGGGGTCTCGCGGATGGGCATACCAATGACTGAGCTGCCATGTTGGTGAGCGCTTCGAGAGCCCCGGTAGCTGTCACGGCCCTGAGGTCCAAGAAGAACAGAAGGGATGTAATGGATCTCGTGGGTGGCTTCCGTGCTGGCGCTCTTCTGCGGTATACGACGACGTTTGCACCATCGGTGGCGGGTATACAGGACAAGGGTAAAGAGGAGAATTAGGAGGAGGAGAGCGATGAGGCCTCCCTGGATAAAAGCAAGACAAAAGAGAGAAAACGTATATGAGGGAGGATGAAAAAGACAAAAATGGGTTTTAGTGGCCATATTGATATATATCTAAATGCAAACACATAATAGGAGAATGACTTTAAGAGTTCACTGCTTCCATGAATGAAGATGTTTTGAATGAAGATTTGATTACCTCTAAATATGAGTATATTTCACAAGAAATCTGGAAGTTTGAATGTACAGAGTATAAATAGACTTTTTAGGAGAAGAGGAAAGAACAATGAAACACAGGGCACACCCAGCAGCAATGATGAATTAGCAAGTAATTCTAAAGTAGGAAGGATATGGACACAAATGTATTCACACACCCACAAACAATGAAAATGCTGGTTGTTAGGTTGTTAGTGTTCAAAATCAAAGTGTTCAAAGTATATAGTTAACTTACTTCAGCAATTATACATACATTTAATATCTGCATAGTTTGTCACTGTAAATAATTATAATTACGTACATGAGATGCCAGTAGCACCAGATGGTGCAAGTCAGATTAGTACAATGACATGATGATTAACATCAACATTCGAAGTTAGAAAATGGTGCCACAGAGTGCCACAAACAGGTTTGTTGGCTTTGCATCTCTATCTTCCACGACCCTTACGATGGTTCTACACGTTCACTCAGGGGCATCCCATTTCTCCACGGTTCATTCAATATCCCACCACTGTAGAAACATCAACAACACCCTGTCCTACACGCTGTAGCGAAATGATGTCAAACTCATGATGTCAAACAGTAAACGCAGCGTCAGCATTTGTGAAAATACACATGTAAAGACGTGGCGATGTTCATGAAATGACACACATTCATGCACTCACACGTGCATTGGAACCTTCAGCTACAGGAGCATATGCATATGCTTGCACGAATGCAAACTAATTCATGACAGAATAATAAATAAAAAAACAGAAGAGGTCATTCATCACAACATTTAAAATTCCATCTTCATGAAGAAAAACAAACCCCTTTCAAATTATAACTCATGCACTGCTGGGTGTCCATAAATCAAACTGTGCTGAGAAGAGAGGTGGAGGCAGAGTGTACAGCAAACGCACTTGTTCATTAATCTCCAATAGGATGGCAGCTTTGCAGAAATGCATTCCACAGACTTCCACTTCCCTTAGCCTGCACTTCTACATTAATTCGCCTTGAAGAATAGCGCACACACATGTGGGTCTATGTTTCATTTTAGCAGCAGTGAAAAAGCAGCCTGGTAGCTCAGTGGGTTAAGGCGTGATCCTGGGACGCAGAAGGTTGCAGGTTCGATTCCTAGTTAAATGCAGAAGGACACATTTCCCTGAGTGTTGTACACTGTGTAACCATCTATGTGACAAATAAGTGTGATCTTCTTATTTTTTATGTTGAGGCCACAAACACACAAAACCCCCTGGCACTATAGGACTTTGTTATCATAGCTACAGTAATAATCATGATATTGAATTAACAATAATGGATAAAACAACATTAACAACAAATTAATTATACAGTAAATGGTAGAGAAACTTCACATTGACTTCATACACAATATATTTACTAACCTTTAAACAAACCAATGGTATTTTTTTTTACCTCAGTCCAAGTGTTTTTCATAGATTTCAAAGAATTCTAGATTCAGAATTTCCTCTCCATCATCTAAAGAGGATACTGAATACTTTTGTTCTCTCTATTCCTCTCGATTACTGTCTCTTACTTTCCGTTCCTCATCATGTGTGATCACATCTTTCTTTTTCTATTCAGCACAACTATAGAATAAATTCACAGTGGCAGACATAACCATGAGGGACAATGGGTTTTCTGTTCATCTTCAGACCCTACAAATCCCTGCTGCTTTAGTCCTAAGTGACTCTACAGGGAGCAGAGTGGCTGGAAGCCCCATAATTCCACTTTTTTCTGTAGTATAGGTTTACTGCGGTCTGTGATGATTTTCCTTACTTTGCATTTGTTTTTCGCACTAACTCCCCAATGTTCCTTCTGATTCACTCTGCTTACTTCTCCTGTTGAGACTACTGTAAATGTCCAGTCTGGTTGCTGTTGCCCTTGCTTTTTACCTCTCATTGCGTACCCTTACATTTCCCCATTTCCCTAACAACTGTGGATCATGTTGCCTTTCATGTTTCTCTGCCAGACTCACTTGATGCCGTTTCACTCCTTGCTCACTTCTTATTCTCATTCTTTTGCAGATTGAATAGAGAATTTGACAAACAAAAACTGAACATATACATTTACACATTTTTTAACCATGCTGCAATTGGTCGAAGTGTTTATATTTTGTATTGTACTTCTATTAGTCTATTGTTTACTGTAATCTCAAAAATTCACCATAGAACTAAAACCTACTGATTTTTCAGCAGGGGAAAAACATGGTAAACATGAATAAATTAGTAATAGTAATTTTGTTTTCTCCCTTATTCAGGGAGCAGGATATGTTTATGTGGCCTTCATGGGTTAGAGTAAGAGTAATTAATATGGCTCAAGTCATTAGTTTTTCCTGTTTTACAAGCACAACTTGTTGACATAAACTCCAATTTGTTCACACAAAAAAATATTTATGGAGTTCCACAGGGCTCTGTGCTTCTCTCTGTTTCACTCTGGAAATGGAATAAACAAACCAATTAGTCAGACTTCAACCTTCTCTAAAAACATAATGTTCATTATTCAGACAAGACAGAGGTTATTATATGTGGTCCTCAAAAAGATAGAGAAACCTTGTTTAATCACATTGCTTCCCTAAATGATATAATGCTAGAAGCATCCTGTCTCAAAGTGATGCTGAGAAATTAGCCCATGCGTTTGTTACTTTTAGACTGTTATTCATTACTTATGGGATGTCCCAATAGTTCATTAAAAAGCCTCCAGTTAATCCAGAATGCTGCAGCCAGCGTTCTGACTAGAATTAGCAAGAGAGATCATATTTCTCCTATATTAGCTTCTCTCCACTGGCTTGCTGTAACATCTCCAATGTCACCTCTGCTTGCTCGGGTGGGACTGTTGGGTTTTCCACAGAATTTACTCAGACTTTGTACAGTCTTAAGCCTTACATGGAAAAATGCCTCAAAAAGAGAGCTTTTGGTGATTTGGCGTGACACAAATAAAATCAAACTGAAATGGAATTGAAATGAATGTTAGTGAAGTTACAAAATCAGTTCCTGCCAATATAATTGGGTCACCTAAGAACTGGTGTGGTTTAGTTACACTAAGCCATGGAGAGATACAGAGCTTTAGGGCATTTCACCTTCTGGGAGATGTTTTTTTTACTTACTCAATCCACCTGCTCAACAACGCTAATTACAAGCACAACAGTGCACACTACAGTGTCTCTGGACTGGTGTGGCTTCAGGCTTTATGATTCTACACTAGCATATAACCAGGGGTGTCAAACGGGCCACGAGGGCTGGAGCCCTGCTTGTTTTCCAACCAATGTTACCCCTACAGCTGCTGATT
This sequence comes from Microctenopoma steveboyesi, assembly GCA_032359275.1. Classification (NCBI taxonomy): domain Eukaryota; kingdom Metazoa; phylum Chordata; class Actinopteri; order Anabantiformes; family Anabantidae; genus Microctenopoma; species Microctenopoma steveboyesi. The sequence goes on along the minus strand of JAUMHF010000004.1, from coordinate 6,615,375 downwards.
GACTTACACCTGTAACAGGTAATCAGCAGTGGGGAAGGGAAGGCTGGAAATCAAGCAGGATCGCGGCTCTCGAAGATCAGAATTTCACACCCGTGATCTATACAGGTTCTAACACGTTTGCGATGAGGATTGTGATTGATATTTACAGTGGTTAAGCTCTATACTGCATCATACTGAACACACAGCTTGTTTATATTTTTATATGTGCGTATGAATACAGTTGGACCACAGACGCCTGGTTATACTCAATTTCATTGCTTCAGGCAGTTGAGAGTCAAGAGTTTAAGAAACTCAAAGAACAACCTTTTTGAATTAGATTAGGTTTGATTGAAGTAAATGTAAATTAAAGTTATTCAGTCACTGAATAATTACTCCTATAGAGTGAGAAGAAGCAACATTCAAGGTTGGTATTATGTTCAAAAGAGAATATAACAGAGAAATAAAATGCTGACATAATTAACTTTTTGTTCAATTTCACCCGTCAGTCAGGTTGATACTTTCTCATACAACTGAGACTATTTGTTTAAGCTATTTCCAATGCAATTTCCTGCTCAACCTTCAACGTTTTCTTTTAATGATGAGTACAATATGACATTCACTCTGTTATTAGTTATTATTAGTCCCAGAAAATCACCTGCACCGATCACAGACATTGTCTCATAAGCCGTCCGCCTGTTTTAAATCACTTAGGCTGGTTTGCATGTTACATTCATCCATATTTACTGTAGCAACATCTTGCAATGATTGAGCAACATCTTACACTTGTTTGTGTAAGTGTTTTGCTATGATCTTCTTTCACTTATTTATTTCTGCGGTTTTATCTAATCTCTGCAACATCCATGTGACCCATTCTGATGGCATTTCTTCTACTGAGGACAGAAATAGCATTGTCACCATGAATCTATCAAACTTTGCATGTCTTTTTGGCCTCTCATTGAAAAAAGGAGCCTAGAAATACAGATGTCTAGAACACTGTTTCGCCAAATGTAATATTCAAAATCTATATTGAGCAACAAAAACAATAAATCTGTAATCTGTATATGTTGAGATTGCATGTGTGCACAAGCATCTGCTAGTGTCTGTGTGTATTCTAACCGTCCAAAGACATGCAGATAGGTGTGAATGTTTGTCTGTTTCTATGTGTCAGCCCTGTGATAGACTGGCAAACTGTCCAGGTTGTACCCTGCATCTCACCCAGACACAGTTGGTATAGGCTCTAACAATTCCTTGATCCCTTATCAAGAGGAACTCCGTGTAATCACATGGAAAACATGTGCCTGCATGCTGGAAATTTTGTGTTTTCACACAGAAAAGCAGCATTTTCAAACCTTTTTTGTGGTGCACCATATTATCATAGCTACAGTAATAAACATGTAGTTATCATGATACTGAATTAACATGAATGGCTAAAACAACATTAAAATTAATTATACAGTAACTGGTATAATACATAATATCTAAGACAACAGAACCAAAAAATAAAAATAAAATAAAAAATGTTTGTTTTTTTCTTGTCCATAGCATCAAAATCGATCTGTAACATATTCTTGAAAAAGAAAATATGCGGTTAAGTAGCCACTGCCTATAAAGAAGTAAATGCAGAAATTGCATGCACTTTACTGATGGAAGCTCCATGGAATCATTCAATCAATCCCTCACACCATCCACATCAAACCCCTTTTTCACAGCTATGAATTCTGATGATCACTTGCATTGATCCACTCGTCACTCCTGGTCCAATGACTTCTGTAGAGTCTTAGGACGTGGAGAATTTGATTAAGATCCCTTATGAACCTTATAAGCTCATTTATGCAGTGAAACAACATGACTCAGAGCCAACATACACAGCACATGCTCTGTGGTTTACCACCATCTGTGCGCAGTGGTGGCAGTGGCTCACAGAACCCCAGAAACCATCCGTCTCCTGCTTCAAGGGAAGGATGTTTTTTTTATGTATTCTTTAAAGCAATCGCCATTGTGAAATAGTTGCCCACTGAATGTAGACAAACAGCAAATGAAAGTAGCAGATGGTATTTCCAACACAAAGTCACACATGACATACATAGAAGCATTCGTGTCGGCTAGCCCAGCCAAATGCATACAAGCGCAGGTAGAAAAAAATAACACGGACACAGTCTTTATGTTGCTGGGCTGTTAATGGCTCGTTGTCAGTGTGTTTTAGGCAAATAGCTTCAATGCGGGAATCTGTCAACCTCCCACTCACTCTTACCTTCCTTCAACTCAATGTATCTGTTTATTCTACCTCTCTCTCCCAGCACGAAGTAAAAGTGGCATGTGCCCTAGCATCTGCTCTATATTCTCTCTGTCCAAATAGAAGTTGCAGTGTAAATGACATGTCTTGGCTCTCTGTTTAATGTTTCCACTCTGCTAATTCGCTTTGGAGAAAACTTTCTGTCCATTACCTGTGCCCTCGGAGGGATGGTACTGAAACAGACGCAGAGGAGTCAGGCCACTATTATCTTTACATGAGCTTCAAAATAACAACGACTATGCTGCTAGAATTCTGCCTGTCTGATCTATTGATCCAATGAATAAATGACTCACTTACTCAGTAAACCTCTGATTGTTGGTGGCAGTTTTGAAGTGCAAACTCACTGAACAAGGCTTATTTGTCAGCACCGCTGTAATACTAGAGAGGATTGTCACAATACATGTGAAATCCCAATTGGCCAAGTTTTTGGATATAAGTGAAATAATGTATTCACAAGTAACTGGATATCATTTCAATTCCACAGTCTAGGCTATGTAAATCACCAGAGAAATTACACTGACCAAAAGCCCGTACCTAATCATAAAATCTGATTACACTGTGATTGAAAACTGAATGAAAATCTCCCACAGCTTAACTGGAAAGCACCAGGTCGACCTTTCCATTTTGTCCCTCTCGCCATGAGAACTAATACATGTTTCCATCATCTTCTCCCCATCCCCTTTTCCATCGCCTTGAGTCCTATCCTTTCATTACTCCTCCTCCTTTACATGCCACAATGCTTTATCATGCCCAGGGAAAGATTTGAGGGAAGATAATGGGGCCTTGAGTCCTGGAATTTGGGTTGATTTGCTAGTGTTATGCTCCCGCCTCCCCAGTACTACCTCTTTTTCATGCATTTTTTTGGTTTAGTCCCCCCAAACCCATCACTTCTCTATCTCAACCAGTCTACCTATATGTCTGTATCCGGATGCCCCAAATCGAGGCCAATAGTGGAGGATGTAATCTGCATACATAGCATAAACTAATGAAATAAACTACATCTCAGGTTTCCATGCATATGCAACACTTAGCCATGCTAAACATCAACATCTTACTGTATTACTGTATTTTACTAAACATCAGAAGATTCATTACAAGTTAGAAACGCCCAGAATTGTAATCATGGTGCCTTGTTTTGGTAGCTAGATGCTGATGTTACACTGAAAGTGTTGAATTGTGCATTTCTTTTCTGTCAGCATATGATTGGATTTCCTGAACTCCGTACATCCACTTTTTTGAAGACCTAAAGCAGAATGGGTTTGTCAGTCAACATTACCAAGACCGAGGTGATGTGTTAATGGAGGTTTAGACCCCTACTCACTCCACTCACTATCTATTTTCACCATAGAACATCAATCACTGTACAGTAAATCCATCATTTAAATACTTTGGTAACTTCTTACCATAGGGCTGCACTCTTGGCCAAGAATCCACTATCAGAGAAGAAAGCAGTCACAGCCTTTGAAAATCACATGAATGTCTTCTAAAACAAGCCCATCCATTTGCATTCACCAAGACAAATGAATCACTACTCTCCTACATAGCTCTGGAGCCTGGGTCACATGCAGCCAGCACTACAATTTAAGTTGCTAAGCTATGTATACTGGGCAACTAATGAACTCACTATGACTAATTGCAAGAGCATGAAGGCCACGGATACTGAACACCAACATTGCAGGTTTTGGCATGTTATCAGGATGCCTCACGAGAGCCTATCAAAAGCCAAAAATGTCACAATTTGCCTCCTTTAAGCTGCCAGTATTAATATTGATTCTAATGTAGTGTAATTTTGCCAAATGGCATTTATAAATGCCAATCCAAACATCACTAAACACCACTGCATGCGCCACCGCCTCCAGGCAGCACAGAGAGCGGCACGTGGTATGGTGCTCTTGACTGACATCTCTATTTACACCAGTAAAATGGCAAGTACTCATCGGTTGTTTTGTCACCATACAGTACAGCATTCATATACACTGACTGGCCTGGAAATAAGTCAGGCAGTGTTGTTCCATTACGTTCTGTGCCAGCACACGTGTGTCGGCGCACATGTTTATAAATGCAAATACAAATACAAATACAAATTTTATTTGTCACATGCTAAGTGACATTCACATTTACATTACTAAATGTCTGGTGAAATTGCAGTACATGAAATTAATATTAAACACCAAATGTCAGGAAATAAGAAGGAAATAGGATTTATTTAGCTTTTGAAACAGAAATAGTAACAAAAGCTATACATAGCAAAACTATAGCTGATCATTATTTATTATTATTACCTACATCAATGATACCACCAAATGGGCATTTCATTGAAATTATAAATGCAATTGTGATGGACATTACTAAGAATGAAAGCAGGTATCTTTGCTTTCAGTTCTTCCAGTCTGTTTGTTTTCCGGATGCATTGGGTTCACTATAAATGAGGTTTTTCAACATTATTTGATTTATGACCGACAGCCTTCGATGGGGTTACAGAGCTGGCCATACAGCATCCCTCCCATGAGTTTTAATGGTAGAGAAAGAATACTAATGAAAATGTTGTACTGAATGGTGAACCAAAAAAGGAGGGCACTGTGGAGTACAGTTTTCTATCCACGAGGTTGTCCCATGAGGAAAGAAACATTTTGCACACACATGGTAAAAAGGTACCTGCATTTAGATAATGTAGGATTTGTTTTTTTTTTCCTCCATTGTAATAGAGCTCGGGTATAATTCTCAGCGTAATGACATCCCATGATGCTCAGTGTTTGCATGGTAACCAAATATAATTGCCTGATGACCATGCACCGCTGCTTGCTCATTACTGTGGCAAATTAGTACTGCTGGAGAAGAGACTGCAATGCCCCCACATTCTACAACCACCCCACCCCCACCAACACTATATTATGGCTCTTTTATTTGCTTGTATACAAGATAAATGGTATATTCACATTGAGGAAACTGTAAGCACACATGTCCTCCTTAGCAACATTTCTGAGATAGAATTGTGATTAGAAGGGCAACGCCAATATTTGCAGTGGTGTCACGAGGGACCAATACAGGCTTGCTGCAGCTGTTGATAACAAGGCAATAAGAGGGCCTGGACAATGAGTCCCTTGGGGTGACTTTGATTGAGAAAAAGGAAAGGCTGAGAGGTGAAAGGGGCGGGGAATGGATTTTTCTTTAGTAAGACCTAGGCATCAGATTGCAGACAATGGTGCATACTTGTAAAGAGCAGCATGCATCTGAGCCATGTTGGATAATAAGTGTTTTTATGCGTTAGTGGGCTTGCGACTGTGTACCTCCATCAGAGGCAGCTGGGGCCTCAGCCCTTGTTATATTCCCTGTCGTTCAGCTTGAAGCGAGGCCTTTATTTGTATCTGCAGCTGTCGGCCAAGTGTTACCACAACAGCTTGTGAGAGTAGACCTGTCAAGGAGTGCCAGCAGCTAAAGGGGATGGTAGTCTTTGTCCGTTCGTTCAGATACAATCAAAAACTCCGTTTTGCCCTCCTAATCTTCTTAACAACCCCCCAATCTCAGTTCTCTCCCTTGTTCCAGATATCACACAAATGCCTCCTCATTTCACTGTTTTTTACAGTTCCGATTATTTTTATTGACAGGTGTTTTATCATAAGCCTGGGGTTAAACCACAAGAGCCTGTGGGGAACATGTCAGCTCCTCTTTCAAACAGGCTTGGGAGGACAGGATAATTATTAGAAATAAACAGTCTTGCTGTATACAGTACAACCTATAATAGATTGGATGGGGATTGCTTCAAAAATGCTAATAGGTGGCACAGGTCTGAATAACACTTCCAAGCCCAATTTAAATAGCACAGATGTTCCCAATTGGTGCTTGAGTCATTAATGGCTGCTAGCAAAACACATCTGCTATCATTTTCACTAAGCGGAAGAAAAACAAGCAGCTCAAATATACATTAATGGAAAATTTCCTTTTAATCACGTTACTTTGAGGAGCGATTAAAAGAACAGCAAAAATGTAAATGAATCAATAGTGAGTTATGGAAGCAGATGAAGAGATGAGGAAGAAGAAGAGTTTGGTGGTGCTATCTTTAGTGTTCACAGATGTTACTGAGATCTACTCTCAGAATGGTCTAATTCCAAACCTTCAATACTCCCATCGGTGTACTACAAATTAAATGTATACGCAACTAAACTGCAGCAGTGAATATATTTTTGTTTTCATTTAATTTTGTCACCATAAAGTAATATTGTCGATAGATTTAATGGCGTCATCACAATACAAGATTTACACGCACAAACCTCCGTGGATATGTTGTTCATAGGTTGGTTAAATGTAAATGTTGCTCAAGTGGGATTGTTGGGTTTTCCGCATTATTTTGATTATATATACATCTATATTTTTGCAAGGTCCTAAA